>VXBL01000258.1:86306-197085 GCA_013400195.1 Aramus guarauna | reverse complement strand
AAAAAAAAGTCCGTGCCAGTTCAAATCCTCTTACTATACAGTATGATGTAAACTGACATACCACCACTGATGTTGCCAGACTTGCATCAGTCACCAACATGAGTATCTCATGCATTGGGCCACTGATGCCAGAGATGTAAAATGAAATTCCAGACAGTGCGGTTTTTCAGTGCAGTGAAACCAGAGCTTTTTCAATTCTTGTCAGCTCATTTTCTTAGGACACATCACCTTCTAAAATTTAACTTTGATTTTACTACTTGGCTCAACAGAGGGGCAGAATAGCCAATGCGATGATGAAAGATTTTTATATGAAGTTGGTATTACTTAAGGTTATCGGTGAGTCTCTCTCTCCCATCACTTTAGATATTCAGGTTTCCTACACGTATTTCTCTGAGATGTTTCTTTAGACATGAACACTCTCCATGGTCTTTCACAAAATATGTTTCTAATTTCTTTTTCCTAAGCAGTAGAAATGTTGCAATCAACTTTCTGTGGAAAAATGGTATGGGCTACATTCATTTCAGATGATGTACCCCAGCAGCTACATCTGTGACGTGTGCTGTCAATGAGAGAGTGGGTTGTTCCGTTCACTGGTTGTTGGTCTTCCTTTGGTCCTCTGACTCATAAGGAGCTTTTGCTATGGTTGTTTTCAAATAGCAATCCTCCTCTTTCCCTTCTTTTCCCACTGCCATTTCTGTATGCTGGTCTATTGATTTGCTTCTCTTAGATAATTTTCCTTCTGCAGGAATACAGGGATTTATATTCCTCACTCATTTTTCCTGTGTTTGCACCACCGTATTCACTGCCCTTCGCTTTTGTTGAACTCATTTACATCTCTGTAAGGAGTGGGAGAAAAATAGCACTCTTCAGTGCTCCATTTGCTCTTCATTGCACAGGCGTAAATGACAAGATATGAGATTGTCAAGAATTAGGTCTGGCTCAAGCTACTCAGGCATTGAGTTATGCTTGCAATCTGAGGTTCAGAAAACACCAGGAACTGTCAATTTTCATGTTGTGCAGTGGTGCAACCGTATGGAATAGTATAAAATCTTACTTTGATCAACACGCACTACATATTTGTGTGCTGTAGAAAACTCTGAACAAACCTGAATTTAGATGCAAGTTTATAGCCCCTGGATTGGGCAATATTGTCTTTGAGATGTCAGGTTTTGCTGCAAACAATTCATGCTACTCTGTGCATATTCTTTTGCTTGTAAACAATTCAGTCTTCTGTAGGTTCCCAGGCATGGGTTAGTTTTGTTGATATGAAAAAGTTTTCACTTCAGTTGGTCATTCTGCCCCCATTACAAGGGCATTCTATAGCTCACCTACCAGTTTCTGAGCTATAGAAATAACACCCTGATATATTAAGAAAAGTAGGAGCCTGTTTACTATGCTGGCTTAGAAACTGAGGTCACCCAGCAACTGCTTCAAGAGCAGCTGAGGTTTGTGTGGCTATGGAGGACTGAGACCTCAGAGAGAAGAAGATGGACAGCTGAGGATGGCAAGCACAACTCTTTCCTTGTAAACTATCCTGCTTGCATATCAGATCCCTACATGTGGGCATATTTTGAGTTCATTAGTTATTCTTCCCATTTATGCTGACTTCCTTTCACAAATACAGGTGCATCTCAAAGTTATGGTTTAATACTAGTTTATTAGTAAAGTTATTACACTGAGTAACTTACAAACTGTCAAAACTTTGCTCTAATAATTTACTTTGCTTTGCTTTGCTTTACTTTACTTTACTTTACTTTACTTTACTTTACTTTACTTTACTTTACTTTACTTTAATGATTATCTTTACTTTTCAGAACAAGCCTGTGCAGTGGCCTGAATGACATGTGATGTTTTACCCTGCTTTTAAAATATAATTATCTGCATTCTGTCTTTGGAGATACATTGGGTCCTATGGAGTTCTCAGAATCACATAATGGTTGAGGTTGGAAGGGAACTCTGGAGGTCATATGGTCACTCCCCTCCTCAAGCAGGGCTACTTAGAGCTGGCTGACCAGGACCAAGTCTCCCTTCCACGGAGAGAGACTCCACCACCTCTCTGGGCAACCTGTGCCAGTGGTCAGTCACCATCACAGGAAAGAAGTGTTTCCTGATGTTCAGAAGGAACCTCCTGTGTTTTGGTTCGTGCCTACCACCTCTGGTCTTTTCACTGGGCACCACTGAAAAGAGCCTGGCTCACATTGATGAGATCCCTCTAAGCCTTCTCTTCTCCAGACCGAACAGTCCCAGACCACTCAGCCTTTCTACATAGGAGAGATGCTCCATCACCTTAAGCATCTTCATGGCCCTTTGCTGGACTCTCTCCAGTACCTCCAAATTCACAGTCACCCATACATTTTTGAGCATAAAATTTAGCCTTGTGGCTTTTTTGTTTGTTTGTTTGTTTGTTTGTTTGTTTGTTTTAATCATTCTGGCTATTTCAGGAACACTTAAAGTGGAAAAGTAATGAGAAAATAAGAATATCTAATTTACTCTCAATTTCTTTTTTTCCTGCTAGATCTGCTTAAGAGGCTGTGGTCTTTATCTAAGTCATCTAAGAAATGAACAAAGGAACGATTTATATGGGAGATTAATGAGTGTGAGGGGCTTTGGTAATATGGCAGTAAGTACCATAGAAATGTTATAAATACCTAAAAATTCAGCACAGAGAGATATGGGCAAAACTCCAAATGGTCGTCACTGTTGTAAGATGGAAAATAGAACCCTTAATGGGCAAAACCTCTGCCTGTTATTGGTAAGAAGCACTAAAAGTAGCCATTCTTAGGAGCACTTGTGGTTGACTAGCACTTGTTATGCTACAGGAGAGGAGTAGTAGTCCTGAGGAAGAGGTTTTTCTTTGTCATATCAGCAATTTTAAGTAGAGCGCAGATGCTTTATGCTTCCAGGCTTGGTTACATTAGAAGATGTATTTAGAACAGTGTAGAGGATTTTTTTTTTTTTTTTTTAAAAAGTAAGTGATGTGCTAGGAATTAATGGTGTGACTAGTGAAATTTTGCTTCTCTTGCTTGTAGAAACTACAGGCACCTTTCACTTTTGCATGTGTTTCTAATTGAGATAGGTGTAAAGTCAGACATTTTCACAGAAGACACACAGGCAAGAGTGTACAATAGCAATTAAGTATTGAGTGTGCATATGACTAATTAATTAGTGCCATAAGGAAACATATGTTTTGGTTCCTTCCTGGAGCCAATTACCACATGCCTGTGTTATAAGGCAGAATGAGAAGCGGCCCCATGCTGAAATAAGAGTTCATTACGAAACAACATGACAAAGAAGGAAGCAAGTATATGCTGACCAAGCCAACTATTACAAAGCCACAACAAAGGAAAAAATTATCCGGGAAACTTCTGCACAGAAAAGAGAGCCCTGGCTGCCTTCAAGGGACAACTTGAGATCATAGGTGCACTAGCACAACTTTTTTTTTTAAATTAATGCACAATGCTTAAACATATCATAGGGCTGAATATGGGCCATGGCTGAAAAAAGCATATGACTTACTTCTAATGACCCCATCAAGGCTGGAATGGAACTGGGTTTTGAAACTTCCTTTTTTTTCGCTTGGTTTGGGTTTATATTTGTGTATTTACAGTGTCACTTTGATTCTCTCCATGCTTCAGTCCTGAGCTGTAGTTCCCCTGGTTGTCTTCCCAGCCTCAAAACAGCTCATTTCTGTTGAGAAGGAATCTGAGCAAAACTGGGCAAACAGTTTCCTTCAGCATCAGTATAAAGATATACAACGGGCTTTTGGCCAGGCTGCTTCTAAAGAGTCAGTAAGGACAGAAGTCCAGGCTCACCAGCTGACCCAAGGGCTGGGGTTTACTCTCTTCTGCACTTCGTAAAGACAGCAGAGACTTCCCAATTCTTCCTCACTTTCAGAGGCTGCAGAGATGGTCCCTTCCCCAGTCTCTCGTCTGCTGGGATTTCATTATCCTCAGAATATTGTCTCCTTGAAAGATGCTTCTTCAAATGATGTAACTAGGCTATAAGGTACGGTTGCAGAAGTCAGGTACAATTATATGGCTCAGTTATATCTGCCATGTAAATTATTTTTCAAGCAGCATTAAAAATAGCATGCTCTCAGTCACTGAGAACGTGGACAGAGTTCAGCTGCAGCTTGGCAACTGAATGTTGGCAGAAACTTTGTACCATATTCATTGAATATTTGCACAAGAAGGGATTACGTCAGTGACAATAGTACAAATTTGTATGTTAAATAGAGAAATGCCTTCTAGCAGAATGACAGAGTGACTGGTAATGCCTTCTAATTCTGTGATTTGCTTCAAACTTAGCTCAGGTATTATTTTACCCAATTCCTGACACGAGGATGTGGCAAGTGCAGGTATGTGTAAAATAAATCTCTTCGGAATTCTTCATACTTCCATTCCCACCTTGCATGAATACACCTCACCAAACACATTTCTACTGTGTGATACTTCTATCAGACCTAACTGAGCGGGATTCAAAAATCTTTAACATGGCTTTATGGTGAGAATATTCATGAATACAAATCCATAGTTTGCTCACACTTAACATAATCCAGGTACACATTTTTCCTGTGCACTCATTCATGGGAAATGTAACACAGATGAAAAACCCATATAGGCTCATGTTTTTTATATTTGACCATCTGTGCTTCTTGCTGCCAAGAAAAAGTCCTTTGCCTTTGCTCATATAATTTTATTGACACTCCTGGCTGGTGGGGGTTTTATTAGCTTTTTATTATTTTACCTACTTTTAGTCCTTGTCTCCCCTCTTTAGGTCCATGGCAGTATTTTAATAATATACCCCCTTCTTTCCTGCTGTTATTTTGCAACTGAGCATCCTGTTTAGTCATTTTGTTTCTCATCTTGACAGCTGCCATCCCCTCTGGCTTTTCTGCTTCCACCTTGTGGCTTGTTAAGACTGTTGCTTTAGACCCGAGTGCTCCTCATTTCTCCCCCACCTCCTCTGCCTTAACTTTAGGGATCTGTGCATCCAGTGGCAGGCCTGCTGAAGCCATGGATCTCCGGGGATTACTCTGCTGCATTAGCAGTCATCTTCACGTTTGTTCGTTGCAACTGTGCTGCTTCCAGCTTGAAGGTGACTCTGCCTCCGTCCCTGACAAAGAGGGCGGTAACTTTGCCGCGGCTAAAACACCCAACACAAAGAAGGAAAGAAGGACTGGCCAACAACATCTAGAAGGGACACTTCCTTCAATTTCTGGGTTTGCTGAGGTCTACCCATGTTTACGTGAGCACGACCCACCTGTAGCACCCGGGGGAATCCCAGACCACTGCAGGGCTCAGGTAGTGACCAGCTCTCCCCAGCAAACACACTCGTCATCGTTCCAGCGATGTTCTCCGAAGGAGTGGTCTCTGGATCTGCCCCGAGCAGCACGCACGGTCTGCCTCCTGCCCACGCTCCTGTCTGAGGACAGCCGGAGATGCCTGTGAGCGCACTCGTGGGGGCTGGCTTCGCTGGTGCTCTGCCTGGGGCCAGCCCAGATGTGCATGCTCAAGTCTGCCCAGGCTGCTCTTGGTAGGGTCAGTGCTCTCCGGGAAGGAAGTCTGGTCCTGAAGGTCAAGCTCTGAGGCACCCCCTGCACTTTGGTTTTTCACATGCAAAGTGCTGCTAATTGTGGTCTTCACTCTTCTTTTTTATTTCCGAACTCCTTTGGCAGGGCACTGTCTTGTACAGTTTAAGATGAGCATCAAGGTACTCTCAGTGTATTAATAATACTGCATGAAGGTGCTGGACATAAACAGGAAAAGTCTTGGCATTCTTTCAAAGAACAGAAGTTCAGTTTTTGATCCAGAAACACAGTTGGTACTCACAAAATCATCATTAAAAAAAAAAATCAAAAAAGTTTTCTTCTAAATAATCTTTGGTTGTCCAAGCTATGATCCACATACCTGTCTATACTGTTCCTTGGTACATTTGTAATCAGAAGTATGTAAAAAATACATGTGATAACAATTTATCACATCTTTAATAAACTAGACAAAAGAAAAACCAAGATCATGTTCAAAACCCATTTAACCAAAGCTCATCAAATAAAATTATTTGTTTTAATTGTGGTCTCCTAGATTTTGATTTGTTGCCAGACAGTACTATTTAATGTGCTCAGAAATGAAGAATTTGTATTCCTGTGGCACAATATATCAGAGCAACATCAAAGCCATTTATAGCCTGGTGGCTGAGTTGCACATGAGGTTTAAAAAAATATTCTGTTTAAACACACTTAGTTGTGGGGTTTTTTTATGTTAAGCATTATCAGGGATAACAATATTTCATTGGAGGCAGATGACTATCCAGAAACATAATTAATCATGATTATTTATGTCATACCTAATTATCAGGAAATAACCCCAGGGATACACTTCAGTTATATTTCAGAACCTTACAGACTATAATTACTTTGCTTTGTATTAAATATTCTTTCCATACTCTTGGAGAAGTTTAGAACATATTTATAAGAAATAAGGTCAAAGGGATAGAAATAAGTAATGTACAATCAAATAATGAAAACGTGCGTTTGGGGAAGTGCTGAGTTATTATGAGGAGGTATATTAATTTCATTTTCTTTATAATTAGGTAAAAGAAATGGCTTTCTACTGTAGTTTTTAATATGTGAGCACACTAACATAACAGCAAGGGCCTTAAAACATAGGACTTTTAAAATTCTGTTAATGTAGTGTAAAGTGGATTAAAAATTGGACAAAAATACAATCCTACCTAAGGGTCTGAATTCTCAAAGACTTTTCATTTGTAAATTTTGAAAGCTATTTTTCAGTGAGGACCTTTCATATTCTAAGGAGTTTCATAGCTTCTGGTGTTGCTGTAAAAATATTTAGATGCATTTCTGGCTTATTATTTATAACCCATTGTATGTAATTAAAGCATTTAATAGGAGTTGTAAAATTAGGTAGGCAATGTACACGAGTATGTATGTGTGTAATTTACATTCCTGGTTGTTAACGATATTGAATACCTTTAAAATGAAGAAAGGATAAGACTGAATATAAGACCTCAAAACATGCACACACTCGTGGACCTAAGCTATAATTTTATTGAAGGGCATACCACACAACAAAGTCATTCCTGTATAAATGAAAACCTGGCCATTTATTTTTACAAATAAGTTTTTTTTTCCCTTGTTTTTGTTGATAAAAAAGACAACAACATATTTTCAGCACTGCTATAGCCTGGGGCTGTTTTTGGGAACACGGTTCTTGCATAACAGATTTGCAGAACTATGCTGGAATGCATGTCATTATACTCTCTGGGAAAGTAGGTTGGGGGGTGGGCTGGCTTTGGGGATGTTTTTTGGTCTGGGTAATGCTTAGGAAACTTACGTATGACCAGGCCCAAAATTCAAAGTATATTTGGTTATTTTATTAGCTGTCAGAATATGAGCTTAGAGGTACTCATTCAGCACAGCATTTTGGTGTGCGCTTCATGTTAAGGTAAAGTTGGAGCCTACTGACCTCAATTCACGTGGTTACCGCTATGAGTATGGTTAAACGCGGTTTGTACCGGGACCAGGAGCCTCAGCACAGCTCCTGTGGAGCAGATCCGTGCTGGCTTCAGTGAACTGCCCTGGGACCAAACACTTCCATCCAGCTGTCACGCACCGAGCGCTGAATCTCCTCTTGGTTTTGGCAGGAGTGCTTTAGGATCTGGGTAGTTTCACTCTTTAGGCCTAATCTTACGTAGGTGCCGTTGACTTTGGAATTGTGTTTCACTAAAGCTCTTGTTGTGACTTGTCCGTGGTTTAGTTAACCGAAAGCGAAGTGCCGTGGCAGCCACATCATTGCCGCATTTAGTGCCCATGCCCTGGTTTTAATGTCTATGTATTTCATGACACAGTTTTGAAACCTCTGCAGGGTTTGACTTTACAAAACCCTCATTAAAGTGAAATTAGAGGATTAGTCTCTTTGCTAAATTATTCAACCTGCTTAAATATTAAGAAAAAAATAGTAAAGAGGATGTTATTTTAAAATGCTAAAAAGGAATACCTCATGTTAAGGTTCAAAGTCAACAATCTCCTCTTAACACTGGGGCAGACAAATACAGAAATTGTTTGCCAGTATTTAATGTAGAGACAGCTCTCAGATAGAGTCCATTACGGTTTAATGACAGCGCACTGTTTATCTATACCAGTGATGAAAAACAATGTGTACATTTGAACTGCCACCCTATGTCTCTCGTCAATAATCATATGTGAAATTCAATGTTACCTGGGGAAATATTTCCTTAACAAATGTCTGATTTTTTTTCTGCATCCTGTCCCAAAAGGTATTTTTCTTCTCTGTTTGCTTCCTAGTCTTAGCTGGACTTTTTTTTTTCCCCCCACCTATTATTTGAAACATCATTAGAACAGAAGGCAAAGTGTTTGGGTAATTGAACATTCTATTAATTAAACCAACTAATATTGAAAGCCAGTGTTATGAATCGACCACTTTCATTTGGCATTTTTCCCCTCTATTTTTATCCACTTCTCTGAGATTTCTGAGCATTAGTGTCTAAGCGGTGCAGTGCTTGTTGCTGCTGATGGACAGGAGCAGCCTTCCCTTAATAAAGCACTAAGGTGGAAACAATGATCTAGTGACTTTTTAGAGAATATTAAATGTTTCATTTTAATTTTTTTTCTCCCAACCTACCAGTCTCCAAAGGCAACCCCTAGGTAAGATGCAGTGAGGCTTATATATATGAAGCGGTGAGTGGTTGAGGTGAGGAATTATCCACCTCCAAAAGGGTTAGGGGAGTTCAGCTACCTACTTTTCCCCAGGTTGAAAGCTATTCCTTTCCTAAGCACCCTCCACCAATTTGAAGTGCGTGCCACAGCCACCAGAAAGCCGCAGCTCAGTTCCGGCTGGCGAGGAATGGCGAGCAGGACGTCTGCGAGGGAGAGGGGTCTGCCAAGCTGGGAAAAGAGGACACTGGAGATCTGAATTTTCTGCAATTTAATCTGGCACGCAGGGAAAAATGGGAGATGTCAGGGCTACCTTTTCCAAGAACACAATGGAGGAAGGGGGGATTGTTATTTTATGCATGGTGCACATGAAACGATCCACAACAGAAGTTTTTGATGAGGTAGATGTAGAATACTTGAAATAAATTTATTCTTCAAAGAGAAATCCTCAATATCGTTCTAGTGGTGCTGGTAGGAGCCTGTGGCACATCTTCAAATGTGCACAAATGCACACTGCCTTCCACTGAAGCTTTTGGAAGAAAACAGGCACTTTTTTCCCCAAGAAGCTTTGTTTGCCTGTATGCAACATTGTGAAGGCTGTGTCAACTTCTGCATTTTTAGAAGAAATTATCCCTTGACCACTTATTCTTCCCAGTGCTTTCCTTCATCTTGCATTTATTATTTTACATCTTCTCTATCTCCCAAGGTTTTTTCTGCAGGAAAAGAGATTTGGTTCACGGCATCCTTCCTGTGTTATTTATCTCTGTGGTTCTAAACCCTGGAGTGTGACTTCAGTGAGAAATCCACTCCAAGCATAAGCTGGGAAAATAATCTCATTTCTTTCTAAAAACTGCAACCTCAATAGGGAAAAACCACAAAGTGCTGGCAAATAATCTGCTGTTTGTATACATATTGTTTCCCGCCTTTTTATTTGAAGTTTTCCTAGAGCAGAAGCCCATCGTTTATCAGACAGTTCTTTGCTGCAGTCTTCCTTGCCAAGCCACAGCAATACAGAGGAACTATTTTAAAATTACCATCTATTCAGATTGTTTGAAAACCTATTAAAACACTACATGTACAACTTGGAGATAATTTTAAACTCTTCCTGTAACCTATTCGCAATTTCTGAGGCTCAGAAAAAATCCAAGTGAAAACTGCTTTTATATGGTGCCAAGTTATATATGTTTTACAGCCATATTAGCCACTACAGATAAACTCCTAGTATATGAATGTTAAGTGCACAGTAGATGCATCTGTAGAGGTATTCAGCTGTACATCCCTCCCAAAGGAGGGAAATTGGGAAGCTTATACAAACAAGCACCTATGCACCATTTTTCTGTTATTCTGGCTTGTCTTAAATTCTTTTAGGATAATCTTATGGAATTAGATTATGATAATGACCTTGGGTTTTTTGCATTAGTCCATGGAAGTAATGACCTTGAACTCCAGATTCATGCCAGCTGCCTTTGGTCCTTTGGAACATGTAGGCTTTCTCTGTATTCAGTGTAGAGAGACAGCGAGGTCCAGAAGGTCACGCAGCTCCACTGTCTTAGAAACCATTGCGGTAGGGCATGTCCTTGGAGAGCCTGAGCACCTCCATGGCCCCCAGACTTCAGTGTTTGTGTATCCCAAAACTGACGTGTCCACACATTATACGCCTGTTCCACAAGGGAATGAACCACGTGTCTTTTAAAAGAAGCTTAGATCTCTCTGTATGAATCCTCATTCAATGTGTCACGTCCTCTTATCTTGTGGGATTTGGGTGTAATTTTAAAGACTTTTCTGTAAGGACTTCATCATGCTGATGCATTTTTGTACTTCCTGATTTTTCCACTTATTTACCCAACACTCCCCTAGTTATCTGGCCACTCCAGGCACCTCAACTGTAAAGAGATAACAGTAGCAGTAATCTCTACCAACAATGGCACCTGAACCATTCTACAGGAAAGTAAGAGATAACAGGGCTGTAAATGATGAAGTCAAAGGCAGTTTTATCCCTTGTATCCCACTGGAAGTCCAGCCGAGAAGGTAATTATGGATGACCTCCACATACACGCTACATGTGTGCATATGGAGACATAGATGACATCCATCAGTATCATGCCTGTTAGTTCAAAGTAATCAGTCAAAAAGCCTGTCCTGTTTTTCAGTTGATAGCTGACACAAGCTGACTTGATTATTTTGCTGAGATATGCAATTTTTTAATTTTTTTTTATTTTTTTATTTTTTGTATGTAGTTGGGGAGGCTCATTTTAGGATATTAAATGTTTGGATTTTTTTTTTTTTATTTCAATAATGAAAATGAGCATATTGGGAAAATATAAACATTTATTTGTGAGATTTTTTAAATCAATATTTCTCTTTTTAAATTTAGAAAATGTTAATTTCTATTAAATTCTCATTTAAAAATATTTTTCTGATTTCCATAGAAGGAATAACAATCTTTTATAAAATTCTCAAATAGGAATTTAAAAATCCTGGTTCGGGTAAAATGAAACATTATCAGTGAAATTTTTTTATTTTTTAACTTGTTGATTCACTACAAATTGTCATCAAAATGGCAAGAACAAGCAGCTAGAAGAGTTATTCACCAACTGTTTTTGCTGAAAGCTGTTTAAAGACAGGAAAGTGTCTTTATTTCTAAGATGTCTAGACTGGTTTTTCACTTCCCTTTTTCTTACTTTTTATATACTCATTAATAGTTGGATATTTTGCTAAAGAACTCAAAATGGGTGTTTTTGTTATTCTTAAATGCAAACCAGAACCAATCAATAATTCTGTCTGCTGTTAAATAGACCTAGACTCTGGGTGGTGTTAACAGTAGAGAAAATGAACAATATAGGATTAACAAGTATTTTGATCACATTGCTTGTTTAATTCAGTTAAAATACAATTGTATTTTGTAGGATTAAACAGGAATCTTTATTTAAGTAAATACACATCAAAGGGTTAGTCTCTAGTTTTTGCCTTTTTTTTTTTTCAATCTTCTGTCTTTTTCATTTCAAACTCTTTGCAGATGTCACACTCTTCTTTTTTTTTAATGTATCTATTGCATGCATCCATTTTCTGTATTTATTCAGCATTAGATACAGCAGGTACTGAGGTAGCCAGAGCAATAATTTTTAAGATCCTCACCAGAACCTACTGAAGTAAAGAGAACATCCTTCATTGACCTCAGCAAACATGTTGCTTAGAAGGAAGTTTCAGATGTCAATTGAGCATTGCGATAAACTCTTTCAAGTGTAAACTTGGTAGCTTCATAGCCCCTTCTCTTTATGTCACTTCATTACATCTCATTGCAAAAGGTCAAAGCAATAGAGAGTGATACATTTCCTTTTATTAGGGAGCAACGGCAAGGAGCTGTTGCTTAGGTTTGGTTTGTCCTGACTGTTACTCTCAATGTCACTGAAACGCAGCATGGAAATTAAAAAATCGAAAGGAAATGTAATAATTGTGAGGTGCCATCCCTATCTACTGAATAATGGGATCTTTTCCAGAAGCTGTGTTCCCAGTGGCTGCTGACAAGCTCTGGCTGAACACGGCTGAACCTGAGAAATGTCATTTTTTTCAGTCTGGATCTTTCTATCTGAGTAATTATGGAATCTTCACAGCAGGGAACTCTTCAAATCAAACATACGCATCAGAGCAAAATATTAATTCAGCAAACATGACAGAAGATAGCACATCAGTCAGTTTGTAACTGGCTCTTTTATAACTCTGCAGTACTCTTTTCCTGACCCATAAATGTCACTCAATAACACAAAGTATTTTCCCCTTCTTAAAACATAGAAACTTTACATCCCTACATTCAAAAGCCTGAATTTTTATAATTTTATTCCAAACTGCAGTAAGATGCTGAAAATTCAAAAACCCCGATGAAAAGGGGCACTTGCACAAAGTTTAATGTTAAGTTAGGCATGGTACTGTTCTTTTAGCTCAAACTGACACACCTGTGCAGGAATTTGGATCTTTTTATTTTACCTTGTGTTACACTTTTAGAACATATGGTAATATGTAAAATATTTTGAAATATGAACTTATTTTGAAACTGAGCATCAAAACATTTATTTCTGGGAAAACTGAAACCTCCTACTTTTACTGTGCCAAAAAAATGATTTTTTTTCCAAAATCAAAGCTCTTCTTCAGAACCTGTCAAGCTTAAGGGATCAGCGTGTTCCCTCAGGATATTTTCTGATAGCTCTAGTTGTTTGACTACAAGGGTCTTGCACAGCAGTTGCCCCTATCCTGATTTGGGTTTTAGATGCTGCCACTGTGTAAATACAGAATAATAACAAATAATAATCGTAAGTGGAAAAAGAAAAAAGAGACAAGAAAAGCTTGAGTTAGTTGTAGTGTAGGCAGCAGAGTGCCTCCAAAATGTCAATTCCCCTGTGGTCAGGTTCTGTTTAGCACTTAGACTGCTTTCATACATATATATGTTTTTCCTGAGCTAACAAATATTTCTTCTTCTCCTTAAGGATGAATTTTAGGTGTGAATGAACATGAAGATCGTGTGTGTGAGAGGTCTGACTTCAGGGGCTGCTGATCCCTTCAAAAACATTTTAAAATTAGCTCAGATAAGCAGAGGTAAAAAAGCTAGGGAAGTAATGTGACACTGGCAGGAGAGAAGGCTTTGGGGCCCTCATCTCAAAAGGAACAGTCAGCTAAAATTCACTATTGAACTGGTGGGGAAAGAATGCTAACGAGAAAGAACAAACAAACCCTGGCTGGTTTGCTAATGTCTTGATTTATGTACTGCATCAGGGCTCTCTCTTTTGCTCCCCCTCATCTTTCCAGATCTACTGCTGCAGATTTCTATAGAGGAAGCGAGCAGCTGGAATTAACCTTGTGCCCGTGAATTAAGTAAACGAGGAAAAAAAAAAAAAAGATGAAAAAGAGAGAGAGCGCGCAAGAGAGACAAGTGAAACAACATGCTAAGTCAATTGATAGCCTGTGGTCTTTATTTGCCGGAAACAGCAATGATCAGTTAGATCAGTTAGCTGCTGGTATTGAATGGAACAAACTAGTCCTCTACGGATCAAAGCACCAAGGGGAGAAAAGCACCAAGGAAAAGAAATGTTCCTATTTTCTACCCAGTTAAAACGTCCGAACATCTACCTGAAGCTTGAAACCAGCAGCATTATACAAGTGGGAATAGGATTATTCTCCCATTTAAAATAGTCTTTCAGATTGCACGTAACTGTTTCTGCGGCCAGCTGCTGGGGAGCAACCACCCCGCGATGAGTGTGCCCTGTGTGGGACCACAGCATGGCCAGGCAGCACCGCCTGACGCGGCTATCCGATGCTCTGTCCTCGTGCCAGCTCCGCGAGAATTTCTAAGCTGTAAATTGATTTAAAAACACTCATTGTGACCCGCTTGCACCCAATCAATCAAAATTCATTACAGCGGTAATAAAGGTATGTTAAGAAACTGTCACAGATTTTCTTAATCACTCTCGTGGATTTCCAGTTCTTTGGTATTCAGACACAATTTCGTCTGCCGAGCACATGCCGGTATCGGGGTAAAGTGAGTGAGAGGAGATGTGTCATGAAAAGACGCAAAAATATTTCACGCTGACTATGCAACACGTTGCTCATAGATTAAAAAACAGCTGGCTGAAAACAGACTGCGTTGTGTTATGCCACATATGAATGCATATTTAAATGACCTAAAACCCATGCTAAAAGAACACGTATACAGGTGACTCTGAAAGCATGCTGATGCCAGGGAGTGCTGACATGACTTCAGCACATGGTCCCTGCCTGTGTAGCATTTACTACTATTGACATAGTGATGCTCCTATCTTCCTTCTGTTTTTCCTGAACCTGCTGATACTGCTTGCTTTCAGCTCTACCCGTCAGTAGGCAAAAAACCCCACATTCAGGAGCTTATCTCATTTCTTCCATTGAGTCCAGCTTGAGTCACCTTTCCTTATTGTTGATGGCTGTTGCCAGCAAGCTGTCCCAACTTCACTGAGGTCTCAATGCTCACATGGCCAGGAAAATCTATACTTTTCTTTCTGGCCCAACACTAAGCTCCCTTTACTAGACTGAGCTGTTACTGGATGCTAACAGTAGTATAAGAAAGCTGGAAGTGAGAAAAGGGGTCTAGAAATTGGGGGTGAGTTTGGGAAGGCATTCAAAAATATGGAGGAACATGAATACAGAAAAGGACAAGAGGCAGGGAAGAGTTTAGGTAAGAGTGGAGTATAGGAATGAGCAAAGAAATCTATACGTATTTGAGGCATGTAGAGCTACATGTCTTCTTGAGAAGAACAGGAGACTGTTTATGTGTCTCCAAAGATCAGGACTGCATGGAGTCAGCTGGAGAAGGTTTGCACGGTCTAGCATGGGAGGCTGAGGAAGGACAGCCCGGCAAAGCAGTAGAGCTACGCGGAGTTCCTAGCTGTCTTATAGACTCTTGGCATGGCCCAAGACACGTTGTTTAGTCTTCTTCTCACTACTTTCCCACTTCTGATGCCCCTATTTTATGTAGTTGTTGGGCCAAGAAATTTTCATCCAAGATTATGAGGTCTTCAAAAGGCTTTGATGATAAGACTCATATACACAGCAACATAGGTAAGACCTGTCTATCTGCATATTCTTGCAGCATCTGTTCAGTATGTATTTCTGGGGAGGAGCAGGACAGAGAGGCCCATGTTCCTCATGTCATGGCTAACAGATCTGGAGCTTGTAGCCCAAGCAGCAGAGGCTCACATGGTCAAAATAGAAATCTCCAATTCTGATGGTCTAACCTGGGTCTGGAATTGCAATGGCAGAGGATAGGATAGTTCATCCCTATTTTTATTTGTAGACAGAAGGGAAAAGGATACAAGTCTGAGTACGTACAGGCCATGTACGTGCATGAATATATTTGTGAGTAGATTCTGGCAAGGCAGTAATGTGGTTAGAGAGGTTTAGAGAAGAAAAGGCTGCCAAGAGAGGGGACTGTGTCTGATGAGAGGCTGGAATCAGCATTTTTGTGGTGATAGAAAGGGATTATCTGAGAATTTTGGTGATAGAGGAGATAGGGTAAGAGAGAAGATGGAGTGGGGCAGAGAGGGAGTGAGCACAGGGAGCCACAAAATAGAAAATACGAAAGCAAGAAAAGAGTACTCTAGAAGGAGGGAGAAGAAGTGCTGAAAAACACAGGGAAGAAAGAAAGGAAAAAGGTAAGATAGGAAAAGAAAGAAGAAGAACAAAGAGCAACCATTTCTGCACTGGATAGAAAAGAAATGACCTTAAGAAAAAAATAATTAAAAAGGTATCCGGAAAGAGAAAAGATGACAGAGAAAAAAAGAACAAAACAGAGTGAAGTAGCAAAGAGAAAGAGGGAGACAAAGTACATGTAAAGGAAGTTTTTAATTAGTGCAAAGGATAAAGATATCTACAGAAAAAGAAAAAAAAAAGTATATGGATGAAATATCAGAGACACTCATTTAAGTAGGTCCCTTCAGGCTCAGGTTTTTATGCCTCTTTTTCACTACTGACATTTTAAAGTTGAACACAGTTCTCCCCTCTTGGTCGTTCTGGCCATTCCGCGCCCCCCCCTCGCCAGGACTAAGTGTATCATTGCTCCAGTAACACAGAATGATGTAATACACATTTTCCATGTTTATATTTATATCTTTGCTCACTTTTTATCATTGTTTTCTACTGACACTGATTCCCTTGTTAAAAAAATCTTTTTATCTGTACTGACTGTGGGTTTCTGGATGACAACTTCTCTTTTATCTGGGGAATTTTCTTCTAGTAGAGCTGTTGGCACCCAGTCACTGTGCATTTGTTCTGCAGCTCTCAGCACCACTTACCATGCGCACCTCTCCAGGAGTGACATATCTTTCTAAGGAAATAGCGGTGCTGAAAACTTATTCAAGCTACATTTGCCATGAGTTTGTTCGTAGACAATATGTTTTATGAATACTGTTGCAGTTTATTTTTCACACAGATGACTCTTATGAATTGCTTTTTTTCAGATGAACACAGAGCTATCAGTTTGCCATTCCAGTCCCTGACACCAGCCCAATCTGTGGGTTGGGACTCGTCATTAAAGAAATTGGCTTAAAAAATACATCTGTCTCAGAAACAGGTTTAGTTAACAGTGGTAAAATATAATGAAAATCTAAAAGCCCTAATAACTTATTTTTTGCTGTTTTGAAATGCTTGACATGCTGTTCCATATTGTAACTTCCTCCAATTCCCTGCTCTTGTTAGGGAAACCAATGTAATGAGGGAGGCAGGAAGGTGGGTAATAGTCCTGCCTTCAGCATCTGGATGGCAGCATGGATTTGAGTGTAGTTTTAAAAGGGGACCACAGGTTTGCTGTATAGTTGTATGTTATACTTTTGCAGGCTCTGAACGAATTTGATGTGTACTATGGAAAATTTCTAAAGTAAACTTTGCATGGGAGGGGTACAATGAAGTGACCATTTGTCCCATCTCATTAAACCAAATGGTAAACTTGGGATCATAACTGTGTGAATTTTATACATTGCAATTGAAGGGATGACCCCAGAATGAAAGAACTTCAGTCCATCAGGTACAGGAGAAAATGGCAATGGAGACGTGGTAGCCCAGACTTCAGCATCACATGGGTCCTGGAAACTTTGTCCAGCTCACAGTAAAGCTCACATCACCTTGTCTTCACTGCATGAGTCCTGTAGGTGATTACACATGGGGTAGAAGCTGTACCTAGTCATAAATAGGAGATAGGATGTCTGAGTGGCGTGGCCATTCCCAGTGTGCATTTTCCCCTCACCCTCAGAGGCAGTGAAATGACACTAACCTGAAGTGCGTGCCATGAGGAACAGGCCCTGCTTCTGCCAGGCACTCTGCATCTGAGAGTACGATGGGAAGAAACAGCCAAGACTTGGATTTTTGAAAGCATGTGAGAAACTGGGCACCCAGCCTCCATCAGTTTTTAACAAAAATGAGGCACTTCAGGATTCAGTTGTGAGAAATGCTGAGCTTATGCCAATCCCATGGTCTTCCCTCAGGGCAGAAAGTGCTACTCACTTGGTGGGGTCACCCAGGATCTCCCATGGGAATACCTTAGCTGTAAGACCTTCTGTCACTGCCAGCAACCCTCGGATATCTCTTTTTTATGTGATGATTCTGGAGTTTTCTTCCATACAGGCTTAATACCTGAGCTAGACCCCCTCCCCAAACCAAGAAGCAGAAACACCTGGGCTGCAGTGAGCTGTGGACAAGGCTTGCAAGGAGTGATCAGAACCAGAAATCTTTCTGAATGAAAGAAAAGGGCCATGGGGATGGAGAGTAGATGGAAAGGAAAGGGAGAACTCCTACCAGCCAGCTCGTGGTTCAAGTTTTGAAGCATTAACAGCCAAAAGAAATGCCTGGGAACACAATCTTCCATCAAAGCTCTCCTGCAGAAAGATGGTTTCAGGCCTCCTTGTCAAACCGCAGTAGATGGTCAGCATGTTTTAAGGATATAATCTCTTTCTCTACTAGTAGACTTTTCTGTATGGGACTGGTGAGAGAGGGAAATACAATGGGGAGTGGAGGAAATGAGTGTGATAAAACCTGTAGCAGATGGATGTTCCTTCTATTTAGGGTTTAGCTGCTGACTGTACTAGGTACTATTGGATTTGCCAAGAAATATGGACTTGTTTATCATCACCACAGGGTAAGATGACACTGAAATGTACCTGAAGACTGTGAAGGTCTGTAAAGGTAGTTACGCATGTCACACAGAGGCCATCCTTATGTGACTGTGTACATCCCATTAAGTTAAAGAAACAACTATTTTCCTGTTTCCACTGGCTGTGGAACATCTCATTAAGTAAAAGAAACAACTATTTTCTTGTTTCCACTCTTCTAACTATGTAATTATATTTCTGTATAAAGAGAACAGTAGATTAAGGGAAAAGTAAGTGTGAATTTTCTTACATATACACATACACATATATAGATGTATGTGTGTGTGTGTAAATATTTAAGTAAAGAGTTCTGCTACAATAAAGCCAGTCTGGCCAAACTGTTTGTCTGCCTCTGGGAGATTTTGTATTAAGCCTTGTGTTATTACAATCTCACAATGATCTCAGATAAGCAAACTGCACCTTTGTGAACAGAACAGAAGAAAATCTATTGTTCTGATGTTTATCTATTTGCATATTTAGAAAGAAGTGTGATCTCATTCTCCATTCATTGCCCTGTTTTATTCTTCAGTTTATCTCTGAATGTATTTTCTTTGACCATCTCTCTGATGCAGATGCTTAAAGCAATCCTAATGAGTGGAAATCCACTGGTTATTATTAAAACTGTTTAAGCAATGTAAGGTTTCATTTTCTTGTGTAGGCTCCTCTTATTCTTAATTGTAATGATCTCATTCCCTAAAGTGTCTGTGCTCCCATTATTAACTCCTATTAATAACTTGTATTAATAATACACCATACAAGTCCCAGTCTGTGCTGAAACAGTGCAAAACAAATCTTAGACAGGGAGGAAACAGTCTTCTTGTTTTATTTTAAAAGGAAGCAGAAATATTCAACTTAAAAGCAAAGCCAAGGACGATATTGCGCCGGATTCTCCATGCTGCATTTTGTCCTATGAAAAAACACTAAACATATCCTGAAAAAACACTGGAGAGGTCCTACCTTGAAAGGATGACATACTTGTAGCATAAATTGGGAGTTAAGGTCAGATTGCTCTTGTGCCATGCAGTGCAATGCCAAAGCTGGAACCCTGACTGTGGTATCTTTAGCTGGAAAAAATTTAAGTCTTCCCTGAGTTTCTTGGAGACCGCTACGGAGCAGAACGAACTCATAGAGATGCAATACAGCAAAACAGCAATTACACCATAAGGGCCTGAATGAAACTGTCCCTGCCACGCTGTGGTAGACAGAAGCAGTGGTGCAGCAAGAGGCACCACCGAGTTGGCACCCACCTCACTGCAGCTGATGTAAAAATATCTGTTGCTGCAGCTTTGAACCGCAGTGATGCCATGTAGGTAGTCCTCATGCAGAGGGCGGAAAAGAGGGGAGAGGAAAGAAGGAAGAAGCATAGAAGCAGCCACAAACTCACTGCCATCCAGCCAAGGCTCCATCCAAGTATGTGCGGCTGGGCAGAGAGGCCAGGCAGAGCTTGCACCACGGGCAGGGAAAGGACTGCTGGGCTTCGTCCTGCAGCTCCCAGAGCTCCCCAGCTCCTCAGGGCAGCCTGGCCAAGGGTGGGGACTGGGGCAGGAAAGAGGGGTTTAAGTCAAGTGTCCAGGAGGAAAACTGCTTAAATCCTCCTGGAGTGTGTGGGCTAAGACTTTTGATTTACTAGGACATAAATAATTCTGTTTATAACTGTTTCTAAAATCAATGTTTTGCTCTTTTTCCCTACAATAATTTCCCATTCCTAAATATGTAGTTTGACCACTTCAGCATGTTGTCTTTTTTTGTAGGGCACTTGGTTGTGACTAATTTTCCCATGCTTCTTGTGAGGACTTGAGCCTGCATCTTAATTAATTTTAAGCAGCACCTTCTAGACATCCGACCCTTTCAGCAGGGACAGACCCCATGCAGAATTACTGTGGAGGAGCCGAGCCCTCGTTACGCTGAAAGCTGAGCCGGTGCCTCTTGCCAGGGAAGGGTGTCCCTGCCATGTCTCGGGGATCCTGGCTGGATGTGTCCTGCGGGATGTGTTATCAGCGCAGTGCCTCCGCTTCCACTTCTGGCAGCACACGGCGAGGGCAGGGATGAGCAAAGCGCCGGAGTCTGTGCCTGGCACGGAGACGATCCTCTTGGCTCTCCTGCTAAACATTTCATTTGAACCAAGGTCGGGGCTCAGTCAGACTGGCTCCAGAGCCCCTGAGCACAGCCTGCATGAGCGAGAGGACAAACTCAGCTCAGCTCATCCCTCCCGCGTAAGCCACCACTTGCTACCCCAGCCCTTTGGCAATGGAAAACGTGTGTGCAAGGGAGTGCTTGCTAGCTTTAGTGGGCTCCCTGAATAACGCATTTCCTTCTATTGTATCAGCTGTTGCTTCTCCCGCTAGGTCTTTCCCCCCTCTCCTACAGCTTTTCTAGCTTGCTTCCTCTGCGGCTTTAATAAGAAATGAGGTTGAGGGAGGCAGAAGCAAGAGTGATTGCACGGAAGGGATATCAGGTGTCTGAATTCTCCCTGTGTAGATAAGTACTTCTTAGTAGATATGGTCAAAAATGTTTGGTGGAAGCAGCTTTGTGCTAGATAGCATCAGCTTGTTATAACTGGGATATTTTGCAGGAAATATTGATTATAATGATATTTCATTTTGAACAAAATGGAAAGTAATGAAGCGACCTCCTCACTTTCTCTAATGCAATGTTTGGAAAAGACTGAAGCTGATCAGACTGGAATCCCTTGGCTCCGTTTTGCAGTGGCTTTCACTGCAAATTTTACTTTTAAATGAAAAATTATAAATGACAAATGTCAAAATAGAAAGTAACATTTTAATTAAAAACATTTGTGGGGCAAATTCTGAAACTAAACGTTCTGTTCTGATCTAATATGGAAAGATTCAAAATCCTGGGCTGTGTCTGAGACAGACAGAAATTCTGGCCTCTGCATAGCTCTGATAATATCCAGAGCTCAAGTGTAGCATTGATCCTGGATTCCTTGACCAGTAAAACTGCTTTTGTGTATGTGTGTTGTGTGTATGTGTGTTTTCTGCAGATGGCTTCCATCCCTCTTTATCGTAGCAGTTCCCAATATCAGCCAAAAATATCTGCACAAAAGCCTCTGTTATGTCTCCGGGCTTGAATACTGGCCAATGTTACATATATGGAGAATAGTAACTGAGTATCTTGAATGGCTGTCTCTTGCAATATACTGACATAGCCTGAGCTGGATAAAATGCAGTGTGTAAACTGAAATTGAATGAGCCATAAAGACTTAAATTATTCATTTGAGAAGTATGTTCTGAGTGTCACCGAAACCCTAGAGATCAGGGAAAAATAAATAAAAGCATTTTCTCTTTTGTTATTGGCTTGTATCTTTGCTTACTGAACCCTGCACTGGGCAGCCAGCAAGGGGCAGAGGACTTGAAATTTCCATTATGCTGTTGCCCTGTGGCAGCAGTTCCGTAGAGGTGAAGTGCCTTCTAAAAGCAGCCTCTGCACAGGGCACGCAAAATTTGCAGCAGCTTGAAAGCTACACGGCTTTGCCTCTCATTACTGAAGAAATAAAGCTTCCTTTTAGACTTTGCCACAACAATAGGGGTTCCAGATGCGGTTTTCTATTACAGACCGGCAACAACAAAGATATGTATTTTCTAGAAGTAAGTGCCATTTTCCATTCCAATAACCCTATGTAATTCTATGGCTCTACATGTTCCTTCTTTTAGGATTAATGTATCTGATAAGAGGGCTGCTTGTTCAGATCTTCTACAATGCAAGGGAGAAAGGGTGCTGCTTTTTAGGATAAGATGTCAATTGAAGTACTTAGACTACTCTAAACTATATGTATTAGTATTTTTAAAAAAATGCTATCTAGTGGTGACCATTTACTTTCCGTTGCCTGCAGTTCATGGAGCAGGACATTATACAGCTTGAGAAAACAGAGCTGAAACCATCTGCTCATTATTCTACCCATTTTTACTGCCTTTCTTTACAACACAAACGGGTTTCCCGTGGCATATATCTCAACAGTCTCCGCTACACCATGCAGGACCGTTCCTGCCCAGTGCTGTGAGGTGGGCTGCTCACAGCGATGGTGCAGCCCGGTCAACGCAAAGCGTCCCTGGATGGCTGGGTACCCTCACGCCACAGGATCTGGCTGTGTCTTGAGTGTCCTCAGACCTCCAAAGCTGTCCTCACAGCTCAAACAAGTTCTCCTTGCTGCAGCCCAGGCAGTGGGACATGGCTAGCAAAAAGCTTGGGCTCAGTGATTGCATTTGTGCATTTGTAATGACCATAAACTGGGGCAAACCCGATGTGCTATTCGGAGCGTGCGCAGGCTCCCGTTGGGAGATTCTCATCCCTCTCGTTCGGCTAAGCCCAGGGCATCCCTGATCGTGCCGAGCTCTGCGGAGTTTAAAGCATTTTTGCACCTCTGGGGTGTGTTTGGAAGAGGACAGTCGCACGTGCCCGAAACCTTCAGACCTGCACAGGAGAGGGCAGTTTGGGCCTAGCAGCGGGGAGAGGTTTGGCCTGAGAAACACATCCACGAGCCGCAGGACGACCCCTTCTTTCCTCCATCCAGACTGCCAGAGTGGGGCTGCCACGCCGGGGAGCGCGGACCCTGCTTCCCACCGGCTGGGAGCCCGGCGCGGGACACCGATCGGAGACGAGGGCTCACGTCTCTGTGCTCCAGCACCCAGAGGGAGAGAGTGAAGCAGGCGGGGATGGGACGAGACAGAGTTCTCAGACAGCGCTTCGAGCGCACTGTAGTGACAGGGGATTTTTCTCCGCCGTGGGATCATGCGAGCAGCCCTGTTCCACCCACCTGTATCATTACCGAAACAATGGATGGCATATCTTGCCTGCTATTGTCTGGGTGGCAAATACACTTTAGGGCGAGAATGAAAGGTGGGTGTGAAAAAGCTTGACTGCTATAATTGTCTCCTATTAACTTAAATATTTCTCTCTCTTTTCTGCACGTTGATCCAGCCTTAAGACAAGCGAGGGAGTAAGGAAGATGTTATCTGGGGCTGATTCACTTGCCTGTTTTGTGGTTTGTTTGTTGTTTTATTTTTATTGTTCAAATTGGAAATTAATATTTAGACCATCCAGGATTATGCGTAGTTTTAATGAAACAAAATCATCCAACCCTTTTCTCCTCCTTTTAGTTTCAACCAGTCCCTAGGAAGCTCACCTCAACAGGCTAAACGCTTAGATTTAAATGACAATTTCCCTGTTCATGAAAGCAATGATTTCTTATGTGATCCATGTCACTGGGAAAAGTGACATAATTCTTGGGAGGGATAGGATCTTGTAAGTTAGGTTATATGAGACCTGAGTTACCACATGAATCTTACTATTCTGGGTAGGTTCCTCATCTTTTTTTAATGTTTTCATCATATTCCACTGAAGGCTTTGACGTACATTCAGCAGTAGATTGAACTGTGACAGGCAAAGCAATTTTCATCTTTGGCTTCTGCCTTGCCCCTTTCTGGGAAACTTCTGCCCCCGCGGTATGGACTGTGGAGCCTCTCCTAAACCCATGCACTTTACAGCCAGGCTTACTAAAGTAAATCTTAATCTGTTTTCATTCAAGGTAACATACCATCCTGAAAAATGTGATGGTCAAAAGGTGACTCAGAAGCCACCCAGCCACCTCAGCTACCGGCGCAGCAGCTTTCAGGAGATGACAGAGCGGACAACAAGGGAGCAGAGATCACTTCAGCAGCAGGATTTTAATCTGACAGTAAATGTGTGGCAAGATCCTTAAAACCTCCAAAGGAATGAAAGTTACAGGACAGTAAAAATTTTCATACTAGTTCCTCCATAACTGTAATGTTTCTTTCCCCCTTGTGCCTACCCAAGTTCTTGGTGTTGAAAGCTTAAGCCATCTTCAGCTTTTTCTTGAATTTTCCAATAACGTTCCAGTATGAAATCCAAAGGAGGGGTAGCAGCAGCATCTCTCATATTTAGCTGCTGTGAAATTGTGTGACATTAAAGCACAGGGAGGAAAACAAAATCTTGAAAGCTGATAAGCCCTGCACTTTGTTGGCTACAGAAAAGTCAGGTTAATCCCAAAACATTGATGCTGTTTCTGGTGCTGACATACCATCTGCTCTTCTTCATGCGAGAGGTGACCAGATATGAACTTTAAAGCCCTTCTTGTGGGTGACACTTATTTGTGTCTTCAGACATTTTACCTTCATGTAAACATACTTTTCCTTTCCCTTGTAGAAACCCATTTTCTTTAGCGATGCTGTAAGGAACACGCGGCAGCAGACGCTGGGCATTGGCCCGGGGTTTTTGCATTCTTTCTGGAAGGGTTTTGGTGGATCCTGATGCCTAGCTCTCAGGTGCGGCAGTACGGTCTCCTGAGGTTTTGAGTGTTTTCCTTGTTCTGAACTGGTAGGTAAAGCAAGCAAGGCTTAATTTTGGCAGCTATGTGTAGGAAGGGGAGAAAAAGTCTTGTCGAAAACTGGCTAATGTGTTTAGAGAAGCTGGTCCAAGAACCAATGGGTAAATCCCCAGCAGTGGATTGCTTTTTAAAGAAGAAAGTTGTATGAGGATAGAACAGTGACATTTTGACCAAAAGGTAATATTAAGCCTAACCAGACTGCAAGCAAACCATAAATGTCTCTATTTCTGTAGTAGGACACATTTTGAACGCAGCTGCCTGGCCAAACTAGAATAGAATTTAAAAAAAATAATAATTCTTTTGGCTTAAAGGGAAAAAAAACAAAATTGCTTCCTGAGAGCAGTGCTGCACCTTGCTTTAGAAAGCATCTTATTTTTGAAGTTTTCAATAACAATAAAACAATTTATTTAAACTCCTTCTAGCAACCCACAGCCAAATTTTCATTTCTCATTACAAGTGTTTATGACAAACATATCATCCAGGATTTTTCTGTGCATGGAGACATGAATACAGCTTCCTTAACTAATGGGATTGCCTGTTTTATGCTAGATACACATTTAACGTGTACATTTGTAATACAATTATTGATGCAATGGATTAAATATGGGAACTACAAAACCATACGAGAAATTCATTCCCAGTCACTGATAAGGCTAGAAGGATTCATGTGCACTAGGAGGAACTAGTACAACAAATAGAAATTGTAAACTGTGACAGTATTTCTTGCTTTATCAACATTATGGGAATAAGAGTATATGCCAAATATAGACCTGTTTTGGAGATGTATTAAACCATGCTGTTCTAAATAAACATACATACAAGTGTGTTCAGAAATGATGTTAAAAGAACAGTTTTATGATTGCAGAGTCACTTTACCAAAAAGCGAGGAAATGTCAGAATTAAAATCATGTAGGAGATAAATCTGTCCCCTCCATTGTGTCTATGTATTATGACATAGTTGTTAATGACATAGTCACATATAGATTTTTTTCCTAAAGGATCACACCTCATTCATCATGCAGGACGGATGCTGCTCACTTAATCAGCAGTTATTCAGTCTCTTGTTTACACCTTATTATAAGATGAGAGGCCCCAAGCCTTATTTACTGCACACTATTCAAATCTTTCTCTAAAGACAGAATTCTCAGTTGCCTCCTGGGCTTTTCGATTGAGCTCATCCCTGCGGTATTTGAGCACTTTGCAATGAATGCATTTATTTATACAAGGCCCTTGTGAGAATAAGGGATATTATTAGCCGTATTTTACAGATTCACAGACAAAATTTTGGTTTCCCAGTCTGAGGCACCTACGGCCAGATTTTTCCAGTGTGCTCAGCTTTATCTGTTTAAAGCAGAGTTCAGGTCCTATTGAGCTCAGTTGCAGCTGCGATACTCAGCATTTCAGCAAATCAGGCCCCAGGGTACGAAGTCAGATACGCAGAAAATAAAACATGCAGAATTAGTTTCCCGCTTAGAAAAAGTTTGCTTTTTGCCATTTCTGACTTCTTGTCCGACCCAGTCCTTCTCCCTGATCCCCTCTCCCACCTCTGTCTGCCGCCCTGTCTCCTCGTCTCAGGCTGGGCGAGGGGAACCAGGGTGAGGCACAGCCACGAGCTGGCTGGGCAATGCAAAAGGGCAGCAGGATGCAGAGGGTGGGCAGCAGCAAAGGGTTCAAAGGAGAGATTTAGAAACTTCGCCTGGGCAGGCAGGCGTGGTGCTAGGAAAGCCAAAGCGCAGCTGACGTTGATACTTGCGAGGCATGTCGAGGGAAAGAAGAGGAGCTTCTGTGCTGTGTTAGCAGTAAAAGGCTGAGCGAGAAAAATGTGGGACCGTTGCTGAATGGGGCAGGTGATTTAGCGAAAGCAGGGAGAGATCTGCCTGGGTATAAGGAAAACTGTTTCCCGGTGAAAAGAGTCAGGCAGTGGAGCTGGTTGCTGAGAGAGGCTGAGCAGGCTCTATCCTTGGAGGTTTTCAAGGAGGTTAACTGGATAAAGCCCTGATAAACTTGGTCTGACTTTGTGACTGACCCTGCTTTCAGCAGGAGGTTGGCCTAGGGAACTCCCCAGGTCTCTTTCACACTGAATTATCCTCTGGTCCTGTGGTTTCATTTCTCCTCTTTTTTTGCAAGTATGTTTTTCCCAAACAACAACTGATCTAAGAATTGACTGTCGTCTTTTTGACATTTGAACTAGGTTGCTTTCTCAGAAATTTAATTGCAAGAAGTCCACCTCAGTCCTGGGCTAGCTCACACACAGCAGGGCGGGCATCTGAGAAACGAAGTGCCAAAACCTGGGTGTTTTCTCTTCCAATGGACTAGAAAGAGGTGAAATTTGGGAGTTTTATTCATGAGGAGAGAAAAAGGTACATTCCTGAAGTGAGTGCCACAGTTTCTTTGAAATATGGGGATGCTGGTGCTTTTCAAAGTGAGGCTGGGAGAAAGTGCCCCAAAAAAGCAAGGAAGGAAAGGGAAAACACTGTGTCTTCCTCTAACTTAATTCTCAGGTAAAGAGCAATTATATTTCCCCAAAATAAAGAAAACCACTAGCCAACAACGACTGCAAAAGATGAACAATGAATACTTCCACATGAATAGTTGTAGTCTCACAAAGCTATAAGCAATGCAGGTACAGCCTGGTATGGAGAAGAGCTTTAAAATGGTTAATGATGTCCAAATCACCTAGAACAAGGGGCTTTCTAGAAATGCTCCTGCACATTTTCTTCCCATGATAAAGATACAGCAAGTGGGAAATGAACTGCCAGGAAAGAATGACAAATCTGTACAGGCCTCAACTGTGGTTCTCTTGGGTGCACAGCCTGAAGCATCTCCCTCTTCTCACTCAATAAATTTCTGCATATTCTCTTTTTGTGTGCAATACTGTGCATCACATAAAAATAAGATAAGTCCTCAAGAGCTTTTCCATCTATAAATGGATTTCAAAAATTTTCAAAGTGCATTGCCAATGAAGATGTAGTTTCAAGGCTGCAAAATGCAAAAGCATTGCATATGTGTAAAGCTGTATGCTCTCAATTTGTTGTTCATTTTCTTTCAACCAATAGAATAGTTTTCAGCTTCTGTGAGGACAGAAGACATATTATTTCTGCATGAGAGCAATTTACTTCAGTTATGTATACATATACATACACACACACAAACACACATGAAGAAGAGGTTTGAACTAAATTAGGAGAAGCCACATCTGACCTGAGAAAAGGAATACACATGACGACACAAATTTTCATCATTAACTAAGTCAATTTTAAATCCTGAAATGCTTTGCGTCCTTCACTAGATGCAGTGATATAAATATTATTTCCTTAGTTGCATGCTTATTGAGGCCAATGCTGAAATTCATATTAAGCAGTACCTCAGTTCCAGAGTGGAGGTCTCTGCAGAACCAGTGTCAACACTGGAAAGCTGAAATCCTGCCATAATGGTGCGGCAGGAACCTATACACCCTCTCTGCTTCCCAGTCCTGGCAGGAAACATCCTTAACATTGAAAATTCTTTCCGTGAGCAAATGGGGTGCAACGCTTTGAAGGGTCCATGTGTATGAGTCCAATGAGATTGTTGGGATCTAGATGAAGCTCCTAAAGCTCAGCTGCTCAGCGAACAACCAAAGCAATCGAGTTACAGGCAATACAATCTTCTCCAATTCTCAGGTTTTAACTTTTACATCTCTGGTTACCATGAGCAGTACTGGTATCCTTTCTAGCCCCGTGCTGCCCACAGGTAATAAGCTGGGAAACCACTTTGCCCCCTTCTCAGCCTGATTCCCAATTTCATGCTGAGCCGTGCCCTGCAGCACAACTGAAGTTCAATCAGGAGGTGAATGAATGCATAGATGGCACAGCAGCCTTAATCCCTGTAACTTTAATTTCCTTCACCTTTATAGACTGGCAAAAGGAAGAGGTAACTTTTTTTTAAGAGAATGAATCCTATGGCTGTCGGGGATGGGCTTCATTGAAGTAACTTTCTATTTATTATCGAAAAAAAGAAAGCTTTAGGTTTATTGGAATCATTCTGTGAAAAAGCACAGAAAAAGCAGGTCATCTTCCTATCTCTCATTTCCTCTGCTTCTTTCCTACCCCTTCATACAGTTTGAGGGGAACTTTTTGACATCTGCTCTTCAATTTGGGGCTGTTCTCAGCACTAATTTTTAGTTTCACTGGGAGCATTTGAACTCTTGAATGGCGCTTCTCTTATCATCGCCACACCAAGTAGTTATTGCTACAAAAGAGGTGAGAGATAGAGAGAGGCGGCTGATACTTCCCAGCTAAGGCAACTGCTGCTACTAACCTGCTTTTTTTACAGAACAGTGAGTCATGCATTAGGGTCAAAACAAGATTTATTTATCTGAGTTGGAAGGAATAAATAAAAATTGAGAACAAACAGTAGTCACTGACAGTCAGTACCTAATGAATCATATTCTTGGGTTAACAGAGATTCATATGTTTACTAAGTAACTTTTTCCTAAGTGCAGTTACTTTCAGAGACTTCTGTGCTGGTACTAATTCTGTGATTGCAACCCTCTCTCTTAACCATCTTTGCTTCCCACTTGGTAATTTTGCTTCTGGAGAGAAAAAAAAAAAAAATCTCTTTTAATAACAAGAAGGAAGCATTATCTGCCTAGTCCCTCACTGACATGTGGCTTCCTGAAGCTGTGGCCTCATATCCAGCTTATGATTTTGGGTGGGACGTAATTATGGTTTAGCAGACTTTGCTGGTGACTTGGTACTGATGCTTTTTCTGATTTGTGGTTGCTAAAGTGCACTAAAAAGATGAAGGCATTTAGTGAATAATTCTCTGGTACAACTTTGCTGTGCTGTGTTGCTCCACTTGGCCCAAGGCTATTACACCAGGGACAGGGCTGATGTGAAGATGAAGACACTGGAAAGTTATCTGGCTCTGTGCTCCAACAGAGGCCATGTTGGGGAAGAAAAAGGAAAAAGCCCTGTTTGGGAAGCTGCTGTTTCTTTAAATGTGAGATGGAAAGCTGCAGAAAGGTTTTAGGCAGAGGCTGTGCAGTGAAGGGAAGAAAGATTCACAGTAGTTTTCAGTGGTAATCTTGTTCTCCTTTTCTAACAAACTCCTTTGTTCAGTTCAGAAGAAAAGATGAATAAGAAGGGGCAGGATGGAAGTATAGAAAGCAATGAATGCTAGAGAAAAGGTAAATCAGTTATGCCTACTTACTGTAGTACAAACATGTAAGATAATAGGATATAGATAATAGGATATTGGGAATGTGTCCGTCAAAGCAAAGGAGCCAGGGAGAAAGGGCAAATACAAGTGAGACTTACCTATTTTCTGAGTTCAATGTCCACAACAGGCATTCGTGAACAAGCCTAGACTGTTATTTTTAAGGTCTGCAATACAGTTGTTGCATTTCAGATTGATCCCAGGGCAGAAGTGACTGGGATTTGTAAAGGGACAAAAGTGCACCAGCTCAAGGTGACAAATCAGTTGTCTAGATCCATTCAGAGCCCATATATGCTACAAAGGCAAAGAGGATATGAGTGACATCTTTGTAGCCTGCTAATCCGAGGCCCCTCCACCAACTCTTGCAGTGCACAGGGACGTCCCCAGGGCCTTGACTTTGTGAGAAGTGTGTGCTTCAAGGGGGGCTGCTGTAGAAGCTGGAAACCTGCTCTGTGCAGTCAGCAACCCCACAGGTCCCCACGAAAGGCTGTTCTTGGGCAGAGAGGAGAAAGGTGCCTAACTGTGGAACAGGGAGGGAAGCTCAGCATTGAGACCGCTTGTTTGGGCTTGGGCTCTATCTCCATGTTACATAATGTGCCAATACAGCCCTCATGGGGTGCAGTCCGCAGCTTCCCCAAAGCCCTCGTCCAGCTTGGCAACAGCAGCTGAGGAAGTGCACTGGGCTGTTGAGGGTTACTGCTTCTGCAGAGGCTTGGTCTGAAGGAAAGTGAGTGAGGTGCCGCCCAGAGGGACGAAAGGGAGTGGAAGTTTATAGAGATGACATTTCAGTTTATGGGAAGCATAAGGAAGGACATGATGTAATCAGCTCTGGACATTATCTTAAAGGCTCCTGGACTCCAAATAAATATAGAAGGATGTACACTCTTAGAAGTATGGCTGTGGCATTTAAGGTATATCACTGCTGGATATGGGTGGGGACAGATCAGCCCAAGCACTGGTTTTTTTTTTGAAAACGTTGACCCAAGCTTATAGGATGTTCTTGAAATGGACGCAGAGATGTGAAAGATCACAGAAATGGTACTACTTGGGAGCTTTGACTGGAATAAATTACAATCATTATCAGCCTTTCGTAAGACAATCTCCCTTTTGGTTCAAACCCCTTCTGTTACTTGTGAATCATCAGAGGGCCGTAGAATTACTGTGGTGTAAAGTTATTTACTTCCAGACTTCTGGTAGGCTGTAGTGAATTATAGTTACTGAACAAGCTTTTTCTAAGGTTCCTGCAACGGAGCAATTAACTTTCTGACTCTTACACTAAAGAAATTCATGTAAACAGATTGTGGTTATGAAGCAAAATGCTTAACAAGTCATAAATAGTGAATCAGTTGTTGATTTGTCCTTTTTTATTGCTTTTATTTTCTGAACAAGACATGCATTTTCTGCCTGTAAGTGGGGTGCTTTTTCCGAAAATGTTGAAATGTGCATGTTTTAGGGCTATAGAAGAATTCCCAGAAAGACTCAATCCCTGGCAGTTTACTGTGTAGGGTGAGAGGATTCCTCTGAGGAACAGACATTTGGGAATTGTTACAAACAAGACTCCATCAGTTATGATGGAGTGTGAATTTATAAATTTATAAGCAAGGAAAGATTACCTTGCATTTAGTAGGAATAAGAAAATGTGGCTGTGCAGCTAATGTGAGGTAGGTCAGGCTATATAAATGAGTATCCTTTCTTAGCCTTCCTATTTGTATGAGCAGCCAAGCCTACAGGATAAGTAATGCAGCTCCTCTGCATGAGATGATACTTCTCCTCCTTTGTCCTTGCTTTGCAGAGCTCAGCAACGTTGCCATATAAAAGTATCATCACTATCACAGAAGCTCGCCCCATTTGAATCAATGGAACAGCTTCAGACTCTCTTCAGATTCAGACCTTGTTTGATGCAGATTTCTTTGACACACAGCCTTAAGACCTACCTAGATGGTAACTTTTGGAGAATAATGATATGCCTATGTATTTCCTTTAAGACTAGTCCTTGCACCTTCCCCGCAAGATATTGCACTATGAAGATTATGGAGCAGAACATGATAAGAAAGGACTTCTCTGACTCCTTCAACCGCTTAATAATTAGCTGTATGACCTCTGTTTAGAAGTAAAGCCAAGTCAATTAATGCATACTTCAATAGATTGTATTGTCTATAATATGACTATGATGTATAATGTAAATTTAGGAAATGTGAAGATTGAGTGTCAATAAAATGTTCCATGTACACCGTAACAAGGATTATAAAAGTGCTTCTTTGCAAATGTGTTCTCTCATTCATTTTATTGCACTTTGCATCACTATGTAATTATGTATAATTGCTTGAAAAAACAGTTAAGAATTCTGGCCCCTTGGGGTGCAACTTAGTCAGGGAGAGACAAAAAAGGGTCAGTGTTTGAGTAAGGAATCAAATTTTCTGCACTGGTACAGCATGTTCTCTGAAAGTGGAAATATTTCTGCAACACCTCCTGCAGGAGGGCTCATCATAGTGGTCTACATCCCACATCCTTTTAATCCAAACTTGAAACATTTTTTGCCACCTACCGCTTTTGCATCATCATTCTCCTGTTATCTGGAGAAAAAAAAAAAGCTTCTAATCAATTAAAACTCAGAAATACCTTCCATCAAGTTTCTGTAAGTAATTTTTAAAAAATCTTCACAATGTCCAAGCGAGTCAAACAAGTGTGATTATCTCCATTTTCAAGACAGAGACATGAAGGAAAAAGTGGAGTTAGTGTCCTCTGGATGCAGGGTTGTAACAGGACTGAGAATGGCCTGGTGCTCTTGAGTCCTACTGAGGTTTGTTAGATCGGCAGACAAACGCTTAACCTCTCTTGCAAGCTTATACATTGTCTTAATGGCAGGTTGGGCTTTTTTGCTTTAGGTACACTTATGTGCACAGCATTGACTTTCTGTGACGGTCAGCTGGAGCCTTTCAGCAATTAACAGAAAGGTTACTGTAGGAAGAGAAGATAGAGTCCTTTTTCTTCATGAATCTTTTCACAGGTATGGACTATCTCATTAGTTAACTTTGTTATTTGACAGTTGTAGGAAGTGTCATGAGGTCTGGATAACTGCAATTACTGCTCACCTTGTTCTCTGTGCCTTGACTCAAATGTCTTTGGGTATTTTGCAAAATCCTAAGATAAAGACTGATATGCAAACAACATCCCTGAGATAAATGGCAGTAAATGTTCTGTATGACATGCTTTATTTGTGAGGTGCTCAGATAACACAGTGAATGGTACCGGGTTAGACAGATGGGGTTTTATTATTTTTCTCTGATCCTTATAAGTTGGATCTTATATTTTGAAAACTGATTTGACATCTGGTAGGACTGCTCAAACTGGAGGCTTGAGAGAGGTTACGCTATTCCAGTGTCACAAATACAGGCAAAATGCAGAAGAGTGGAGAGGGCTAAACCACACCTACAGGAATGGGGAATAGCATACAAAGTCTAGACCAGATATGGGCCGAAAATGTCCTGTCTGGGTGACTGAGTAGTTAAAGGTGTCTGTTTCTGGGCTGCAGGACCCACCAGCTGGTGGTGGTCAGGGCTGTGCATCAGGCTTTTGCCTTCACCACCAGCAGGAGCCTCTGGATCTGCAGCCCTGCAGTGTCACGGTGCTGATGGAGATCCGGGCTGTGCACGGGAGCCATCCTGGTGGCTGCAGAGAGGGAAGGGAGAAATTAACACTACCACAGTCAAGCCTGACATCTGACCAAGCTGTGTATCTGCAGCGCCAAACCAGAGCACCCTGTGCAAATATGGAAATTGTTTAAAGGCAAATCTTAGTTGCCGGTATTGCTCACAAGCGTGCCATTCAAGCCAGCATAGTGGTGAGAGTTAGCTGGATCTCAGCTCTAACTTCTTTGCCTTTCTTCTTCATCCAGCTTTGGAAGGTATATCTACAAGTGGTGTTTCTGATGTAAATTTGGATTTGCCTTTGGAGTGACATACCAAAATGAGGAAACCACCTCTTAAGTTATTCCTGCTTAATGATTGCTTTTCTCTCTTGATTAGCAATAACCCCATGTTCATCCCACTTTTTCCTTTCCCTGTCCCCAAAGAAGAGTAGCCTCTAACTTTGTGGTTTCAAATCCAAATCTGAAATCTGTGACAAGATCCTTTCTCCACCAGGCAGCAGCTGGCCCTGGTCTGTCATAATTCAGACTCGTAGGAGAAGCTCCACGTTGCATGATTTGAAGAAGCAAATTTTCTTTCATCCACAAGATTTAACAGCCTAAAGATATCCATGCTAATCCAGCAGTAATCTAAATGTTGGAGTAATCATCTGTTTTGTTTTTGGTAAAACACTCAGTGGTCTCAACCTTGATGTGAGGAGACAAAAAACTATGTCTCAAGCACTAAAATTACAACTGGATATTAGAACTATGCTGTAAGTACTTTTTTCTTTTTTCTTTTTTCTTTTTTCTTTTTTCTTTTTTTTAATTTGATGTCAAATTTAAAAAAATGTGTTGGAAAGAAATACTTTTATCATTTCAATGAGACAAAATTTTTTTTATTATTATTTTTTTTTTCTTTCATATTAGCCTACAATGTTTAATTCAAGCAGAGTGACATGTTTTGAAAGGTCACACTGTCGAATTTCAGGCAACGGAGAGATGTCTAATTTAGTTGACCTGTATACATAGGTCTTCTGAACAATCAGTGGAGGCAGAGAGGCTTTTGCAGGGACTTCTGTAATTTGTGTCACCTACTGAAGGAGTTGTCATTCTGGGTTAGCTATGCTGAGGTTTATGAACACTCAGTGCTGATCAGCACTGTAGTACCTCAAATTCACCTGATCAAAACCATGCTTCTAAGACTTTTATTCCCATTATTTAACTTTTTTTTTTTTTTTTAATCCTTTTCTAACATTTTGGTCAAAAGAAAAAGCAAACTGTGGTAGTTCAGAAATACTGATATACGATATTTCAATTTTTCTACATTTTCCTGTTTCGTCTGTTCTTCTGGCTAAAAATATTTGCTGTATTTGATGAAATTTGTGAAGGGCTTTTTGTTGCCTTGGAGCAGTGTTTTCTAGCAAAGTAACCATTTTGCTGGAAAAACATTCGAGGTTAAAGCTCGATAGCTTCTGTTTTTCCCATAGTCTTTGGATAAACACAAATTCCAGTATTCCAGGCTCTTAACTTGGCATGTTTCTCCAGTGTGTAATTCAGAAAGCATATGAATAATATTTCAGATAAACAGAGGAGTATCTTCTCCCTTTTAGGATGCTGAGTCCACCTTCCTCAATCTCCTTCTGCTGATCTCCTCTGGGGGAAAAGAGTAGAGTACACTAATGACAAAATGGCAAATGTGCAGACTCCCTCAAGGAGCACTTAAAAAGCTGCTTCATCACAGCAGTGTGACATGGACACGAAGAGAGGATTGTTCTCTTACTTCAGATTCCAAGCAGCCTTTGACTTTATTGCATATTTTCACCTATGTGAGTTACAAATTAGTGACAAATACGTTTGAAAGCTAGTCATTACCTCAATCAGTCAATTATTCAAAAGATGTATCAGTGTGATTAGTTGCTCTCAGTTAATTATAGGAACAATAATTAGCTAATAAGGGAGTCCCATCATTCATATAATACTGATTTTCATTGTTTTAGAGACAATAATTTTTAAAAGTCCCTTGAATCTGTATATTGAGAAAACACTCAAGATAACTTTTAAAATAACTTTATCAAGTTGCAGGAAGAGCTTTACTCTCTTCTAGCTCTTTTGGCCAAACTTATACTTCTGCCATGTCTGAACCATAAGCACAGGCTATTTGACCTCTATAGAATGGCTGAAAACTCTTCAGCCACTCCAAGTAAGATACTAATTTCAGAGTCTAATACACCTCTACTACTACTTACCTCTAGCTCATAATCAAAAACAACCTTGGAGGGGGTATGTGTGTGTGTGTGTGTCCTTGCAGCCGCCCGCAGACTTTTCCCAACTCCCCTACCTGGTGAATGCTCTAAGTGCTTTTATCACATGCTAGAGACAAGCTTTTAGAAGACTCCTCCTTCTCCCCAGCTCTCCTGATATTTTAAAAACCATATGATTATCTAAGGCTTTTGGTTTTAATCTTTTTCATTTTCATTTCACCTCTATCTTTACACTGAAAGTGTGTCTTGATTCCTGTTCCAATTCTAGCTGCCCTGGGCAAAAATTGCATTAATATATCACTAATATACCCCATTTATTTATTTAAAGTAATAATAATAATAATAATAATAATAATAATAATAATAAAGATTGCTAAAACCCAGTTAGATCTCAGTAAATTACAATCATCTTTAACTTCACAAAATCTAGTGGTCAAAGCAGTAGAATAGCTATTTTGACCTTTGCCTATCCCTGCTACCTCCCCTGTCTCTTCCTTCTAGTTCAATCTGGCCAACTTCCAACTCATCCCTCAGGCCTTTTTCTCTCTCTATTGTGAAATTTTTTTCCCCTTCTTTCCTCTTTTTTTTTTTTTTTTTTTAATCTTCTATTTCATGCAGGCATGGAGAAGGCTGATGGGAGGTATAGTCCAGGGAGGTATTACTGCCACTGGAAGGAGAAGGTAAAATAGGTGTCACTGCTGAAGAGAGGGACTGAGATAGATGTTGTGAGTGCATACATCACCATCCCTGGTACTTGGTAGATAGAAGGATGAAGAACAAGATGATAAACTGTAGCAGTCCCAGCATCTATGGAAAAAGCTACATCAATAGGAGGGAAAATGACAAAATTAATTCTTCTGGAAGCCGATACACTAGGGATATGCACAAATTGGGGTAGTGACAACCAAGTACACCCCTATGGCTGTTCCCTTTATACAGGAATATAAAGAGGTCCCGTTTCAGGAATAAAGAGGTCCTTGCTGGACCTACAATGATGAAACTCAACAGCTTCTTTGTCACTTTATAAAATTCCCTTTTCAGGCCAAATTTACCACCTATTCACCCTCCTTCCTGCTGGCACACTCCTGAGGTAGGAGTAAATCATCTCTGAGTGAACCCAACGCTCGGCCAGAGCAGTTGCTGCATTTGTTAGTCACATGGCCAGGCTGTGTGCCTGTGCATGACCAAGCACCTCTACCTGCCTCATCTGCCCTTCCCACAGTGCCACATCATACGCCTGGGGCACCTCGAGACTCTTCCTCAGAGACCAAACATTGTCTGCTGAAAAGGCACGTGGGTTTTCTAGGGAAACCCGAGGAGGAAGCATGTGTCTTGGGCATGCTTTCACATCCCTGCAGCTGTGGGAAGTGTGGGTGTAGCCAATTTCAGCAGTGCAGAGTGCCGGCAGGGACCTACTGACACTCTGCAGGTCAACAGGAGCCCGCAGGTGTTTTAAGAAACCAACCGAATAGACTTTGAAACCTCTCATTTGGGCATCATTGTTTGTAGAAGGCATCCAGTTTCTGCAAGACTGGGAAAGGTAGTCACTTGTCACCTATCTACACCTAGAAAGGTCTAAGATGCTGAATCTTGCAGTCTCTGAGAGTCTGTGCTGGAAGAACATGCCCAGCCTTGGCATAAAGGGGAGCCCCACTGTGAGAGGGGATTGCCAGTAATGCTAGAGGGCCGAAGGGTGAGGAGGGCAACGAACAGAGCATGTCAGTGAGGAAACGCTCAGACTTGTGGTGACAGCGATTCGGTGGGATTTGAAATGACGGCGTATTCTGAGCTCCCTGAATATTTCTCTTGCATAGGCACTGCGACCTGGCACAGGCTGGTCCTACTCCAATTTTACTGTTCCTTGCCCAGTTCTTGAAAACTTTACACCTGTGTGACTGAATGAACGGTTCATTTTTATTTCTGGAAAGGCATACCTTCTTATGCTGGAAAACAGAAGCAATGCAAATTGTATTGGATCAATCTGATTCAATTATTTTGTGCTCTCTTGGATTTAATCTCATTGATAAGAACTTAGAGAGATATTCTGAATTACTTTTCCTTTTTCTTTCTTTAGATGCTCAGTTTTGTCATAACAGACACTAGAAATCACTAATTTTGCCCCTTTCTCCCAACAACTGCAGCAAATAGCTTAAGTTATTTTAAATGTATTTCTTGAGTTTTATCAGAAGCTCCTCTTTTCCTCTTCATATGCAAATACAACTACATATGAAACTCCATGCAGTTAGTATGGACTAGACAAATGCTTACAACAAAATGTTCCTGCCTATAAATCTGATCCTGACTGGACATTAGAACAGGATCTCCAAAAAAAAGAGAAAAGAAAATAAAGAAAGTGTATGACATAAGGAACTGAACAAACAAAAACTCTGGCATGCTAAAAGACAGAGGAGTGAGGAAAAAACAAGTTAAAGACCTCTCATTTGAAATTTCCCCAACTGACAAATTCCTTCTATATCACCATGGTACTGCAGCACCACGAGGAGACAGATGCTCCCTAAAGCAGTCAGCATCCAAACAATTCAGTATATTTCAGGCCAAAGCAAATAACCGGAATTACACTAGAAGACTACCCAAACCCCAGAACATTTAATGGTAAGCACATGTCATCTGCTTCCTCTTAGAAGCACTATGAAACAGGCAGGAAAAAAGAGGGAAAATTTACCAATTTTCAGGGAAGAACTCTATAAAATACAGATGGTAATGTACTCACAGGCTTAGTCTGAAAGAAAATTTTCCTCTGACAGAGACAGAAGAACATGTTGTAAGTGCTCTTGGTCCCTGCTGGCCGTGACCTACTGGATAACAAAGAAGTAGCGCTCCTCCGTGCCATCACAGTGTGTGCTTGCACAGCGGAGGACAGGCTAGGTCTCTCAGCTGAGGGGTCTGGGACAACCGTTGCTATTTCTTTCCTGGTTTCCAGCATTTCCTCAGTCTTAATTCAGCTTTGTACGGCGAGGCAAATGTGTATTTTTCACACGGGACACTTCCTATGTTGAAGCTTGTCTAGAAGAATTTCAGCAAGCTCGGTGAGTGCAAAACACCTTTAGAGCACATTCAGCAGCATTCATGTGTTTGTCCATCCTATTTAATTTACTGCCATTATCTAAATGTTTAAGTCATCCTGGAAATATTTCAGTCTGTTGATAAATTTTGGTGATTGTGATAATTAATGCCTGCTGGATAAAATGTGTGTCTATAAAGTGCTATAAAGTGCTATATGCTTTTGTGTAGGTAGCTGCATATAGATGCAACCACAGGCGTTCAATAATCATAAAAAAAAGTATGAATGCTGAATTCAGATCCAATGTGCCTATTGATTAAAATGCCAATAACAGCTCTGTATTGTAAAAATCAGGGGCATATTGCAAGATTATATACAGAGCACACAAGTAAATTACTTGTTTAGATTATGTTATTATCCCTGGTGAAAGTAGTTCACATAATTGTTCTGTCAAGTAAGTTTTTTTACATCGCAAGTTAGAAAAATGTGGGGAAACCTGTTAACCTCACTTGTCTGACCTGTTCCTGTCAGAACTATCTTTAGTTGGAGCTTCAGAAGCAGCAAACTGCATAAAGTCTACGCCCCCTTTCTAACATTATTATCCCCCCTGCTGTTTTAATTTATGTGTTTAATTTTGGTTTGCTGGGTGCAATATGGCTAATTGCTTGAGAACTGTGCAACCTTACAAGTGAAATTTTGCTTTTATAATTTGTAGCACATCAAGTATAATAATGTACATTTAATTTCTCAAAAAGATAATTATGTTAATAGAATTATTTGAATAAAAATTCACACTTTATGCAGGATAATGTCCTCTACCTCTTAATTTATACTAATATAGGTCTGTGAGGAATTTTTAATAAGCTATTTCAACCCAGGGCCAGGAAGGGCTAGACAAAAGCAAAGGACTGACAGGTCTTAAATGGGACAAAAAGGCTTCAGAGGGCATTGTAGCAAAAGATGTCAGAAGTGATGCAGGTATTGGATTTGGATAGAATATGCAGCAACCAGCCGTGGCCACGTGGTAGGATGTGGTCTTGCTATGTTTAGCTTACGGAGGTGAAATAAGGAAGGAAAAAAAGACAAGGTGCAAACCTTCATGCAGACAACCCATCACCTCCCCAAAATGTGTGGCACCTGAGAAGGGCCAGAACCTTGTGAGCTGACCCTGGAGGAGCTGGCACCCAAAGGGACAGGGCAACCGGCTTCTTCGGTCAGCCTGGAGAGGCAGCCGGATGGAAAGCACAACGGCAGGAGGGGAACAGCACCTCCCTCAGCCCTGGGGAAATGCAATTTAATTTTCAGGGCACTCATTAGGCACCAGTTAGGCGTGAGGGCTTGGAATTGGCTCGAGAGAGATAAGGCACCACGCATACCGCACTCTGACGCCCAGAAAGGCTCCATGCCAGACAAACTCTATTTCAGCATTGGAGCAGTGTCTTGCAGGAGCAGTTCTGACCGGTAATGATGCTTTTGGAGCTGGGAGGGGCCACATGGAGCCCAGCAGGAACCAGCATCTCATCCCACCATCGCCCTCCCTGGTGAGGCACGTTCAGGCCATTCCATGCCTCCAAGTCCTCTGCACACAGCTGACGTACCCCGAGAGGTGCCTCGGGGCTTTTGCTTTTCGAAGATGGGCACCGCGCATTAATTTTCCTGGGGACATTAGGATTCTCACTGCATTGGGTACCTCTTTGCTTGCAGATGGGAAAGCTGTGCCTTCAGCTAACCCTCTTTGCATTCAGCCTATAGGAGCCCTACGCAAATGTGGTGTTAAAGCAGTGTAGCACTGTTTTCTGTATTTTATTTTGGAAGAAATCAATTATCAATGTGGCCAGGTTTAAAAACACATGTGTGATCCCCCTCTCTTCCCAGAGTAAACTTCCATTCCCTGCCTCTTGCATGCACTGCTCAGTGAAAGGCTGGCCACCGGTCTCTGTGAGCATTAAAACACACCGAAATCTCGTGCAGCAGTATACAGTTACTGCTTCTAAAATCGCGCTGTTGGGGGTTTCCAATGTTGAAGATTGCATTTGTAGTAATTCCCTAGCTTTGGAATGAGGAAACTATGGCAAATAATTTGTGAAGTGCTTAAACAGGGAAGTATGACAAATGAAAGTTTCTAAAGGTGGTGACTTTCATACTAGATTAATATAAAATACTATGATTAATGCCCAGACTGTCAGTTCATATTTTCTCCCTTAATTATTTCAGGACTTTTTTTTATATGCCATAAGTATATTTATAGGTGATAAAAGAGCAGGATTGGCAGCCTAAGAGCTTGAAAAACTATTTATCCATGGAAAGGGTGTAGTTATGAACAGCAGGTTTTGCAAAACTCCTCTGTGCTTCTTCCCTTTACCAATGGGCTTGTCTTCCTTCTCCCTCTGCGCAAAGTTAATCATCCACAGGGCTGGTGATTTCAAGGTCACAAATAAGGAGACACTTTTTGCAGTGTCTCCTTTTTTGCTAGAAAAGAGGGGGACTGAGGTCAAGCCTATTCATTTCACGAATGCTGGCCAACATTAATATCCGAATACTTTCTTGATTTCCTCTTTTAGGTACGGGAAATAGCTTTAATATCTTGGATACCACAATGTGGTAGCTACTGCCTTTTAATGTTGATCCCTACAGGCCATCAATCCCTAACTAGTGTTACTACTTACTGAAACTGAGATGGTTTCAAACTGAGATTTATAGGTAAAAGATTCCTTGTCTTATGACCAATACTTTGAGTTGTATGGTTTTTAAATTCCTTGGGCCATCAAGCCGCCACTGATTTTTAGGTAGAACTCTTCACTGATTTGATTAGGGAGTACTTAAAAACATTATTGGTTGATATGGCCTCATACTTTTATGGAGTTGAGTTACTTAATGATGTCAGAACATTTTTTTTTTTTTTTGAGACATGCTCTTTTTTGGTTTTGTTTTCCTTTGATAGCTTTAAATACAAAGTGCCTTTTAACTGAGGAAGAGAGAACAAGTTTGTATGAAATAAAAATGGCTATGGAACTTCACTGAAAATACATATTGAGGCTATTTTTACTTTCATTGCTGAGTTTTGCAGAATAAACAGATTACAATAAACAGAATACAGAGAGGTGATAGCATTATTATGATTATTTATACAGCACCATAAATGTGCATTCTGCTTAACAGACAAATAAAAGACATCTCAGGAGATCACTTCAAGTTCAACTTCAGCATAAAGTACAACTTTCTCCTGAACATTTCCTTTTTTCACAGTTGCAAAGAACAAATGTTTCAGACTGGAGCGCATTAAACTGAGGAACTGAAATCCTTATCTAGGCTCAAAAAGAAAGTGATTTGATCGCACTGCTTAAATGTATAGGCCAAAACTTGTTCTCTGATAAAAATCCTCCCGACTGCAGTGGAGGCCAGAGCTGACCCAACGTTCCCATCAAAGCTGCTGGAGTCCAGGAGTGCCCTGAACTTTTGAAAATTAAGAAGATTTTTTATGTTTTTAAAGGCGATGCCTCACTGTAGGTCATAACACCTCACAAAAATTGTTGCAACATATCAAACTCTGCATTAAGCACAGCGCTCACTTTCAACCAAAACCTTAATCTTTTAAAAAATGTTATTCTTTAATTTTTTAAAGAGCATAAACACTGAAGTGGCCCAGGCCTAGAGAAGCTCTGTGAGGAAGGAAAATTGTGGAGATTGAATTGATTTAGAAACCCCAGTTGGAGCACTGATCTGAGTGATGAAAGACAATTGTGTAAGCCTACCTCCCGAGGTGTCGAGAAGATGTACGCGTACTGCTGTTGCTCATAGACATGAGCTGGGAGCCACAGGAGTGCAGGGCAGAACCCACTCCAGAGGAACAAAATATTCCAAACGAACAGTTTCAAAGGAAATTGACTGAAAATATTAACCAAGAAAGACAACAAATTAATTAAAATAATTAATTAAAAATACTAATTAAGTGCCTATCTAGTAAAATGTTTACATTTTTCAGAGGGAGGAAAGAATGTTTGTCAGAAACATTTGTAAATCGCAAGGGAATAAGAAACACTGGCAGGTGCCATGTCTGTTAGGGATAAATCAAGGTCAATCTTGGCATGTTAAGTCTATTTCTCTCCGTTGTGCACAGAAAGTCTAGGTGAGGTGCAGACCTTGACACAGAGAATGGCTAATGCGCACTGAGGAGGATCCCCACTTTGTGCCAGCAGAAAGATGTCTTCCTTCTGGTGCTGTTGGGGCACCGAACACTTACTGCAGCAACAAGCAAGGAGAAATAGTGCCCCAATAAGAATATAGCATTAATCATTTCATCCTTACACAAAAAATAAACTCAAGTCAAAACCTTTTCCCTAAATAAAAATATTCAGAGCGGGTCCCCAGAGCCACACTTCATCTGTAGCCCGTGTTTACGGACACAGAGGTCACAGGAATGCTGAGGCATGCTGCCCGGACTTTTGTAGCTCCCCTAAACATGAAATAATGCTATTCTTTTTAATCTCCACCGTCAATTAGCTAAGGACTCCCGAAGTCCCAGCTAAGCAGTGATGGAGGATAGACTTCATCATATTCTAAATCTACACTAAATAACAGGAGCACTGCATTTTTGTCTGTGCAAGAGTTTGTTCTGAGCATATGCACCATCCGTGTCCTGAACTCTCCGTAAACTGTAGGAGTAAACAGAGGGTGCTGCATTACAGAGCTGCAATAATCTTCCAGAAATCTGTTCTTGTCTTTAAGTCAGGAAGAAAAATTGATTTGTGAAGTTTGCATTGAATGCTTCATTTTCAGTAGGAACATGTGGAAAAATGTGTTTTTAAGAAATGGAAGAAAAAAGAGCAAAAGTCATATAATCCTTACTTCCAACCAAGACCTGACACTCTTTCAAGTAAATATGAACGGTGAGAAAGATGTTCTAGCACTGCATTATATTCTCAAGTTGCAAAAATTAGAAGACTGGTAATGTGCATCATTCCAGATCTGTACGGATAACAGGGCCTGTGCTGGTTTTGGCTGGGGTAGAGTTAATTTTCTTCATAGTAGCTAGTATGGGGCTATGGTTTGGATTTGTACTGGAAACAGTGTTGATAATTCAGGGATCTTTTAATTATTGCTGAGCAGTGCTTACACAGAGTCAAGGCCTTTTCTGCTTCTCATACTGCCCTGCCAGTGAGCAGGCTGGGGGTGCGCAAGACGTTGGGAGGGGACACAGCCAGGACAGCTAACCCAAACTGACCAAAGCGGTATTCCATACCATATGACGTCATACTCAGCATATAAACTAGGGGGAAAGTTGGCTGGGGGAGGCAGTGCTTGGCAGCTGGCTGTGTATTGGTTGGTTGGTGGTGAGCAATTGTTTTTCATTTGCATCACTTGTCTTTCTTGGGTTTTACTTCTCTCCCTTTTTGTTAATTTCCTTTACATTACAAGTATTATTGTTATTGTTATCATTAATAATTTTATTTCAATTATTAAAAGGTTCTTATCTCAACCCACAAGTTTTCTCACTTTTGCCGTTCTGATTCTCTCTCCCCATGCCACCAGGGGAGTGAGCAAGCGGCTACGTAGTATTTAGTTGCTGGCTGGGGTTAAAGCATGACAGGGCCTTTGGTTCTCAAGTGTTTATCCATAACAATTCAGACCACTTTAGAGTTTGGGAATTCTTCCTCTTCTATTGCTTTGACCTAGGGGTTAGGAAACGACCCTACTGGAAAAAATCTTGGCTCATGTGAATTCAGTAGGACTTTTGTAGTCAACCATGGCTGAAGCGGGATTTCCCTGATTGTCTAAAACAACTAGAACAAAATAGCGTCAGCCTTATAGAAAGTTTTATAAAACTAAGGAGAAAATTTCTCTTCCAGGGATTAGAAAGCACTGAAGCCAATTCTGTTGAATTGGAGCCCACCTCCTGACATGCTTTACAGTCCTCTCCAGTGTGATAATTGATTTCAAATACCTCCTGAAAACACTGTGGGATGGCATCCAAAAAAAAGGGGCTCTTGTATACCTGGCTGACATTTATTATTACAATCCAGTTTCTGAGTAAATGCTTTTGGACATAGTCATTTTTCTGACCTGAAAAATAAGATCAGGAAGATTATAAAGCAATTCCAATGAGGGAAATAAAAATTGACCCGGATGTTTTGTTTTAAAAGTCTCAATCAACAAATAGCCTCTAAATCAACAAACAGCCCCTAAAGCTGTTTGAAAGCCCAATACAAAATTTCTGTTTAAGTGCTAAAGGAAATTCCCCTGTTGTCTGTGGAAAGGTGTTCAACAGTGTCTCAAGTTCTCTTCCAGCCACTATTAAAACTGACTATTTTAGATCTGCTTTACCTTGGTAATCCCTCCCAAGATTATCCAGGAAGAGGTCTGGGTGCTCTGAGGATTCAGAGATAAAAAGAAGTCTCCAAAGTGGTCTTAGCGCTAGCTTCAGCTGCCTCTGGCCCTCATCCAGAAAAGCACTTAAATCTGTTCTTTGCTTTGAAATTGGCTTGGTGATGTCAACAGGGCTTCTCATCTATCTGCTGTTAAATATCAGCATAAATGATTATTTAGATCTAACCTGTCTGCATCAAGGCTTGAAGTACCCACAGTAGCGACTGTAAGGGAGGGCCTTGTTTTATGTTTCTGGTGATCACGTTAACAAGTTACTTTTCCCTTTCAACAAATACCCTGGCATTTGGCTTCTTGCCCAATGCTCCAGTTTAGGCTCAAAAGCTTCTCTGGCCCAAATTCTTCCCTCTTAATCTTGCATCTGAACAGCCCTGCTCAACCCAATCAAACACCTTCTTGGTACCCACACAGATTTACTGCGAAAGCCTGTGCCCATTGCTGGTGAGAGCTGACCCTCAGTAAAGCCAGCACGGCTTTTACTAATCAAAGAACAACTCACCTTCTCTAGCTTCACCCTTCGATTTCTCCTAGAAATCCTTTTCTCCTTAATACAAAAATGTCTACATGATGAAACAAAGCACAATCTTCTGGTGACCCTTGTTGGGGTAGAAAGCTAATAGCTGTCTTGCAAGCGGGGGAAACCACCTTTTCTTTTTTTTTTTTTCCTTAGAACTTTGTAAAAGCTAATTGGAAAGCAATCACAGCCTAGCACTTAATAGACTTTCACATTTCAATAGCAAACAATTCTTTTCTGTTTTCAAGAGGCACATCCTGGGCAATTTGCTCCCTTTCACAGAAGGTAGGTAGTTTGATCTTGGTAGAGAGAAGGATACAGTATATCACTTTTATTACCTACTTCATATGAGAATAAATGTTTTATAAAAGTTCCGAAAATAATTTCTTATGTCAGGGAGGGTGAAACTTAGTTCTAGTACTCAAGATGCTTTAATTAGTTTTCCCTGAGTCTGTTTTCTCAGTTGTCTCACTACAACTGGATCAGCTTTATTACCCTGAAGAAATAATTTGCTCTTATTAAGACCAAATACTCTGTTCTATAATTTAATATGTTACATTCATCTTTAACGTTAAAAGGCCTGAGCCAAAGTTCACCGAAATCAATGGAAAGTCTGCTAGGAACACCACAGGGCTTTGAATCCTTTTAAGGGAGTTTTAGTCTGAAGAAGCATCTGTATTGCAGTTATAATGTGCAGCGTATCTAACTTGGATATTATTAGAGGTATTATTATTATTAGTTGGCTCTGTGGGGCCAAATGGAAAGTATTTATGCAACTCCTTGAGCAGGTGGGGCTTTTTTTAGTCCGAGCTGAGTTTTGTGCTGCCATGGTTACATTACTAGAAATACCTGCCCTAGTTAGCTTAAATTTAGCTTACGTACGGTTACACAAGTTGAAGTCACTCCTGTATAGACATATTTACTCTCCCTAGAGGTTTCTTGTGTTACGGTGATATGATTTCAACCCTTAAATCAGAGATATACCTCTCTCTGGTTTTGCTTCATCACTGGCTGGATCATGCTCCTGCTCGTCAGCAGTCACCTGTAACAGACAGTCTTCTCCAGCAGTATTGTAATTTTCAGTCACAATCTATTTTCTTCTTTCAATACTTGAAAAGGTTTTGATACTCCTCCTTTTCTGATAGGTAAATTTTTTCCTACCCACCTGTGTTTCCCTGATGGATCTGCTAATAGCAATAAATTAATCCCTAGATGCATTGTAGCATGGTTGAACACCGTTATATTGACAAGTGAGCCAGAAAAACCCCTTCTAGCTCAGTTCCTTAGAGACTGAATAAAAAAAAGCCATCCTAGAACTATATTCATATTAGGCAGTATAAAAATGATGTTATGTGCTGGAAGCATTATTTTCATCCAGGTGACAGTCAAACCTAAAGCTTAACAAATGTATTTTAGAAGCGTCCAATATGCTTGCTTATCAGTCTGAGATTCCTGAGGGTCTATTCTAATTTCAGAAGAACAATTAAAATCCCACAATGAACACCTTAAACATCCATTTAACAAGAGAGAAAGTCCCTTATCATCTTCACTGATATTCAACAAGGGAAAATCTGATGTCTGTAAGCAAACTTACACACTCAAATATAGTCTGTTTTTGTTATGGTCTTGTATGTCGAGTTGAAAAACCTTCGCTGTATCCTAATGTGTCATTATGAGCCCGATCTAAAGCTGGTTCAGACCAAGAAGGAGCTACCTGATACTTTCAATCTTTTTTGCCTTGTACCAGATGGAGCTAAAAACTTGCTCTCTCTAACCTGTCTGTAATGATTTTTTTTTTTTTTTTTTCAAAATGTAATGAAAGTTCCTTAAGGCAGGCAATTTTGTGTCCTCATTTTCCGCTTTAATTTTTATTTCTTTTTTTAAAGTTTGTGTGAACTTAGGGTAGATTTAAGTAATTTCCTCTAAGTTTCTTCACAAGTGTGACAACCACAAGTTTTTAAGGAAAGCACTGAATCAAGTGGGCTAGGCATAGAGTGCTCTGGCTGCAACAACAGGTATCATGAACCCTGCAATTAATTTTCAAGTCATAGTACTGGAACCCTTATATCTTCTGTGTCCTCAATGCATGGACTTCATGAGAAGTATTACTACAACTTCTAAATGGAAGGAAAAATGAGGGAACAAATTGAGCAGTTATTAAGAATGGAGCTATTTTCCTGATGAAACATGACTCATGTTGACAACAGAGATTCAAAGTACTCTGCACATTTAATAGTCATAAGTAATATTTCACTAGTGATAAGTGATGCTTGAGAAAGATAAATCTTGAAGGGAAATAAATTCTGCCTGTGTTTGTTCAGACACCTTTGTATCTTTTTTCTTGAATACCTTTAATACCTTTCTCACAATGTTTATAAGGAACCAATGCCTAGGCTTTGGGGACAGCTGAACTTGATTTCCAAGCCTAACACATGCACATCCACATCCATTGAAATTTTATTCCATATCACTTGTACCTTTTTTTTTTTTTTTACTTCAGAACAGAGGCTATTTCCATTGATAAGCATGAACTGATTAAGTGAATCACTTTGATACAAACAATTAATAATGTATATTCTCACTTATCTTGAAGGGTTAATGAAGACAACTGTTGATAGGCAGATTTATAACATTCAAAATACCTGGTATGAAACTATGAGCTCAGAAGCCAAAGGAGGCATAGGCAGACTTCTTGCCTTATTGTCTTTTCTTCTTTGGGAGGTTCAGAAATATAATGATTCAAAAAAGCCCTTGTCCTGAATGTGTGTAGGTGGAGACAGGACTTATTATGTATTAATTATAATCTGCCACAAGCCCATAAGAATGCTATTGCTGGACCAAAGAAAAATATCTCTTTACTATAATCTTCATGGTGTATCAAGCTATCATAGTTCCTGCTATGTATGTAAGAATGAGTGTATTAAAGTATAACTGTATTAAAGTAACTTTTGCAAAACTTCTCAGCTTTTCCAATGAGTTTTAAAAGTTAATATCAGTGTTGATGTAATATAAAAGAAAGATTTTGTTCTTACACTTTTTTAAATGTGAAGTGCGTGTTTGATATTCTTCATACAATACTGGTTTTTAATGAGGTTAAAGGCTGCACAAGGTGTCTGTTTCTTGACTGATAGAAAGGCAGAAGGAAAAATTAGTACTGGGAAAGAACATTATTTGCTTCTCTCAGCACGATCTTTTTGTCTTCAAATCTGAACCCTTTATTGTTTTCATCCTTGCTCTATTGAAAACTGGGGCAGGGGATACTCAGGTAGATGGATATACCTCCAAGCACACTCAGGTGTACTAAAAAGCCTTATGTGTGAGCTCCTGGGGTGATTCTCTGAATCCTTAAGCTAATCTATTGTCCATCTCCTTTATATCAAATGCTCTGTTCTTCTTTTTCTCTGTTTTCAAGCTGGACAATTCTATTTTCTGCTTCACCAAAATGAGAGTCAAAAGCCTTTGATTTATACCCTCAGTTCTCTCATTTACAGATAGTACCATTACAGAGATTTTTGACTATCCATTCTGCTTTCAGGTAAGGTTAAAAGTGCTCTGGATCTTGACAGCTATGCAGCAGCAGTGGGCTCAGGAGAGCTGCAAGAATGAGTCATATGTCTTCCAGTGGCAAATGGGGAGTAATTCGTATTCTCGAGCTGCAAGAGGTGGTTTTCTCCTCTTTTATTTCAAAACCAAGAGTTATTCCTACATGTTCTAGCCAACTAAATCGATCAGCAAAGCCACCAGTGTTAGGTCAAGAAGAAAGGAAATATGTTTTGAAGCTCAACCAAATGCACCACATCCTTTCCAATATGAGGACAGCCACACTTCTGTCAGTGTTTCTCAAAGGTTGCATCTCCCCTTTACCTCCAGGGCTTGCTTGATGAAGTTGCTGTTAGCTGATGTGCCCAGAAGAAAGCGGACACACTCCTTTACTTACATGCTCCTTGGGCAGCCAACTTCTTTCAGCCTGTGGTGCCCAGAAGCATAGAGTGCAAGCTGCCCTCTGATAGCAGGTATTTATCCTGTAATTCTAGAAGCTTCTTATTGCAAAGCCTTTGGCGGACCAGACTTTACTAGCAGTGGGCAGCAGAGCATTTGCAGTAAGGGAGGAGTGTCAGGCCATGTATACAGGGAGAAAATTAGAGAGATGCCCAAATCCTACTGAAAGCTGATAGGAGTTGGGCACTTAACAAACCCTTTCTGCCTCTGCATGCCTTGTCCTGAGACAGAGATGTATTACTCATGCAGGATTCAGCACTGCTGAGGTGTGGTTTGTGTTTTTGTTTTTTTGTTTTTGTTTTTTTTTTTTGTTGTTGTTGTTGTTGTTGTTTTTTTTTCTCCTGTTAAGAATGAAAGAAAGAAAAAAAAATCAACAACATTACTTTCCACTGAGTTTATAAATGTAAATGTCAGAATGGTTCAGGTTCCCAGTCTATATTTCTTCATAGCTAGACTCTTAAATATATTTAGCTATACTCTGAATATAAAATACAACAGAGAAGATCAAAGGGTTTTATTTCCATTTTGTGACAACCTATGATTTAAATTCATTGCACTAATACATTTTTAAAAAAAAATTAATTTCCCTGTATTTAAAAGGGTTAAAAAAAAGTAGTAAAAGTGGCTATGCTTTACTGATAATGCTAGCATTTAACAACTGCACATGAATGCTGATATTAATGCTATGCTGAGGTATATGGTGAGAAGGAAAGCAAAGTTTTTACTGCTTTTGTGTTTTTGAGATTTTTCTTACAACCAACACTCAGCCAAACTGGGAATAAGATGGCAATGCTGCATTCCTTTATGTCCTGCCAGCTGTATGGCACCTCAGGTTAACGCAGCCTACCTCCAGCACACTGAATATATCAGCCCATTTTAGACACAGCTGCCAAAACTAATGTCACGAAGCCAAGTGGAAGACCAGACATAGGGGTACTTTTAGTACTTTTTAGCCAGAGAAAAAGCTCTTCCCGAAGATTCTTTTTCTGAGGGAAATTCATTTTGTAACATCACTGGAGGGCAACGGGAAGGGTCAGAAGTAAAATGAGATAGCAATTTGTTGACAATATGGGAAAAATGCTGCCAGTGGACTTTGAAGTGGGAAACGTTTCTTAAAAGCAGACCAGATGGAAGTTGATCATTTTGATGCTTGCAGGACACAAAATAGACAGATTGTCAATTACCTAAAAGACTGCACAATTTGTCAAATATGAGTTGGACGACAAGCGAAAGAGAAGTTAACGGTATGGAGGAGTCCAATGAACAAGTTAGCCTAGCTGTGTGAAAATCTCTAGCAAAAGGTATTTCTTCCAAGCATATTTTTAACCCCAGATAAAATATTTCACCGAGCAGTGATGTTTTTTCTTGGTCTTGTTTAAGCTGGATTTCCCAAGGAAATGTTGTTTAAGCACTAGTCATCCACCTATTTTTTGGTCTCTTACCTTAACATTTAAATCAACTAGCAATTTTTGACAAAGGGGTAGGGATCTCAGATACACTCACTTCCTACAGAATTAGTGCATATAAACAATTTGATAGAGAAGAGATCCCCCTTATAGTGTCTTCTTGCTGCAGCATGAGCACAAATCTTACCAGGCATCAGTGAATATGTACTGGTATAGTTCGCACTGAGAAACAAAGCCAGAGAAAGGCAGGTTTTATTCTTTGTGCTGCTCATGCAGTGGTTTGTATTTTTCCACAATCTACTAAACTGAATAGCCAGTATATGCAAAAAGACTGTCACATTTACAAGAGGACCCACATTCAAAAATAAATTCCTTTATTATTATTTCCTATTCAAAATATTTGAAAACTTCTTATGGTACAGACTTCTATTAGGAATCCAGGCAACCAAGGAAGAAATGGCCTGGTCCATTTTATACTGAAGTCAACCACAGTATTTTCTTTGCCTCAAATATGGTACTATGTCAGGCCATTGTGAATGATATTGCATGGGAAGTACATGACAGATGAGCTTGTAATGTTGGAGATGAGCCATCAAAAAACCTGACTCTGTGTGGTTTTGACCAAAAAGATCAGGCCAGGTATCTCAGAACAGCCTAACAGAGAAGCAACAAGGAGAGGAATCCTAATACATTCATGTATATATATACACATGGATGGATAGTAGGAAGAAATGCATACCAAGGGAAAAAAGGAGATAATTTTGTAATATCTGACAGTCACACAAACAAGCAAGCCGAGATATTAGTCAAAGACAGATATCAAACAGGACACCGATATGACCTAGACACAGTACAAACCAAAACTGTCTTAAATAGCAGAAATACTGAGCAAATGGAGCTCTGTGTGTGTGTTTGTGCACATGCGCACGTGTGCATGTGCATGTGTGTGTGCGCGCACATGCGTAATAAACTCAAGAAGTGCCAGACTGGCGCTAAACTGTGGGCCAGTTGTTTCTAGCTTAGAAAATACTTAGAATAGCATCAACAAGAAGCCTGAGGGATTATCCATACAAGCACAATCCTTGCGGCATTACAAACATCTTTGCATAAAGCAAGACCAGCTGGCAGAAAGGAAGAATCACTTTCTCTAGTATTTGAACTTATTAGCCATAAAGAAAGCCTGACTAGAAATGTAAGGCATGACTGTGTACAACAGGAGGCAGAGGTCAAATAAATGCTGCATATTCTGAATTCCACAAGAAACACCGCTCCGGAGGACACCACTCGCAAACTTCAGGGACAGTGCTGATTAAAATGAAAGAAGAAAATACAAAGACAGAAGCAGTAGCAGAGAAAGCCAACATATTCTGAGGTGGCTGCTACCAATCAAGTTAGTATATTGCCTCCTGTCAGCTGGAAATTCAGTTTTCCCTCAACAGAGCTTACTGGCATGCACTTTCCCAGTCTACTGCAATGGGAAGTCCAATCACCTCCAGAAAGCAAATTGCAATCCCAGACAAATGAAATGCCCCAGATCATTTTAAGAGTACTGTTCTAACTTGTTTGAGAGACAGCCTTCCTAAAATCCTTGTCTCAAGGCATCTTTAGGCTCTCCTTGAGGTCTAAGGGGTTATTTGAAAATATAGCTATTAGAGACTGTGTGAATATGGTAGATGTTCTGCAATGTCTATCCTAAGGCTACAAACCACCAGGCTATTCCATCTGGCAAGATATTATAAAGGAACCAGTAAACTCAGACCTCACTAAAGTCAAAATTAAGAGAGGAAAAACCCAAACCCTCCAAATGTTGACGTGTTCAATGAGGTTGGAATGACTGCATTTTGTACACTGCACATTTATATACTAAAGCACACAACTACAAAGAAAGAAAACACAAGGAAAAAAGGGAAGGAGAAAAGACCTGAGAGCCAAAAAAGAATAGCTTAGTCTGAGGAAATCAAAAGACACAGTGATGAGATCCAGATACACAGAGCTGAAGGAGCTCTTCAAAGTCAGTGTGAGAAAACTACTTTCTTTCCACTCAAGATGATATTGCCCACAAATCTATGAAACATTTTATCACATGCATAGACCAGACCATGACAAACTGAGTTAGATGTAGGGGGTGTGGGGAAGGGGTATGCATGGCAGACTGACAGCCTGAGCACACCACTTGACTAGCAATAGTTCACTCACCTGCCACTTGCAATATCCTCCACCCAGGAGGTACTTCACATGAAAGCAAATGAGGTGTTAGCTGACTTAAGCAGTGCAGAGGTCACTACTGATGAAAGACTAGTGAGCAGGAATTCAAAGGAGCAGCTTGACAGGAATGCAATGGCGTGACAGGAGCAAAAGGAGTTAAGCATGCCACCTGCATCTATTCCTGAAAAACAATACAGAGGGAGGTGAAGAGGCTCAGCTGCTTTGCATATAACCTAAGGAAAGAGGACTGGGCAAAGAAGGACTGAAGAAATCAAAAGTAGGTTGTCCAAAAGAGATGACAGTGGCAATGTGCTTTCTGCTGAGCTTCATCCTACTGCTTGCTGGGGTCACGCAGTCCCAGGGTGGCAGCCCCTCAGCTGTGGTCCCGCATCACACCTTGCGTGCCGGTGCAGGAAGCTCATCATATCTGCAACCAAAACTCATGAGAAGAGAAATTACATTATCGCAGGAAGGGAAACTGCTGCTCAAACACATGTACTTTCTTGAGAAGAGGGGAAGCTGATAGGTGAGCATGAAGTGTAAGAACAAACTCCTGGGCACACTTTAGCACAAGGTAAAGCCTAGGTCTGCTTGAAAGTTTTCTGTCAATCTTATTTAGTGATGGAAAACAGGGGTTTCAGCTAGTTTATATATTCATGAAAAGGGCTGATTTCTGTCGAAAATCTTCATATTTTTAGGAAGGGGATTAGAAGAAGATGAAATTTTTCATGTGACTGAAACAACTGCAAACACTTCTTGATTGCTCTTAATGTTGTCTCAGTGTGAAGAGCTGCCAAAATTTTCTCTATCACCTCCATGTTTGAGTACAGAAATGAACCACAAGCCAATGAAATATATTTTAAACAAAGCCTTGTAGTCAGCATTGCCAAAGTACATCTTTATCTTTAAAATAATAAATAACACTGACAAAATATGCAAAAATAGGAAAGATCTCTCTGTTATGGCATAGCTCAGGGAAAATATGTGTCAAAATACCTGAATGACCTTTTGAAAATATTTTATGCTAAAAAAATATGAAGCATGAAATTGAAATAATATCCTGCTCCTTAGTTAGTGTCACTGTGTAGAGATAAGAACCAAACCACTTGTTTTGAGGTCTGGAAAAGAATGCAGGCAATAAATATCAGCTTCCATTATTTCTTCTTAAACAAGCAGTGCAATATTTCAGCCTACAAATCTCAAGCCACCTTCAATTGTTTCTAACAGCTAAATCTAATTTAAAGACTGGGGACATGGATGAAAGTGGGATACAATTTCTGTCTTATCCTTAAGTCTATACCAAGAATAGCCTTCACTTGATCCAGAAGAACAGCTTACAGCTCCAGGACTTGAATACCTTCCCTGTTGCTCACTTATATCCTTTGCTTGCAGGAAATCAGGTTCTGGCTGCCAATTAGCTTCATCATCATCACTCATCCACAGAGTCTTACTAATCTGAGAGACTTTTGTTACTCTGTGTATGTGGCTACCCCAAGCTGATGTTTAACCTCATCTCTGCCAGGTCATGGCATGTGGTGGAAGAGCACGTATCCTCTCTAGGGATATGGATGGGCAGAAAATTGAGGAGTGATTGGGTCAGCAGGAGATGCTGCCTCCCTGCTCCATTGTGCTTTATGTCATGCCTGCCACCATGAGATCTGTACGTCGAGATTTTTTTTCTTGAATAGCATCTTTAGTTTCCCAAAGGGTGTCTAAAAATGCCAGGATTTGGTATAAATAGTCCAGTCTTGAAATGAAAAAATAGGTTCATTGTTTTGTGTCTTGATTACAGACAAACTAGTAGAGTTTAACTGCTGCTGCTGCACTAGATAGCTGCTGTACTGCCCAGCTCACACCTCTGTCCTACGATGGTGTTTACTGATGGGCCAGAAGCAGCAGGCTGCTATAGGAAAACACTGCATTACATATGGCTGAATGTAAACTCTTGAGTCTTGGAGTTTGGCTCCTTTGAACTGGAAGGGCCTCCCGAATAGCTCTGTCACCAGGATGAGGAGGCCTCGTTTAAGGGGAAATAAGATGCAAATATTCTCAGGTTCATGAAATAATTCTTTCATTATGCTCAGCAGGTCTCAGAGGTGCTCTTTGTAAAAGACAAATAGTGGTTTCTATGTGATAGATATCTGTGTAGACATCCAACCCTCGCAGACAACTTGCATGAGGTATTTGCTGTCTAAAATGTGTAAGCCACTTCCAGTTACTTGCCTTGTCCTATTCAGATTTTCCTTAAGGTTTTTGGTTGGTTGGTCATTTTGCTAAAGTGCTTGCCCCGGTACTTAGATTTCCTAACCCATTCTCAGGCCTGGCTAAGCTGGTTTTGGTTGTATTGACATTGAACATCAACATGTATAAAATTATTCAGATACAGAAGTGTTTTCAGAGAAAGCGGCTGTTGCCATCAGGTGGCTGTGACAATTTACAGAGAGGGAGTTCTCACATGGGAGACAATTCCTTAAAAAAATAGAAAAAAACAAGAAGGGAAGGAACATTGCAGTAAGTCAAAAGGGCAGGGCTGGACCTTGTTGGTGAAAAGAGAACTAAACGAAAACCCTGTTAAGAACAGAACTTGGTAGATTTGTTTTAGTATCTCTTCAGCTTTTGCTGCATGTCAGTATTACGTGCAAAGAGTGAGGTTTAAATGAAAAGTATGATTTTATCCCTTTCAGTTTGCAAAGATCCAGCCACTCACCTGTCCCCTCAAAATTATATGAAAAGGAATCTGGCTCTGAGGCTTCCCAAGCACAATGGATCCATTTATCTGCAGAAATACCATGTGCAGAGTCCAGTCCCCCAATTTCTGTCTCTGTTTCCTGTTATTACATTAAAGTGACAGGGTCTGTCAGGGTGATGATGCTGAGCTCGTTAGCTTGGGATGGTGATGCGCCACACAGCCATCTGAACTACTGAGATCCTCACTCTTTCATGTGCTGTGGACTTGCTAGCTAGAAAGTTAACTTGTTTTGGAAAGAAAAAGTCACCCTTTTCTCCAGGTGTAGGACATGTATTTTCCTATACCACACGTAATGTGAAAGTTGGTGTTGTTTAATCAGGCAGAACCTTGATGGGTCTCATGTTTTGCCACCCTCACTTTCTGCTGCCACTCTGCCTCTCAGGTTTTAATTTAAACTGTACCCACTGACCACAAGTCTGTGGGCCAGCCTAGGGATCCCAGGGAAAAATTGCCCTTGAAAATCTGTGCTGGGATTCTTCTGCAGATTGTCCAGCTGTTCCCATTTGGCTTTCCATTCTCTATATTGTTTCTGTGTACTTTTCATTTATGGGTTTACATTTGCTTCTGTTTTGCTCTGATTGGCAGCATATACCTGGGTCTGTTCACTGACATTTGAATGAGAGAATCCTTTCAATCTGGGATTATTCCGATTGCTGAGTACACTGGAGTCTACTGTCTAGGTAGTTTCCTTTGCTTTGGCCATGTAACAGTTAGTCAATGAATTTTGCTCTGGCTGCCTCATTTCTGGAAGCTTGCTTCAGACTTCATTGAGTTTATTGCCTACACTGTGTCAAACTACAGTTCATTACTGTTGTCATTTTATTAAAATAGTCCCTAAGTGCACCAGATTCTGAACGCTTGACTGCAATATTCCACGGAGATCTACTTTATTTTTATATTGGTCAAAGCCAACAGTAAAGCTTCCATTAGCAGCCAAGCTAACGCCTTTGTGAAGTGCTGCCATGATTTCCCAGTGCCTGGCATTTAGTCATTGGCTCTTGAATGCTGTATCTTGACACCGGGTACATATTGCTTTTGCATACCAGGGGTAAAATGCACTTCTGTTGCAGAGGAAGCAGCATTAAGACTAGCTGAAATCCAGTTCTATATTTAGAACTTCATGCATTCTTTGTAAGTTTTGTGTTATCTTTTCTGATCTGAAAAGGAAAGCAATGCATTTGGCCTTTATGCCATGTATTAAACTCCAGAGTGTTAAATAGAAAGGGGAAATGTGTATGAGTCGATAAGTGATCTTCAATATGTAAAACATGCTGCTTGTGTTCTTCAGACCCATAGTAGAGATGCTGTCTGGTTTATGTGTAATGCAACAATTCAAAAGTTTGTATATTTTAATGCCAAGCTCACAGGGATGCTATAATGAAATGCAGATTCCTGAGAACTTTGCAAAGTAGGAGAAAGTCAAAGAGAAACTGGAAACAGTATTTGTGATTAGTAAGCTGTAACAATTTGCAGGGTTTTTGTGATTCTAGGCCAGTGTTGTGAAGCAGAAGCAAAATACAGAAGTTTTAGCATTTTATGTTTCATACATTATTTTATGTTTCATACAGCCTCAGAAATAACACTGTGGAGCATTTTAGGGTTTGTCATGCCTTTATGTTGAGGTTTTCCAGGGTAAGTGGGAAAACATGTGTACAATAGTGTTTATCTTGTGTGTGAATTGCTGTTCTTGAAGTATAGGCACACTGAGAATCTTGTTTTAGTGCAAGTGAAGCTCTTTAGATAATCATGTCTGGATATTTTTAATAGCTCTTGGTAATATCTTATCCCCTTCCACTCTAAGTATCTTTGAAAACCCTCCAAGTGCTCCAGGAAAATGCTTTGGAGCAGAGCTATATACGTAATTCTTCAGGTATTATTAAGAAAAAATTTAGATAATAAAAGAAGTTCAACCCTCAGACTTCCCAGTCTTCTACAATTAAGACCCACTAGTTTCATTACAAAACTTTTATGGAGGACTAAAAATATGCAGCCTCCTTACCAAAGTCATTATAAAGGAATTCATTTCATTAGCTTTTTGAGACAAAGTACAACAGCTTAATAACTGAGAAGGGCTGGTGAGCTGAGTGTGAGGAAACAAAATCATTACCTCAATCGTATTAGCACCATCCAAGTGAATAAACTGGCCAAATCTAGTGTTTGAGGCCCTGCCTCAAGCAAACAGAATCAAACTAGTAATGTAAACAAAAAAGTTAAATTTGTTTAACAGGTCAGCATTGAGATTAAGCAAAGGCCAGAACCTTATAAGCATAATTTTGCTTCCATTTCTTGTTAAAAAAAATTACAGTCATAATAATAGATTCCTTTCCCAGACACTGATTTTACAGCAACTCTAAGTAATTGCACACATCTGGTGATAGCTTTAAAAACTGTAGTTATAAAAGGAGCTAAACTAAAGACTACAAATTCCCTGTGTTATAATAGATCAGGGTTGGAGCCATATCCATTGTGACACCCTTTAAAGGACAAACGCTGCTGCAAATTTGGAAAGACTCTACTGTAATCTTATTTATAACATTGTTATTATTAACATCTGTGTTACAGAGTTCTTAATTTCCCCAACAGTGGAAAAGCAGCATGGTAGGTTTTGCTGCACACCTCTAATAAAGTTCAGCCCAATTACAAGCAGTGTTGTATGGTAGAAATTTCATGTCACAGTGTCCTTGACTGGGCTGATNCCCCCCCCCCCCCATTTATATTTGTATAAAGATTTATAAAAATGTGATATAGATTGCAAAAATATGTAAAGCAGACATTTTCCATCATTTAGTTCAGAAATCTGTCACATGCTCTTGGCTGGCTTGTCAAACCCTGACCACTAATCCATCTTCCCTGCTCAACCCAAACATCCCCGATATCTTGGTAGTGTCATACAGATGTCATTTTTTCAAGCAATCCAGCAGACAAGAGTTTCCTTTCTTTCCCAAAACAGACATTCCCTCCTCCCCCCAAAAATTTCAAGACAACATTAGGTACTGGATTAGTGGCAGAATTAACGTTTGATACTTCTCAAGCCAGCACACAGAGAAATGGGGATCTTGGGAGCTGTGTGCTTCCACTATATCATGAGAGTTTGGCAGTGCTTGTGTTTATTTCCAGTTATTTATCCTGCCATTATGCTCTTATCTGAATGCCTCACAATCTTTTGGGTCCTCAGAGCAACCCTGTGAGATAAAGGACTATTGTCCAATGTCACAGATTGGGCAATGAGAGCCAAAATTTGCAAAGGCATTTAGTACATTGTATGCTGGGTAAGAGACAGACAGGGAGAGATGGAAGGAGGAGAAGGCTACCAATTTTTAGTGCTTTAACAGTTCAAATGCAATCCTAGGCCTGACTTCATTATATTATGAAGCAGTAAAACTCCCAACAGTCAATGCTGCTTAATCTATATACCTGACAGTGAGAGGAAAAGAGTTAGCAGGGGCTCCCAAGGGTACAATTGCTAGCTTGCCCAGGTACTCAGGGCTACGGGATTGAATCGTTTCCATCCTGTGCTGGAAAGGTGGGTCCCTGAGGAGACCGCAGCATTGGTGTACTTCTCCTGGAGCTCCTGCTCTCCTGGCTCACCAAGGTGTGCTGTACAGGTCTTGTGCCTCTTACGTGTATGAATCACATGTGTAGTTGTAAGAGCTAGTATCTCATGGCTTATTAGTCACTTCCCTTGCCTAGGACATCTGGAAATGAGATGGTGAACCAAGGGGTCCCAGAGGAACATTTCTGTCTGTTCTTTAGTTTCTTGTACAAAGTAGTCCTTCCCTGCTGATGCCCATGAGATTAGACTTCCCCTTCTGCACTCAGCATGTTTAGGAAGAGGAGGGGAGGGTCGCAGGGGACGACATTGCCACAGGGCTTGGCTTCATCCCTTGGTACCACTGGAATCTAGGTAGCTTCACGCAGAGCCTCTGTAGAGATCTCCTAGAGCAAGATCTTCACCACCATAGTGACCTGGCCCCAGTAGGATCATCAGGAGCTGCTGGGAAGCATGACAGTTACAATGTTTTGGGGGAAGATACCTCTCACAGTTCATGGACGTAAGGGCACACGAAAAATAATACTATAGCAGAGTGCCTGGGAGCCCAGGCTAGACAGCCCCCCAGATTCTGGGCTGATTTGTATTTTTCTTACTGGAGTACAGAGGTGACTGCTTATACCATATAACTAGTTACAGGTTTTCTTGTGTGTATTTCCAAAAGTTACCGAAAATCATTTGAGGAGGGGAACCTAAAGGGAATCTCTATACCCTTGGGGCTGTCCATTGAATTAGATTTGAGGCATCAGGCTTTGTAAGTAGAATTAGAGGCAGATCAGCAAGGCAAAACATCTGACTTAAGATGCAGACGCACATGCTTGTGGTATGTGCAGAACAGAAAATGAACTTATGTATGTGTCTCTGTGTGTGTATGTTGGGGGATCTGGCATTTGGAAAGATCTGTATAAAAATTCAGTCTTTACCTAACAAGTAATAAACCCATTCCCACATCAGGACAAAATCCTCTTGCCATACAGTTAACCCTCAGCCCCTCTTCACTGGGGTCATGGTGGTGGGGTAATAAAACAGAAAATAATTAAAAACACATTCTAAAAATTTTGTTAAACTATTTCTTCTAAAGTACCTCCCTGAAAAGCCAGGCACCTTACTAGCATCAGTCCAATTACAGGACCCAGAGGGAAGGGAAATTATAAGTAATAATTTTAGAAATAGCCCCAGGATGTACTGTGTGTGTCTCTGAGCCAGGAAAACCCCAAAGGGCATAAGTCTGGAATATAGTAGCTGGCTCATTCCCAAGCAGAGAGCTGCAGTCTAACTGAGAGCCTGACAGACACACTGCAATGCATATATCTTAAAAGCAGCACCAGTAGCACTTAGCTATTCAGATCTGATTCTCAAAAATAATTTGGGTTCAGGCAAGCAAAAATGGCAGAGATTTTGGAGATAAATCCTAAGTGTAGTTGAGGCTCTGGTTCTATATCCCATTGGAATGATTTCTTTGTTATTATCATTCAATGTAATGATCTAAACCCTGTTCTTTCAACAACCTAAATAGCCATGTAAGTTCATAGAATGAGTAGTCCTGGGCAAAACACTAGACTTGTACAACCCACAAGATAACAAGCGTACATAATTTTTTTGTAGGAAGTCGCCCCAGGAACAGCACTCATCTGTAATCACTGTAGTGACTTTCATTATGAAAGAGGATATTGTCTAGTGAATATTTTCTGTAATTTTACCAGACAGGGAAAAATGTCCTCATCTGTTTACACTCATGCTTTCAACTCTATTCAACAAATCAATACTGGAGGAGTTTTTTTCCTCTGTTTTAATTCTTAACTTTCCTTGCACCAGCTTGAAGTAGCATGGAGGAGAGAAAAGGAGTCACTCAGCATTTGAGTTTTGGAACCAGATCTCGTAAATCTCAGCAGCCAGCCAGCAGCTGACATCTTCTAATGAGAATGATCCTTTTCTGCAGACACCCAAGTTCCTCCTTCTGGGTTCTGCCGTTGCCAGCATGCTGCTATAGAAAGACACTCAGAGACAAAAATACGTTGGGAAATAGTAGCAGGAAGGAAAATAGAATTGGCTGCAAACCTGTCAACCCAAATCAGATGTTAGCTTCCCTTCTTGCTTCCAATTTAGTAGAAATATGCTAAGGATTTGAAAATGTTATTTTTCATCAAATATGATCCTATTTTTCATTCCCTGAGTTAAAAAGTGCCATTATATTAGTGCTCACTCTCTTTTGAGTTTCTAAAGTAAAAGAAAAATGTCTTGTTTTTTGATAGGCTGGAAATGTAACATCATGACAGTCATTTGCACTTGAAGCTTCCTTTTCCTCTCACTTCCCTCCCCATACCCCATTCATATCCACAAAGGCCTTTTTCATGTTTAGCACATGAGATCTTTTTGTGTGGTTAAATTGTTTTTTGCAGGCTCTAATAATTCTGCCTGCTGTTAAGCTTTCAACATACAAAAGCAGTACATACTCTTTATATGGCTGATTTTTTTAAATTTTAATTTTAGATGAAAGAACAAAACTGAAAACTTCATAGGGGGCAAGGAGAGAAGAAGCTGTCTGTATAGGTATGTGCCTCTTCCTTCTTGCATGAAATCTTCTGTCTCGGGACTCCCTTCAGCACTGCAGATCTGGAAGCATGCAGCACGGCTCACCAGACTTCCCATGATGTTTGGAGTTGTCCTTAGGCTCCAGCTGTGGGAAGCAGATGACTTTTTTCTCAAAGCAAATTACAAGTACTTCAGGTCTCAGAGAACAGCCTAAAACTATGACACAGCTGCACCCCTCTTTGCTGGAGCCAGAAGATAGATTAAAAATATAATTTAAAACCTCTTGCGATCTTTAACCTAATGTCTTGATTCTCTTTCTGGGAAGTGGGTGAGCAAAAAAGAGTCTACAAATTATTTTGGACCACTTGGGTTGGGCAGTCCTGAGCAGACAGGTAGGCTGACATCTGATGTTTAAAAGACATGATACACAAGAAACAGCCACAAATAGATTCACCCCACATAGAGGAAAGCTGGCTGGAGGCCCTGTTGTCTCTATAAATTGCCAAAGGGAATGAAATTCAAAGTAAATGCTCAGACTTTTTTATGAAATCAATCCATTGCCACTACCCAATGCATCTTGTGTTCTCCTTTATTGCAGCACATTACCAGGCAATAGTTGATACCATAAATGATCTATACAATCTTCCGGAGTTCTGGGTAAAATAAGGACAGGCTGGTCTCATTATCTTCAAATTTCCCTACCTTTTGTTTACTTCAATCAGGCCTTTAACATCCTTTTAAAAGTCTTGGTTTTATATATATTTATTGTATGAGAAGACAAAGGAATTAATTTTGAAGATGCTTAAATAATTGTGAATGAGGTAGGTGTAGACTCAAGCTGAAGTGGATGCCTTGTTACAATGAAATTGCTGCACAGGGGACCTACCTGTGATGGAAGAAATAGCAAAGGGTAGACCGCAAGATTCCTACGTACTTTTACTCTTCTCTGCCCTTATCTCTATTCATCAACTTGCCTGGTGGGGAACAGGCCATTGTTTAATTTAGTGATGCAGTCTACTAGCTCTGCTGTCAGGACCTGTGGACAACATAATAAATTAAAACCTACACTGGGGGAATTGGTGCAACAGGCCACGGGGTTGCTTCAGGCTCTTCAGGCAACAGAAGGAAAACTGAGAAACTAAGTCATACTCAATCTTTCCCCCTTTCAAAGGAACACACAAATGTTCTTAATATTGTCCTGGTAAGTTCATCACATTGCTTTAATGCAGTAAAAAAACAATAATCTATCCTACATATATGACTCACAAGATAGCATATGCAGACACTCAGAACTGCCCAAGTCCTCACTTCTCTGGAGGTCTTTGGAGTTGCACAGACAGCCTGTCCACTTCCCTCATCCGCAATACATCAGTGAAAAACGTTTCATACAGTTATAAGCTAATTTAGGTTGGAGGCAGACAGTCTTCCTGGCCTAGCGCCCATCGCAAAAGTAAACAAGAGACACTGCAGAAAATTGCTGGCCATAAAATACACACATACGCGCGTGTGCGCGCACTCTTGGAAGAGGCAGCTAGACCTTTCGGCCTGTCTCTATCAGTTCAGTAGTTCTGAAGAAAACCAGGCAAGACTCTCAGCATTAATAGCTGTATGTTGAATGCAGAGAGTTTGTGTAGCAATTTCACTGTGAATTTATAGGTATACTGGGAAAACAACAAAACAAAGACAGAACTGCAATGAGCATATACAAACATGTATATGTGTATGTGCCTGTGTGTATCTGCAAGACCTTTGTATTCCTGCCTTCCCTCTGCGACTTAGTCTTGTGGCTGATGACGGCAGCACAGGCACTAACTGCAACTGCTCCCAGAGCCGGGGTGCTGACAGCATCACCCTCTTGCTGGTCTTCCCCAATATCTGCACATGGATCACATTCCCACAGCCTGGCTTTTCCTGGAGGAACTTTCTGGATATCAACCAGTCGGGATGCTTAATGCTCAACAGTTAAGATTTTCATCAAACCAACTGTGAATTCTTGTGTTTCCTATGAAGGTGGGCTTGGTTTTGCCAAGAGGATTTTGAGCAGCAGTGTGCCATGGCTGCCCAGCTGGGGCACGGCACTGAGCACGTCTTGGATGTAGCTCTGGGCACAGCTCCTTCTTGCTGAGAAGTTCAGGGCATGGTCCTTTTCCTAACCCCCAGGAGGCAAGTGGCGGGGGGCGGGGAATGTCAGCCTTAGAAATGGGGACATGCCAATCTGCAGGGCTGAGACCCGCCATGAGCCCCAAATGTGACACGAGGCCTGCTGAAGGTTTTCTCAGCCAGTGTGCTGCCTGGAGCAGTTCTGTGAGGCTGGAGTTTTTCCAGAGGAAGCCAAGCCCAAGAGAACAGGTTTCAGCCCGTCAAGATCCCTGCCCACTTCATAGTCCTGTGGGCTATATTTTAATATCTCTGGCCAGTGGAACTCAGGACCATTTGACACTTCATACCCAGCAGGAATGCAAGGGAGAAAAACAGCAGGTTTCTATAGGATGACTCAATCTCTCACTTGACCCCAACATCCATGACCAAATAATACTGTTGTCCCCCCTGTCCCATGTAAGTGCGCGCGTACACACACACACACACACACACACACACTCCCTCACAATCCAGGCATGTCTTCCAGAGAAATAAGGTTGATGCATAGTGCTCATCAATTCTAATTTTGTCTCAAATGGAAAAATGAATAAATGACTCCTTAATTCTTTTCTTTCCCCACCATTCTTTCCCTGACTGTCACTGGGAGGCATGAAAGCAAGCCAGCTGGCGACTAGTTTCCAGTCCTCGTTAGCAAAGATTTGGATGATGAAAACCTTTGACCAAATATGAACATTTTATAAATGACAGCCTAAAAGCAGAAGAATCAGTCAGTCAGTATTTCTCTACCCACCGACTTTCTCTTTCACACAGCTAGATGATGCTGCTGTTAACACCCTGACCAGAAGTAGCCCCTTGTTACCCATACTGAGCTTTAAATACTGTTTTACCTGCTCAGAGTGAAAAAGAAAGTGCTGTTTAGATCAGAGGGGGTTCTAGGTCTTCCTCTTTACATAGCAAGGGTTTGTTTCTTCCCCGGTAAAAAGCAAGGAAACCTTTGTGCTACCATTGCTTTGCAGATGGCATCAGGAAATGGGTTTTTTTAGGTGTTTTCGCTTGGCTTCCTGTACTGGGGATAATCCTTAGTTTGCATCAAGCTATCTGCTCTTTTCTCACTTGCAAAGTGGGCTGTGGTACACCTTCAACAGAGTAGCTGCAATAGGATGACTCGGGCTAGCATCACCTAAAGTGACCGTGACAGCCAAATGGAATTGTGGCAGAAGCGCAGGCCAAATGCTAAATAACATTTACAAAAACTAAATAATGTGGCTGGGCCCAAAGGCAATGTGAAAGACAGCATTTGGCAATTGCTCTTTTTAAGGACGTATATTTTTAATGGTATTTTTATATCATGCAGATATTGCAAATATGAATTGCTCACCAGTGAACACTCATCTTGCAAAGATTCCAGCACTAACTGGATCTTACTTTCTTGCATAAAAGAAATATATATCACAGAAAAAATAGGACTATATCCCACATGGTCAGGTTTTAGCAGAAATTAAAACCTTAAAAATCTCCCATTTATTGCTCTGTTGTTAACCGGTGAAGTTAGAGAGCCTGGAAAGATGCCAGTTAGCAGCTAGTGTACAGGAGAGTCACTGCCTATTCTTGTTGTTCTGAAAGACAGATTTCTTTAGCTAGGTAACTGTGCTCATGCAGGATTATCTTGAACAGGACAGGAAAACATTATGTCATATCTTTATCATATCATCACTTAAAATTCAGGAATGTCTTGAGGTCTCAGCCAGACTGGGCCTCACTTGCATAAGGCCCAGCGCAGACAGGGAGTCTATGAGCAGTCACAGGCTTTGCAGCTTTAGTCTGAACATTTTTTTCTGAAAACCATAGCTGCCGCATAGAGATTACTGCCTGAAAATCTCACTTTATTTTTAAAGGAGTATGTTTCTCGCCCACAGTGACTGGAAATGAAAGTCCTAAATGCTCCAGCACCAGAACACATATAAAAAGACTGTAAAATGAAATTGTCTGCTTTCATGGTGTTAAGTCAATCCTGTGATTGATTGGGGAAAGGAGAGAGTGTGAGGAAGGAAAAGTGTTATTCAGGGTTTCTGAATGCTGGAGTTGGGCAGAACTGCAGGTCATTGTTCCTCCTCTCCATTCCAAAATTTAGCAATTTTAAACAGACCCCATCTTAATCAGACCTTCTGCAGCCAGAGTATAGGCCAGTAAAAACTGGTTCTCTGAGACCAGCATCTGTAGGCTGCTGCACCATGACATGACAGAATACCAGTACCCAAGGATGTTCAGGGATATTTCTCATGCTGAAAAATGCAATTCATGTGCCATCATATTCGTGCATTCCTGCTGCTGGTCTTTGTGAGTGAGAGCTATTTCTTCAATGTCCATTCTATTTTACTTTGGCTTGTACTACAGATTTGGGTTGCCACTCACCCAGAACTCACAACAGATTTAGGCCAAACCAGTGCAGTTCACCACGTGAAACACTAACTCCTGTTTGTAGCATAATCAAGACACAAATTAGCTTGCAGTCACTCATAGTCACCTTCATTTCAGCAGCTTGGCCTTTTGAGTGTACACACCAACCTGATACCAGCAAATTTTTGCATGGGTGCAAAGTTCCTGATGCTCATTCTCTACATTATTGCTACCAGAGCAGTTCTCAAGCATGATGAGAGACTATTTTATTTTCTTTACTTCTTTGAAGATGTGCTGTATCGGTGTTTGCTGGACTTCTTGCTTCAGTATTCAGGCCCCACAGTTCAGAGAGAAAAGGCTTCCATATGTTTTGCTTTCTGACAGACTCCTTTGGCCACTGCTCAGAAACACGTGAGTTATAGCCAGGCACCAAGCCAGTACAGCCTTCAGGTCAGCTGGTATGGACTCTCCATGACTAAATCAGAGCTGGGGGAGGCTCTGGAGGTAGAAAAGTTATTTATCACGCAAATCCCCTTGTGGGCCTTATCTTGGAGTTAAACTTTGCTATCTGAGCACCAAGGTTAATCCAGTAAATTGGGCTTGAAAAGACAAGATTTAGGTAAATGAAAGGACAAAGCAAGCTACTGCTAGAAAATGGAACAAAATGGAGAGAAAACTCATGTCGTATTCTTTTCGAATTTATGGGTAATTTTTCTGAAATGAAAGAAATTTTTGAAAGTCTTTGAGGTTTTCCTTAGTTTCCCTTCTAAAGAAAATAGAATGATAGTTTACATTTCCAACAAGACCACATTTGGGGGCTTTTTCTCCTTTTTCTGGTCATCCATAGAGTTCAGAGCCCTTCTGGTTTTGTTTGTTTGTTCGTTGGGTGGCTTGTTGTTTCTCCCACAGCCCATCCCTTTATATCCTGTTGTACTTCTCTGATTTTTTACTCTCTCTCTCTCTTTTTTTTTTTAATCTTTCCTTATTTCCTCCTGGTTTGGAAAGCAAGTACTGCCCATCAATATCCTCAGCCTGTTTCTTGAATGTTGATCTCAGACTCTGCCTTTAAGGACTTTTTAGTACTGGCCTGAACATTGTGCCTTTAAGAATATTGCTTTCCTCTGAGGAGCCACCTGTAATCCTCTCCAATGGTGCACTGAAAGAGCCATGAGCTTTCATCCTGAAGCGGCTCAGCCTTCATGGGACCAGGAACACTGCAAAGAGCATGGGGTAACTGTGGAGTTAGAGGTGGTAACTTTTCTTTTTGCACATCAGAATGAAAACTGGGAACACCCAACACCTACTGAGAGAAAGATGGACTGAATAATATTCTATGCATGTCCATCTGTTCGAAGTTTCTGTTTGTTCTCCACCCTTTTATTACCTGTGTTTTTCCTTATTGTCTTTTTGGATCAGTAAACCAAGCTAAATATTGATCAAGGAACTTGATCTCTTATTCTCTTCTTACACTGGTAAAACTAGAGTTACAGTGGTCAAGAGGACTGTCCTAGCTGAGCAAATCACCCGATTCATGTAGTTTTGATTAGTGGATTGTAGGAATGGCATATTGGGTCCTGCCCTGCATCAAGTTCTTGATGTTAGGCCAGTTTAATCAAAACCCATGAGAGAGAGAGCACAACAGAGCGTTCTTTCCACTGGCATTCATTTCCCTTCTCCGTCTGTCATTCAGCAGCTGAGGTACTTCCCGCAGTGGAGGCTGTGCCACTGGTTTAATAGCCGCTAGTGAAAGGAAACCAGATCAGTGCTGGGATCTAAGCAAAAGCCCCCTGGGTTTCAGTGCGCTTACGTGCATGCTTAGCTTACATGGGCGGGGGTGGAAACCGCCCTGCTTGTTTGTAAAATGACCCGGGGATCTACAAAGGTCTGCTCTCTCAAATCCATCACCTGGTGTCAGAGTGGGATTACATCCCCTCCGCCACAGCACACCCACACCAGCTGGAGAGCCATTCCTGTTTGCTCTCACACGACCACAGCCTACTTGAACAGCCTTTTCCCCTTTCATGGGGCAAGGAGTGGCTCTTTGGTTTCTTAGCAGCACGTTCGGGTAAAAAGGGGAACTGCGTGTAGAGAAAGGCGCTTATTGTAACTTGTGTTTGCACTGAAAATTTTGAAAGCGCAATGCAAACAGGGACATCAAATATAAGCTCTATCTCAAGTATGGTCTTAAGTATGCAAAGTGTGAGAGAGATATGACCTCTACCTTGCTGCATGTTAGCGTTACTAACAGGGCTAACATAACATCTGCAGTTGTGCCTAGACATCATGATGGATGGTAAATTTTCTGGTTAAAATGTTCCTTATTTTTTCCAAGTTAAACCATTGTGTCATGTAATCTCTGATTATACCTGATGTTCATCCACAGCGTACCAAACTGTACATTGTGGATGCTTTTTCTTTTTCCCAAGGAAACCATAAAAGACATATGAAAAACAAGCAAGAACATAAATAATCCAAAAATTCAGAAGGTAAATTCCTTCATTCTGAAGACATGCCTGGTAAATATTAGAAATATGATCTGTAACTATATACTGTGTCACTTTCACAGAAGCAGAGCAACAGAAAGGCTAAATCACAGTGAAGTGAGGGTGGGACAGGACAAATAGCTGAGAAATGGCAGCAGGAAAATTAATTTCTGTAAAACTGCAGGTGTAAAGCCAGGAATCAAAGTAAGAAAATATCATGAGACACAGCAAGCTGTTAAAGGGATAGAAGAAATGAATGACAGAATAATCTCAACAGGATGGTGGTCTAAGTTTACATGATCTGCACTTTGGTGCTTCAGTGACTGTGACATTGGTCACAGGGTTCTTCAGTCGTGTAGACTAGCAGGTGCTTTCAAAGCACACAGCACATACACATGGAAACCTGCTGTTGTTGTCCTAAGTAAGTGAAAGAGTTGAAGAGACAGGCTTTGGCTAAGTTTGAATCTGTCCCTCCTACATCTCTCCTGAGAAAAGCCTCTGGTTCCTTGTGCCATGCCCCTCAAAGCACGCTGTTCATTTCCTTACTGGGCTCTAGTTACCGATCATCAACTGGCATTGTTTTCCTCAGGGGATTATGAACCTACAAATTGTACATCTAATGATATTGAAGAAGGAGTATCTGATATCAGTCACTACCTGGGAATGGGTCACAGACCTCTTCACTTGCATTGTCTCATAAGATCATCGTCTATGTCAGCAAATAAATTAAGTTTAAAAAGAAAGTGAGCTAACTAGTAAGGGGGTAGAAGCAATACAGGGAATCTGTTCAATTGAAGATAAATAGATCCAAGATAAAGGTCCTCTTTGAATGAGAGAGACTTTTGAAATTAATAGAGATACTCATTTCTTCTGAAATTTCAGTGAAAAATTTTATGACAGAACTGATCGTGCTTTCAGACAGACCTGAAATGCCACAAACCTCCCTTTTTGTTTTCAGTGTCAATCTCTATTTTGGTATTTCTGTGATTAGGTGACCAGAAGGGAAGAAGCACAAGGAGCAGTGGCCTTTCAAAGCTTCTCGGTTTTACCTAAGACAAGCAGATACAACTGTCTCAGAGTTTTCAGTACTGTTTGTACTTTTTGGTGCTTACTACAGGAAATTCCTTGAATATTACAAAGGCTGAAGTTATCTAACTGCAAATAGCAGCTATCATTGGCAACTGGCAAGTTTTTAAGAGCCTCTGCTGCACAACTTTTCCAAACCTTACCTGTTCAGATTCAAATCATGGTCAATAAGCAGTCAGCTCTTTACAGCAGACAAACGACCATTTCTTATCCTATTCTCCCCTAACCTCAGCCTGAAAGGATCACTGCTCATCTGTTCCGAGTTACGGGAAACGCCTTGGTAATTTGTATGTCTCTGTCACAAACTGTTATGAAATTCTGACATATGCAGGCTGCCAGTAAAACATAGAAGACAGACGCGTCATTGCTGACATCACACGGGAAGAACTGAAGGTAAATCTGAAACCCACAGTTTTCATTTGTGAAGTTGTGGAAGCACTACCACATATCTCAAAACGTAGGGAGATGCGCACTGAGGACAGCGGGGCTACTCATAACCTTCAAGCGATGCACGTCTTCCAAGCACACGCAGGACTGCAGCGAGCGCGCCAGACGTGCCTGTGCTTGTTTATTGTTTCAGCCGAGTGCTGTGGAGTCGGAGAAGGCACAGACAAACCATGGAGACATTTAAATCTGTTTTGGGTCTTGTTTTGTTTCGTGTTTTACTTGGGCAGACTCAGAGATTTCTTCCCTCTTTCTGCAGCGAGGGCCTCGATCTATAACAACATGGAAAGGCAATCATCTAGACCTGCCCCAGTTGGATTACACAGTATGGAAAGTGTGTTTAATTATGAAAAATTAAAGACAAGGGGAATATGTTTAGACTAAGAATGTAGACAGTTTCTTGGCTAGAAGCAAAGCTGAACAAAAAGGGTAAGAATTCTAGAACAATTGCGAAGGATTTATTTACACTTTTTAAAAATCTACATATGTTTTCACTTAAAGCTCTTGGGAGGGTCATTTCAAAGATTAGGACTCCTGGCTGCTCGCATTCATCTCTACCTCTCTTCCCCCTGCTTGCAACTAGAACTTTAATATACAGATCACAGCAAGAAGAAATGCATGTCAGGTGTGACATATCAAGTGACACAAAAGCTCAGTCACAAGATACAAATTTTAAGTTGATCAAGTACTGTGAGGCCTTTTAGTAACATTTATTGGTGTATTTTGCACAGTTCAGGCCACAGAATTTACCCAGAGAGTTTCTAGTCTTGCTGCTGATGAGAAGTAAAAGTTATAATCTTTAGATGTGTTTTTTTAAGCCCTCTCACGTCACAAAATGGAAAAAAAAAATAATACAACCTTTTTTTTTCCAATAAGTTTCCTTTAAGGTTTTTTTGTTTGTTTTGTTTCTGCTTTCTTTACTATACTTTCAATGTAGGTTACACTTAGTCTCCTCTTTAGCTCTCTAAAGCCTCAATAATCCTTGCCCTACCTTTCTGGAACACCAAAACCCAGCAGTATAGTTGATATGCAGATTTGAAGACGGGCTATTAGAGCTATTCATCACAAACGATGCAGCACAGTTTAAACAAGAAGAGAGTGCAAATAAATGCCATCCTGAGTCAGATTAAATGTCCAGTTGCCCTAATGTTCTGTCTCGGTAACGCAGGCTCCGTGACCAATTTTCATGATAACACAGGAAAAAACAGCAGAGAAGAAAACTACAGCAAGGGAAGGGGACGGTCTGGATTTCTTCAGCCAAATCTTCCCCCTTTAGGAGGGACGACGCTCATGTCACGGAGCTCTCAGGCTGCAGCTCACCCCTGGAGCGGGGGCAGGGATCAGCCTACCTATAGTTTACCTTCCCTAAAAAGCTATTACTACTGTATAGCCACCTCAGGCTCTGGATACAAAGGTCAAAGCTCTTATCCATAGCTGGTAGTCTGGGCTGCAGGGTGAGGTAGCTGGAAGCTCTGATTATTGCCTGAGATCTCTGTGAGAGCCAGAGGAAGAGGGACCAAGGGGAGGGGGCAGAGCCTTGCCATGCTGGTCATTTTGCCACACTGGACCTCAGGAAAAAAAAAAAAAAAAAAGAGCTAAAGACTTCAAACTCCTTTCTGAGTGTTTTGAAGTTTCCACGCTAGGCAAGTGCTGCATGTCATTAAATAAAAATAAATGCAAAATTTCCCGAGCACCTTGCTACTTGGCGTATGATGTGTGCAGACTCAAGACGGCCAAGGAGAATTTCACCTGAATTTCAAACGCAAGAGGAGGATTCACAAAGTCACGGAAAAAACAGATAGCTTGCAGCCATTGTGAGATTTCAGAAGATTTGTGGCAGCTTTTTAAACAGCAGGCCTTCACCTCCATACACATACACATATATACACCTGTAGTGGGTGCAGGAGACACAAGCAGTACCAGGACAGTGGTTTTACTGACAATTGTGACAGATACAGATACCTTCGGCTGGTTTAAGTCCCATGGAGTCAGGTAGTTCATCCGCCCTCAGCTTAAGGATGACTTTCACCGTCTGTGCACTCAGTACTGCAACTGTACCACGTAGTGTCGTTGGAGGGTTTTTCTCTAGGAATTCCGAGAGTGGCACACCTCTAATTGCTAAGGAGAATAATGGCAATATGAAGAATCACCACAGTGTGGGTTTTCTCAGCCACACCTAGATAATCCCCACCTGTGAACTTTCTGTCCCATCTCCAGGAATGTACAGCTCTGAGACAGAAAGAAAGCAGTGAATGCCAAAACAGGCAGGTAATCACTTGGCAGCAGAGTCCTTTGGCTTACGCTTTGAGCCAGAAAATGGACATTTTCATGATAGTGGCATACAGACAGAGGATTCCTTGAGGGAAATAAAACTTGTTCTCAATCTCTTCACAGGTGACAACCCCATCTGCTTTGTGCACTGTGCTCCACGTGCTTGGTCAGTTGCATCTTCAAAAAGTAACAATTTAATGTAAAAATGGTTTCCTAGATATGAGTGGAGGAAAAAGAAATAAGTCTTCCATTAAATAATGAATCAACTGATTATAAACTGCAAGACAGCAAATATTAATGCTCATGATTTAATGCCATACAGAAAATGGAAATAGAACATATTTAATTTAGGGATTGAGGAGAAGAAACATGAATGATTCCATTGAAAAAATGTGGTATTATTGTTTTCATCCTTACTTGCTTTGTACATCAAGTAAGGCCTATTTCTAATCCTCTTGCTAAGCCCCAACCCTTGGCCCAGGAGAATTTGTATTGAAGCAGAAACATGTCAATCATTCTGGCCAATGAAGCACAATAATAAACATGAAGCAAGGAAAAAATGTGGGCTGTATTGCCAGGATAAGGAGAGCAGTGTCTACACATTTTGAAAGCTTGTCTAGATTATGAGGTTAGCTCAATGAAAAATCATCTACAACTTGTCTCCTAGGTCCAAGGGATATTCCTGATCTATAGCTTATTCATTTCCTGTACTGATGACACATGCATTCAGTATGTGGCAAATGGTAATGGGATTACATTTCACACATATTTCCCTGAGTTTTCGTTTCCTGAGTACTCCCCATGCTTCTACAGTATGTTTCAGCCTAACAGCAATTCAAATGATCGCTGGGTTTATCTGGAAGCTTGTGAAATAAATCAAGTGTTATTTGCATGCAGCAAGCTTGCTAGATATGTTGGCAACAATGGTCTTGGTGATGCTCTCAGCTGACAAGCAGATAGTTAAGAAATTTCTGTTTGATTTTTAGCTGTTCTCTAAGCTTATCTTGTAAATGGCAACACATTTTCATTTGACATCCAAAAGAACAATGTCACTGATTTGCAGAGGGCATCAAAAGTTCTTCAGAATTTTTATTATTTTTATTGATGGCCTACTTCTTCTCCCTCTGCCTGCTCAGTGACCCTTCCACATTAATTGAGTAGACCTGCAGTAGGAATTTATACCTAGCTCTACAGGTAAAGCAAATGACAGGAAACAGATGCTGTGCAAATTGCCTCTGAAGGCAATGTACACACACCCCCTGGAACGTACAGGCTTATGTTGCCATGTAATTAGGAAAGGAAAGGTAAATTTTGAATAAGTACAGTAGCCATAAAATGTAAAACCATCCTGAGATTAGCTGAAGACCTAGGCTCTCTCTTTAGCAGTAGCCCAGCTCCTGAGATGATCAAAACTCTGGGAGGAAAAGCCTGCGTGAAGCGTGTACACATCCATGGCATCTCTCGGGGGTCAGAAAGCAAGCGGGAGAAGATGAGGGAAGCCTGGCTTGCTGCCAGCTCACATTTTCATTTTGAACAAATGTGTGTAAAGAGTTTAGAGTGAGTCCCTGTAGGCAGTGTTTATCTGCTCAGCTTCAAAGAAAACCACAGAAGGACTGTGATGAAATTTGGTGCAATTGTCCCTTTCAAAGCCAAGATTTTTTTATTTTTTTTTTTCCCCTGCCAGAAAAGGCTGATGCTAGGTGAGTGTGGGCCTGAACAGTCCTTATATTGAGGCATAATAAGCCATTTACCATTTCTATTTAGGGCAACTCTGATCTGTCCTTTGCTTTCTGACCATGAATGGTAGGTGCAGGAGCCATTTCACTTGAGGGGTTGATCTGCACTCCCTAAGCCACAGATCTTGATGTATATTTGTGCAGGCTGGTTGTAGGCTAGCTCTGATTCATGAATTATGTTTTTATTTTCCTTTTATCATTCCCTTTGGTTGAAGCAGTGTCTATAAATACCATATCACCCAAAAGCTGAGATGGTGGAAAACAAGTTAAGAATGCTGTATGCAGGCAAATCCCTCCTGCTCTCTCCCTGTCTCCCCAGATAAACAGCCCATCTCTGGTTATCCATCCTAAAGTCACCAATGCTTAAGAAAGTGGCTGGCAGGTACTAAATAATCAGAGGAGGAGCAGGAAAGGCTTTTGGGGATACCAAGTCCCTCCTGCAGCCTGAATAGCATTGTTGTGCTTTGTGATGGTCATGAGCATGTCTGAGGGTGTTTGAGCTCTGAAAAAGGCAAGCTTCATAGCTCACGCAAGACCCAAATGAAGGCGACTATACTCAGGGGGAATTTATTTATTTTTAACCTTTCTAGCTGTACCACCAGTGATGCTGACATTATGCCATTAACTTGCTCTTTGCATTTTAATGTTAACTGTATATGCATCCTTTGCATAGCTGCTCAATCTAATCTACATTTGTTTCCAGCCTTTTTTCCCCTCTATCTTGATCTAGCTGGTAAATCAATGAGGCTGCTCTTTAGATTCAGAGCCTTTGGAGATTAGCACAACTGAGGAAAAGATTTTATAAAATGGGAGGGGGAATCATTGCACTTTTACAGTGGAATACTGCCAAGGAACAAGCACAAAGAATACAGGGTAGCATATGTTTGGAAACCTTGGGATATACCTACACTGCAACTGGCAGCAAGATTGACTTTTGCATAGTTTTAACCTGAGCTGGCTGATAACACTGAGGGTTTTGCACCATGGGCTTGACATGGGCTGCGAAAGCCAAGCAAAGATACTAAGGATGTTCATGCCAGCTGAGGTAACCATCAGCAAGGCTACTACTACTACTGGCACCAAAACCAGACAGTTTGAAAGTTACATGGCATGTGCCACCACAGTGAGCTCCTGTGGGCAGGCAGAGGCACGGCCAGCACTGGCCTGCTTAAGAAAACCAGTACAAAAACCCCACCAGCTTATTGTAGGTGAATGGGTGATGCAGCTTGGCCTGGGGAGGGTTTGTGTGGTCTGCAGCCAGAGTCTCCAGAGCCAGAGTTCAAATCCAGCAGTGCTGTCTGGGGACACTGGTATTCCTTTTGATTCAGACAAAACCAAGAACTTCAGCTTTTCAAGATATGAGCTCCTTAACCTTCTACTGTGCAAGTGTTTACTCAGCATGCACTTGGTGTTAGCATAAAATTCACTCAGGGCCTTAATCAAAAGCCACTGTAATCAATGTAAAGACTAGGAGGAAGGTAAGCAGATCTTCATCTTCTAGGGATTTTTCAGTGGAAGTTGGGTTCCTAATTCTTTAAGGGTGACTTGAACTGTGTTTAACCTTTGGGTTAGGTTGAACCAACATCTCTAGCTAGCTAGGAAATAACTAAATTGTTGTCAAAACCAGTCACTTTTGACTCACCAGCTCTAATGAGTGGGTATCAACCTAGAGCCCTGTCAACTGGATGAAGCTGCCTTATGACTGTGGAAGGAGATGGCCTTGAAAAGATGTCCAGTCTCTGGAGTCAGAAGCCTTAACTAGCTATCTTCCTGTGCCACGTGAAAAGTCCTGCCACATACTCAGCGTCCATGCGGGAAAGGTTTCCTTAGGTATCTGGAGAATGCCTAGCGCAACGGCCACTGGTCCTGGCTGAGAGGCCTCATTGTTGAGTTACAAATGAGTTAATGATAATTTCTCACTTGATGCCAGTGGATGAGTTTCCTGCGGTGGATCTGCAGAGCAACAGTGAATGGGGGCTGACATTTGGAAGTGCAGCTCATGCACCCATAGGACACATGACTCTGCCTGACAGTCAGGGTCAGTGAGCTTGGCAGCAGCGTGACAGTCTGGCTTCTCTGGGCATCCAGACAGGGACCCATGTGCATCACGGCTCTCTGAATGTCCACATATCAAAGCTACCCTCCAGAGGAAACCAGAAGTAATGGCACACACCAAACTAACACCCACACACCTGCAGGCAGGAGATGGCTGAGATGCACAGAATAGGTAGGAGGTGAGGAGATCATGTCTCTCAGCTTTGACAAATCCACTAAGTCAGGCTTGGACCACCAAGCCCCAAAAAGTAGTGAAGTTTAATTCTGATTCTGATGCTTTATACATTTTTGTTAATTCCAGACATTCAATGTGAGTAAAGATCCTTCTTTGTTGCCAGCTCATTGTATAGCTGTTCACTTATGTTGTACAGTTGGATAGAGTTTGGTGGTACCAGCTGGAAACAATTTCAATGACAAGGGGAAGAAAATGGCTATCTCACCACTGCAGCAAAAATCCATTGACTGTGATGCAACAGTTCATAAGTAGGGATGCTTTCTTGTGTTGCACTGGCAAGAATTGCTTTTATAGCACTGCCCAGATGATTTTGCTTCCAAAAGATGTGCACTGCACATGTATGGACTAAAAAGCAAGTGAAAAAGGCTCTGAAGTTAGATAATACAAGCTTTGAGAAAAAGGTGAAGAGGATAATTTACTGAGGATACATTCTTAGCATTATGTCTCAAAATTTAAACAAGAAAATGCCTAAGATAGATTTTTTTGCTTTACACACTGGATATCGTCCACTATCACCTAGTACCCTAGTACCCTTATCCTAGTACCCAAGACACTGAAACCTAGTATCTCAAGGACCTGGATTTATGAAAGCGTGGTAGAATGGTTCTTATCTAACTGAGGGCAGGACACCAGTTCTGTCCCTACTGATATACAGCATCATTCTTGAGATTGTCCTCATTCGATTGAAGACTACAAGATCTGCAGTCTTAGCTACATGGTACCTTGCCTACAGCATCACATCTGCCCATCCTATTCTTTTGTTGTAGAGTGGAGCAGAGAGGATCGAGGGGTTCTGAAGCTGGGGGGTGCCTACATTGGGTGCTCTCAGCTCAACATTTAGTGCAGCTCTTGATGGCTCTGGGCCACCCATATTCCTCTAAATGCAATATCCATAAAGACAGCTCAGATTTCCTTAAAGGGAAATCCTTTTTTCACCAGAACATCATCAACAGCTACTTGATTAAACAAGCTCTCCTAGCTTCCCAGACCAACACCAGTAAGTCATGCCCATTTCCCACTGCCCCAGTCCCACACTTTCCCCCTTCTCCAATCCTCTCGCCTCTCTCCTGTCCAGTAAAACTGAGATGTTCCAACCCTCAGCCCCTACACATATTCTGGTTGATGCACCACCTCTCCCTATTACTCCACCATGAACCAGAAGTGCAGTCACTTAGGCATCCAGTGTAACCTTTCAGCATTCCTGAGTTCAAGAAAAGGCAGCTGCCTCTTTCCACTCTGTGACAGGAGTCTCAAATACATGCAATAATTATCCTTTGGAAGCGGCCACATCTTTGCGTTGACAAGAGCAGGTTACGTACCATGCTTCTGGAGTGCTGAAGCTTGAGGACGTAGATCTCATCCTTTGATCTGATTTGAAAATGTTGCTCTAGATTAAATGTAAAGGCTCTGTCTATTGTTAATCTGTAACATGTCCAAGAAACCTGCAGTTTGTTCTTAAGAAACCTTTTCCCATTTGAAAGCTCCATGTTATTTTGCTCTTTTATATCCCATTATGCATAAATCAATGTCATTTGTGCCTAAGCACATAACTTTTCCCTTAGTAGAGTAATTTTTTTTTTTAATAATTTAAAAATATTTAGTTTGATGAGTACTTCCTGTGCACTGATAATTCCCCTGGTCTATTATGTAAGTCATCCAAATGAGCTCTTTTGTTTATAGGCCTACATAGAGACTTTTTTTTTTTTTTTTTTTAAATAAGATTCATATGAATTTTGATTTGTGCCCCATCTGCCTCTGGTAATGATCTGCAGACAGATATTTATATTTGGAAAATAGCTTGAGCTGTCTAGTGAATATTTCATGGCACCCACAAGATGACTGCTTCTAAAAGTCATTGGCATTGGTAGACACTAGAGTGTGTGATTTTTTTTTTTTTTTTTTGTGAGAGACAGATGAGTAAATGGTTCTCAGGAAGGCTGAAAGAAATGTAAAACCCAAAGTTAGAAGGAAAATAGTTAGCTTTTACAAGGCTCAATTCGTGCCAGTATCAAGGGATAAATTATCTTTGCAGAATCTTTTTTGTCATCTATTCCAGCTAGAGATCCCCTAATATTTTTGAAGTAAGTTTATATTTTTTCTAAGAGTATTGTATTTCAGAGGACTGGGCAAATGGAAAATCTGCTAGTGTGTCTTTCAAAAAAGTACTTGCAGAACAGGACAAGATAACAATGTATGAAATTCATGGCTGGACATCAACCAATTAAAGGGACAACTTTCCTACACCTCTAGAAATGAGGTGCATGTTAAATAGACCTTGTTCAGATAAAATACACTGATAATGCTCTTCTCAGCAATATTAAAATAAATTAATATAGAGCAAGAAACTCATTGAGCTACTTCCAGTTAACACCCACTTTCCACCAGGATCCTTGTTCCACATAAAATCCAGATTAAGTATGGCTGATATTTGTCTTTATAACAATGAAAAATAAGTATTTTTAAATAGGCATTTATTGGTCCTTGCAGCCATGCAGGTAGAAGCCAACACAATACTGAGTGATTCCACAAAGGTCAAGAACTCCTTTTTTTTGCTCCATCTTGTAATAGAAGAACAAGGAGATACCTGAGGAAATAAAAAAGGTAATAACTGTCAGACTGATAAAAGGCAAAATCTGTATATTTGCCGACCTCAGCAAAACTGAGGCAAAGAAGGATACAGAAAAGAATTAGCCATATCTAAGAAAAATAAAAATATCCACTGTCATATTACGTATGAGATGACTTTTAAAGAAAATCCTTGTTCCTGATTTAGGCCCTAAGCAACTTCCTGCTTGCCTGGGTTAGAAAGAAACTTCCCTCAAAGATATTAGATTGTGTATTTATGTATTTTTATAAGGGTTGTAGCTTTCAGTGAAGACTCTAATGCTGGCTGCTATAGGACACCACAAAAGAATGCCGAATGCTTTGAAACAAATATGATATTATTTGGAGTGGAGTGTTTCCAGTGCCTACTCTATAGATTTTTATGTCTGAGGCAGATCTGTGACCATCCTTGACAAAATTTTCACTGAAAAAAAAAGTGTTTGATTGATGTGTGTTTGTTGAATAAATTTAGGCATGACCAGGCTTTCATTCTGGATTCTGCAGTAGAGGGCCATTGGTAGGTGCTAATATGCCAATATGCAAGAAATTATTTCCCCAGCTCTTTAAATCCAGAATCACAATTGACACTACTGTCAGAAATGGTAGGAGAGGGCCTTGATGGGCCAATGAAATTCTCAGCTCCATGTCTATTTAGATTTTCACAGCTGGTGAAGACAGTCTGTAAGAAAAAAAATCTGTGGGAGGTTTATTTTGTCACTGACTGTGTTGTGTCTGTTTCTTTGGAAAAATGGAAAACTGCAGTTTGCAGCATCTTCCACTAGAAGTAACTTAATGCCAGAGTTTAAACAACACAGATACATTCTACTGGGATCCTTGTTCACATTCCCATCTATGACTCTCTGCTTGCAGTTTCTACCTACATGAACACTCACATTTTTCATGTATTACTCAGACTTTATACCTTATGAATATGAACAAGAAACTGGAAAAAATTCACATGTCTTCAGACAAAATTCAAATGTTCCCTTAAAGAGAAAAAAATGCATTCCATCTTTTAAGTCTAAAATTTCCTTCCTGTACTTCCAACAGATTATTTATTTTACTGTTGTATGGATAGCAAGTGAAGGAGAAAGATCCCGCAGCGAGGAAATGATGGCAAACTTTTGGAGGTACTAAAGCCTACTGAAACACACATTATTGCAGTAAGACTGAAAAAACTAGTCTACACCTTTAATCCCACAGTAGTACAAACTTGTACGGACTCATACTAGACGTGAGGGTATAGGGTAGAAATGAGACAAGGAACATCTTGTGTTGAGAGACTTAGCAAAGCAGCATCCATGTTGTTAGTCACCTCCAGTCACCTCCAGCACCTGTGGGCTATATGATGTCCAGCTAGGGACTTTGTATGTGCACAGGAAGAATTCCACACCTCAGAATAGGGCCTGTGATGTTCAGAAGATTGAAGAGGAAACCTTTCAAGAAAGACAGTAAGGGAAAGCTAAGGTGCACCTTAAATCTTACTGCCTCCTAAGGTTTAGGTGTAGTTTCATTCATTGATCACAGTTCTTCAACTGAAGTGAAGGTCTCACTTTGTTCCTTCCCCATATTCAAGGATGATAGACCTCTGTAGCCTATAGTGAAGGACTTATGATGAGACTTGAAAGAGCAGTTCCCACATTACAGCCTGGCAGGAGGATTAGACAGGGGAACAGCCCACACGTAAATCTACCAGGTCTTAGTTGTAGGGTAAATGACAAACTCTTCAGCATTGTCAAAAGAGGTGTACTTTTACCTGTGGCCAGAGGCGAAACTCCAGTGCCATGTAAATGTCAGGTAATTTTGAGGTTTTATGGTTTGATCAAAGGTGTCAGGGTGACAGAGAAGGCCCCCAGTCTCTAAGCTGATCTCACCCTTCATTTCACACAACTGGTCTGGGCCTTAAGCTGCTGACTGAGATAAATACCCTACTGGCACTGCCTTACTGAAAATTCAAGGGTCTGGATGTCTCTAGTGATTATTCAGAGATTAGGTAACAGAGAGCTACAAGATCAAATGCGAAATTAAAGGTCACTTAGAAATGGAGGAGTGACAGAGCTGAGCATGGACCCTGCTGTGCAGTGTACTGATCCCCCCCACACAGACCCACCCAGGAACGAAATCACAGCTGTGCACTCTCCAATTCGGGACTTCTCAGGTAGGCTAAGCAAAGTGTACAAATAAAGCTGTAGGCAGCAAACGTCTTATGTCTTTATTAAAATCCTCTACAGGGAAGAATCATAAATGTATCTCCCTTTTACACACATGAGCAAAGGCTCAGGGAGAGGGGTGCTTTCTCTCAAGGCTTTCAGATTAACAAAGGATGTGTCTGGAGGATAGTTAGTGAATGATAAAAACTGAGAGGAAAGAAGCATTCACTCCTTGGCTGGGAAGTTATCAAACTTGTAGAGGCTAAGGGCTATCTTCAGATGCATGAGCAGCTCCCATTGAAGACAAGGGAACTGGTGTGTCTACGTCTGTGAACAGAAGTTGATCCTGGCCCTAGGTACTCTAGAATGAATTATTTTCTTGCTCCTCCCTACAAAAAAAAAAAAAAAAAAAAAAAAAAAGTACTTGATTCCTCTTCCAAAAGCAAAAAATAAACATCATAAAACATGTTATTACAGACAGCCCTGTTGCAGTCTCCACACCCTCTAGCTTTCCTCTCCCTATCTCCTTGTTATTTAAATAGAAAGTTAGATATAGTACACAACTTTAAAGTAACCTTATATGGTAATTTTGCTGCAACAGTAAAAAATGATCAGTTGCTCTGTCAGACAGCCAAACAACACTTCTGCAGTACTTTTTGCGCTGACTTCCAATCTTACGAACATTTGGTCGAAAAGCATGTTTCTGTTACAGTCCTCATCTCAGCTATGATGTCTGAAGTTTACAACACTGTTTTTGAGTGAAAACCAGGCAAGAGCCATCCCTGATAAAAATAGCAACAAGGAGAAAATCCCAGTGAAGGAATTCAAGCCAATCTTTGCAGCATGTCAAGGCTAATACAGGCTCTGCCAATTCAGAAGTAGGCGATGCATGCTTTATGCGCTTAGTACAGAAGCAAGGTGAATGAGAACAAAACATCCGGTCACAAAATGCTCACAATGGCCCATCTGACATTGTTGTGCACTCAGCACAGTGATATGGGGAAATGTGGCCTTCCTCCACCGCCTTGGTCCTGCTGATGTGGTGGGAGGAGGAGGGCAGTGATTCCACTGTGTGGTGGAAAGCAACCCAGAGCAAACCAAAGTGCTTCATGAGTCCACGAAGGGGTGCTTACATAAGGGATAAAGTTAATTTTTTAAACTCAGATACTTCTACCTTCATGAAAAGGACACCTTAGCCAGAAGACCTTCCTGCCAAGCAATCACAGGCATTCCCTTTTTGCATGCACCAGGGAAATTAGAGATAGTGGAGCTATACCACAAACCTTGGTGTGCAGGCCAGCACAGCTAGCTTTTGTTCATGGACTTAATTTTCTCCCTAACAAAAGGTCACACATCAATTATTGTATATGGTGTACTTCATTGAGAGATTACTGAACACTATCAATGAGGCTATAATAGAAGTCTGTACTGCATCAGGAAAATCCAGCAGTTTGACTTAGCTGATGGATGCGTCATCCGTTCCCAATATCCTGACTGCTATTAGAAATGAAAATATATCTTCCTTTAACTGCTTCAGACATCTCATCTGTTCTTCTGGGTGAATGTACCATTAAATGTCAGCCTATAGATGTATCATTTGCGGGGGGTGGGGGTGGGGGGGTGAGTAATAGGCTAAAAAGTTCATATCTGAGTGAGACACACAAATCCAAACATAGGCACATAAATAAATGGCTCAACAGTCATAAATGGCTCAACAGTCATAAAGACCAAGCACCTGTAATGCCTCTTGACATCGCAGGGAGCAGCACTTCCAAAATCTCAGAGTGGGAGGGTGTCAACGGTTCAGGGATGCAGCACAGCTTGGTATGGAATTGTTGGCAGAAGGATTGAAAATGGCCCTGATTTTCCGTAGTAAGCGTTGGTAAATGGGGGCTGCTTTACTGTGTTTCACAATATGCCCTCCTGCACTCTTATGCCTTCGGGTTCCCGTGGACTGTGGATGGTTTGGGGAGTCTGTCTGGCAGGGGGTACTCTCAGAACAGGAGGAAGAAATGTGTTAGCGGCACAGAGACTTCTTGTCTGACTGACTGCTCTGCACAGGCTGGCTGGAGTAGGAAGAGACGTGCTATTTTATTCTTAAACGTGTGTTGCAAATGTGAGGAGGGTACATCAGGACCCCTGGGGCATTTTTAATTACATCAGAAGTGATTACTTAACCCCAAGAGGTTAACATTTAATAATTAGGTTAGAACCTGCTGTTATCAGACTTGTCAGTCTTCTACCACTAAAAGAAATTTTAAACATCTGTGGAGGCCACAAACTGGAGAAAAAAACTGACATGCCTCAAACACTGGGCAAAAAAATGTATACGGAAAACATTTTCAAAATATTTTCAAACATTTACAACTGAAGTTTACAAATTAAGGTCGATACCTAAAAGTGAATACCTACTGAGATTTTAAAAAAATCTACCGGAACTATTGTAGGTGATGCAAGATATGGGTTTTAAATACTTAAAAGACTTTTTTTCAGTCTAGTCTTAAGTTATTCACACATCTTGAAGGTTTTTGGCCTTAAGCAGCTAACTCCTTTTTCTCACCTAAATTCCCTCAAGTCCCCAGGTATCTAAGGGAGGCTTAGTCTTCTATGTAACTAAGGTAGCTTTGAAAATTTGCAGGAATTGCTTTTCCTGTGACATATCTGTGTGAAGGCAAAGGCTGTAAATTCATTGTACACTGGCAGTAAACTAAAAGAAAGCGGCAACATGTAGATCTTCTGATAGACAGGAAAATGGTATAGTAAGAGTGTTTGCACCACTCTTCAGTGTACGTGCGGAATAGTCACCAGTAGATTAAGGGTTAAAATAAGAACTGAAGTATAAAAATCACAGAGCAAGATGAGGAAGCACTTGAAAAACAGACACAAAAGCAAAGCTCGCTCCAGAGCTCAGACCAAATTAAACCAGACCTGCACAACATCTGGTCCGGAGATGGTGTGCTAGCAGCTGAGCGGCAGCGTGTCTCACAGGCTGACGGGCAGCCAAGAGAAGGTACGTCTCGGGCTGACTCGCAGGCTCTCCCTCTCAGCCTAGCTAGCTGGGGAGACCTGCTCTGCTTCTCAGCCTGCAGCTGGGGTGCCTTGCATGCCCAGACAAGGCAGCCCATGAAGAGGAGGCGGGGGAGGCTGGGGAGGAAGGCTGCAAGGAGGTAGAGAGGAGAGGAGTGCAGAAGGACGGGGCACAAAGGTGCAGGGTAAGGAGCACAGGGATGAGTTGCAGCAGAGAAGGTGGTGGGTAGGTCACATGTAATTACAGATGGAAATACCGGAGAAGGTGTGTAAAGGAGCAGAAAAGTGAGGTCCAAAGCTGGTGTGCTGAAATCTCACCTGTCACAGAGCTGGGGAGCCCTGAAGTAGCCCACTGAATTATGCCCAGCTGCTTAGACAGCCACAGGCCAAAACAGGACAAGGTGTCTGCCCTTCACACAGTGTTTGGGCTGAGCTGCGCTGCCTCCCGGAAGAGGACGGCAGCTGTTTGGGGAAAGTGGTCCACAGCGCTGATCGATGGACGTGAGCACAGCCAGCAGCTGTGGCGAGGTTAACGGGTTGGCAAACTGCACGGCGTGCATGCCAGGAAAGACCAGATCCCTCAAACCGCGGCGTCACAGCCGGCCATGTGGACCTGACGCTTCCATGCTGAATGCGGCAGCGACATCACCGCTGAGACCTCTGAGAGAGGGAGAGCCCAGGCACCCAGCTCTACTTTCCTCAAGCCCGTGGAGCTGAGGCAGCTGGTTACCCATCCTCGAAACCTCCCCAGACCAGCAGGAAGCAAATTATCACCATTTGTTCTCCTATTTTTCAGCTACCAAGACTGCTGAAAACTTTTCAATTTTGAAATGTCATAATTGTATAAGAAAGAAAAATGCATTTAATTTACTTATTCTTTTTCTCAGTTTCACAGATCTGATAGTGAACGGCACTTTCAAAGTCCTCAGTGGCTTATGAGAAATGGAGTTTGCTGTTTTCTGAGTGCCTCATGAAGCCAAAAGAGGACAGGCTTACTTTAGACCATTAAAAAAGAAAAGAAACAGCAACCTAACTAGAGACTGCACGAACTAATTTACCAATTCAGTCTGTCCAGCCTCCTAGCTTTACGCTGGACTTCTTCCATGCTGCCTTGCATTATCTCCCTTTCTTCTCACCTTGTAAAGATTCCAGTCCTGCACAGATATCCACGTGTGTTAGTGAAACTTCCAGCAGGTGCTTTGGTCTGTCAATGTGATTTAAGTTGTAGTCTTCTTATGTCAGGGCTCCACTGTTGCTAACACTCCCATACTTAACTACCTCACGTAGCAGAGTTCAGCACATGTGCAAGAGTTTGCAAGACTGGCTATTTTCCTGAGAGCACTCATAAAGAGACATTATACGAGGGCTATAAATATTTGGAAAGTGGCCAAGAACAAGTTTTGAAACTATAAAAGTAACATTGGGGGTGAAACGACAACTTCCATTGTCAAAAGAGCAGTGCTTTATTACAATTTACTGGATTTTTTTTTTTCCCTCCCCAGAAATTAATGAAATAGTTGAAGAAAAATATTGCAGGAAGTTTCCTTTAACATAGCTTTTTCATTTTCCTGGACACAATCATTGCTGCCTTTGTTTCAGACAATGAAAGAATCAAGGTATACCAGAATACTAGAAGAGTGTTAGCTATTATTAAGCATAATCTGGAAATATTATGCTTGTGGCTTAAAAGATCATTCTTTTTAAATGCTTCTGTTTCAGCCAGTGTATAAAAATATCGGGAAGATCAGAATCGTCCTGGCAAATCAGCTTTGTAATGCCTTCTCCATTAAGGTTACTTATTCAAAATCATGCAGAAATTGATTCAACACAGAACATGCTCCAAGTCGTACAATGTCTCTGCCCATCTAGATGCGACAAATTACAACATCTGACAAAAAGAACATAAAAGGAACTCACAAAAGAGATTGTAGGAAGGAATGATTCACAGAAAACAACAAGTAAATGACAGGAGAAGAGCAAACAATGTGTCTATCATTATAAAAAGGGGAGGGAGGCAAATTACTGGAAGAAAGAAGCCAACAACTTAGTTGTAAATACATGGAAGAAAACAAGAGGACGAGCCAACAACCAGTGAGGATTTGTTAGAGACAAACCATATCAAACAACTCGTTCATTTCAGGAAGATGATAACATAGTTTCCCTTTGTGGTTAGGGATAAGTATACACACCATATAACTTAATTTTAACAAAGTTTATTGTGGCTATCATGGGATGACCCCAAGAGCAAGCTGGGGGAGTACAGAATGAATGAAACAATTACAGGGGAGGTCTAAATCTGTTGGAAAGCTGTATTTAAAGAGAAGGCACGAGTGTTTTGTGGGCAAGTTATGTGGCGATTCTGGAGTTTTATAAGTGATTGTCCATGATCCAGTGATACTTAATACTTTCATTAAGGACCTCGATGATGGAAAAAAAGAGGATGCTTATTAAAATATGGCGATGATGACCAAAGTAAGTGGACCTGCAAGTGTGTCAGAAGACGGGATAAATCTGGAATGATCTGGATGGGTGCTAGAACTGGGGTAAGAAAATTCAGCAGGGACAAGTGGAAGGTACATAGCCAGGAATCATCAACATAAACAAACTCAGGCTCAGAAAATAACTGTATAGGTAGCATTTCTACAGATCAGATCTGAGGATCTTAATGCGCAACAAAAGCCAGTCATTTCATGCTGTTTTGGAAAAGGCAAATAGTGTATCAGAAAGTATAAGTCAGAATAAGTGAAATAGACTTTGACCTCTATTCAGAACTCTGTAAAGCTTCAGCTGAATATTTGAAGGTCTGTCCAGTTTTGGGCAGAACACCTCAAGAAATGTAGGGATCAATAGAAAAGAAACCAGCAGAGTTTATGAAGGAATATAGAAAAACACAATCTCTTGCAGCAGATTGAGTTCTGAATGTAGCAGAAAGCACAGGCACGGCTGGCTCTCCAAAGCCCACAGTAAGGCAGACAAGCAGCGACAGGCTTATGTTATGACCGGAAATATTCGAGCTAGCTGTAATTAGAAAACTTGTTAAAACTGAGAGTACTGAAATGACAGGATAGATTTCCTGGCAATGACTTTTGTTGGAGGTCTTTAAGGACAGGTTTGATAATACCTGTGATGGAGGAGATAAATACCACTGATCTTCCCTCCAGGACAAGGAGCGGATTTCTTGAGGGGATACAGAGGCAATGATATTAATTTCTTCTCTAAAGTGGTTTTATAAATCTTCTGTAAAGCATTGAGTTTGAAATTGTTACTGATGGTTTACTCCTGGAAGAGTACTCAAAGCGTCCATTTGGGAACTGGATCCTCAATGAAGCAAATGATTCCCTCATGTACCAAAAACTCCAGACAAAGCCATAGAATCCGATTGAGTTTGCATGATCAGGTTGCAACTGACTTTGCTAATACTCACCAGAAACTGCTATCTTTGTAAGAGCTTTTGTTGGAATTGCACATAAACAGATCTGTTACCTTGCTCAGTCCAAAATTATGACCTTGGCTGAAATCATGTTTGCTTGAATCCATTACTGGAAAAGTATATTCCAAGAAAAATTGCATGCAGCAATGGCTTGAAAGCAGAAAAGAGGCCAATCTCAGGATCACTATTTTGTTCTGGAAGTTCTGTCCAAAAAATGAGAGCTTTCAATCATGCAGATAAAATATTGAAACCCAAGAAAGACTGAGACAAAATCAGCAAAGCTGTATCAGGAAGAGCTTATTATGGAATAAATTCAGTACTAGACTCGATATAGTATGATTTAGTGACATGCCTCTCTACACTGAAGTACGGCTAGAGGTGCCAGTCTTGAAGGATGCTGTGCACCTAAACCCGGCACACTCAGCTTTCCATTGACCTGGCCCTGGAAGGGGAGCTAACTTCAACTCACCAAACTTGCAGAGGAAAGCTTGTATGGTGAGAGAGGGATCTGGCTTCATGCACTCCCCCCTCAAGGTCTTGGTATAACTCTTCATGATTAAGGGACTGGTATGACAAATAACTGGCACACAGATAGGCCAGAAGCTGTGAAGCCATTTGTCGTGGTAGCTATTAGCTGAGTGATATGTGTTTGTTGTTACAGATGACTCCAAAAGCTGGATTTTTTAACATCAAAGATCTGAAAAAGCAAAAGACAAGAAGAATAGTTGCAGCAGCAGAAAGGATGAAGCTGGGGTGCTGAGTCACTGAAATTAGAGAGAGGAAACATTATTAACTTACTCTCCCTGATTATGTAGGGCTTTTCCCTTATGGTAGAGCCCTCAGTGTATTTCCAAAGCTTGTTTAAAATAATTCAGTCACTTCTCATGGGATGCAACTCTGCTAACTAATAATTTGGATTTCTTTTCTCCATGATTCTTCTACCCACAACTTTACATCTCACTATACTAGCCCTTGGATGACCTCAATACAAATTCTTTTCTATAAATGGAACTTGCACCTTTCAAAAAACCCATACGTTGTTGTCACATCAGCCTCCCATTTCATTCTGGGTTGGTCAAAGCAACGACATAATGTTCATATTTATTTATGGTAATTTTATTTTACAAAATCATTCCCTCCAGTGCCTTAAATACTTACTTTTCTCTGAATATCTTGTAAACTATCAATATCTTTCTGGAACTGATGGATCTAGTATTATATCCAGTGTTTTAGGTGAATCATTACTTCAGAAGCATTTTGCATTATTAAGTCCTATAATTAATTGCAAAAAAATTAAAAAGCTACATTCCAGTAACCTGAGCCATAAGATGTTGGTGGTCTGGTCTGTGTGACGTGAATAGCAACATTCTGTGCCTCATGTGGGACATCACTGGAAAAAAAAAACAAACCTCATGCACACAGCTGACTGGACCTGCTTCATGGTCTCCTGCAGCTGTGATGTTTTCTAGTCCAGTCTGTCTAATGTTTAAATCAGGTAGTGAATAGAGATGGTGGTGAAATTCACCTCTGTGCACATACTCTGTGTGATGCTTAAGTTTCCATCTGAGACCTGTTTTGTAGTCTAAGATGTTCTCAGAATGGTTTGCAGGCTTTACACTGACTGTATATTTACCCCTAATAGTTACAAAAGTTAGTCACTTCTGTATAAGTGGACTACAATATATATATTAAAGCTGAATTTTTCATTCAGGTTTATGTTTCTCCTTTTCTCCTGTCTTTTGGAGCAGGTTTCGTGAGGGACCTGTGGGGTATGGTTTGCACCAGCTCTGGGACTTGTGCTTGGCAGAGCACTTCTGTTTATACACTTGCGTTGGTCAGTCACTCTCTCCCCAGCATTTATGTTGTTTCCTATTTCATCTGCTGGTTGTTCTTCCTGAGTTTCTTATTAAGCATAGGTAGTTACAGAGCACCAGCACACAGCAACTCTAACTTTAGATGCATGAGCCATGCCAAGACTTCAGCTAACACTGTTCCCATCTTTCTCAACCTGACCAAGGATGAAGCAGTGCCTGACTTTGCACCCAACACTAAAAGCAAGTGGCTGATACTTCAGGAACGTTGCCAGCATGGTTATCTCCTTGTAGAGTTTTATTTTCAGGGAAGCTGTGATCAAGCTACACTTATATAGCTACTTTACATGTTGCTATTCCTTGCTGACTGTCAAATTTTGAATTTGTAGAAAGAGAGGAGCTCCCCATACCACCACATGAACATACGCCATCAAATGGTAATTTGTAAATGTACTTATTCTGCTCCTTCTTGATGATGTTCTTTGCATACTGCTTGTGATTTTCCCTTTTCTTCCTAGGAACAAGAACTGGGGTAAGCCACAAGCCTGATGACTCTTATGTGGATAAATGGCCCGGTCAGACCCGAAGATATTACCTGGAAGAGCTGGAGGGAGTCTCATATCGGACTATAAGAGCAGGCCTTCTGCTGCCTAAGAATCTGTAAAGCAGATTTAGTTGCTTTGAAAAGACGGCTGGACTGTTACCACCTGCTGTGCTCACATTCTTCCCATCACTGTTGATATAACTTAGCTTGGAATCTGAGTCTCTAATAAAACATTTGAGTGTTTTATTTTGTATTTTATTTTGTTGTGTTTTTTTAATGCACATCAAAGTCATTCATAATTCCCAGAATTTTCTACACTAAACTGTTTGCTTAAGCAAAGACTCTAGTGATAGTGTGAATTATTTATTTATACAGTCTACTTTTAAGTTCGGGCCAACATTATTTTGCTTGGGTCACTGGCATTGTGGATTTAATTGCCATGTAAATAGCTATGGAGCCTATGTCTTTAATTAGTGTGCTAAATTCTACACAATTTATGAATAAAATATACTCATTTTGACATTTTAAAACAGTTATTTTATTAATGAAGAATTTATCAGTGTTATGCCAATTCCCTTGCCTTTTGTTAATTATATGCCTCTCTTGCATTTTCTGATACTTTAATTTTGTTTGGTATAAATATTTGTCCTCATTAAGATGAATACATTGTCAATGTTGACTCATTCTTTTCTCCCAACAGATAACTTAAATGTGACTTCATTTTTTGATCTTGCAGTTCTTACTCATTTATAAGAATCTCATAGCTCTATCTTCCATTAATTCCTCTTTAGCAAGGTCTAAAATTTCACTAAAGCCTAGCTTTCTCCACATGGTACGCATGCCGTGCTGAAAGGGATATAGGATAGGATTTAGCTGGCTGTGTTTCTCACAAGAGGGAATAAAGAGCCAAGTTTTGCTAACATAGCACTGTCCCTTCTGTGAACTTCTGCTGCTAGATTTGTAATTCACGCATGATACATGCTGAGAGGCTTAAAGCATGCAGATATGGAACGAGGGGCATGGTCAGGAGAAGGCTGTGGTGCCAGAGTGCTTCTGGGGAGATGGGAAAGCCATGAACTTGTGTAGGAATAGCTATGTCCCTCTGAAAAGCCTCACATTCCTAGCTGGGGTAATTCTGCCTCCCTCTTCCTCTTAAAGAATAGGAGAGCAAACAACCAAATAAAATTGACATACAACCATGAGTCTCTTTTGACACACGGCTTGCTTATTTTTGCTTGCACATGAGCTGATAACGTGCCAAGGCCACCAGGGAGGTAATGGGGGACGGACTGATGGGGGAAGGACAGAGCGATGGAGGCAGGTGTGAAACGTTCAGAGAAGGCAGCAGCAAGTCTGCCTGCCTCTATGAAATGGGAGGGATGGGGACAGCAGCTACAAATAGTTGCATTAGGGACCAGTTTCATTTTAAAAACATGGAGCCCCTTGGTTTTATTAGGCATCTACACAGGGGTTTGAAGTGAGAGCTGATAAGGGAGGCCCGGCCTTTAGGAGCTCAGACTGTATGCTGAAGATAAAACTTGCTGATGAGAAGGAGCCAAAATATTGACCCCTGGTGTGATTTGGGAACCTGAAGAGTTCAAGAAAACAGACAGAGAAGCAAAGTACTTCATGAAAGAAACTTTACAGGAAATAATAACTATGTTACGATTGAATCAATTAAATGAAGCATACTAAGTAAAATATAATGTAGCACAAAGATGGAAAAGAATGATGTATGTTGCGTAATTATTATAAATAACAGAAAAGCTTCTTCACACGGAAATTGTGTAACCTTTAAGATGCTAGGTAACACTGAGAGTTGGGTGAGCACTTAGAAATAAATATTGCTCAAGTTTCAGATGCTAAGTTGCAATGGAGTCAGGCTCTCACTGTACCTGGGGGCGGGAAAGCTGGTACGAGCACGAGCTCAACGCTGAACTAACAGCACCTTAGAGCAGAATCTGTTTTTTTATGAGCCAGTCACATATAAAAACTACGTTAATAATGACATGAAGAGCAGATGTTCTTAGTTTATAATGCTGCTCTGGACAGACTCTATCAAATGTTAAACCAAATTAAGCTGAGGTTACCTGATATTGTACCTCTTGGCCTCTTGTAGCTGTTAAGAAGAGTTCGGTACTTCTACCGCTCCTTGTCAGAACATGCAAGCTCTTTGTTTAATTATACCTTACCTGTTACAGCTTCTAACCTGTGCTAGGTCACAAAAAGATGTCAGGAGAAGACAAATCAAAGGAACCAGTCACAGCTGAGAGTCAAAGCATAGCAACAGCCACACTGCTAAGGATACAAGCAAGTCTGTGGATGCAAAATTTGAAGTGGTTCCAAGGACAGGGATGAGACAAGCCGCTGGAAAGTAGATCTATCGAGAGTTACCAGGAAAACTATGTCAGGGTCAGGAAATCCCCCGTGCTGAACACAGTTGGAGGCTGGGGCAATGCTCAGGGAGCGTCACGTTTACTTGTCCAGTTCCCACTTGCCTCTTTGCAGGTACACACGGCTCCTGCGGCACGCAGGACAGGTCTAGGTGGATCTTGCTGCGGGTTATGGCAACCAATGCTCTAACCTGAAGTGATGATCTTCTGCTTTGATTTGTCTTCCCTTGACTTCCCTTTCTGGCCTAACTTAGGCTAAGAAGGCTTCATACAGAAAGTGTAACTTGTGAAGTACAACTTGTAGGCGCTCAGTGGCCTGCAGGAGGGACTAAAAAGTCTGTTAGCATTATTACATCCACTCTGTCACCCTCTCTCTGCATCTCCTTTCATTAAAAACTGTCTTTTTTTGCTCCATATTTGCAGAGCACCCAGCATACCGAAGTCTTGCCCTGTGCCGTGAGCCCATGGCTGGGAGGCCAGCACGTGGCTCCCAGGGGAGCGGGGAAGGGAGGAAGGGGTGGCCTGACTCTGGCTCAGGGATGTTCCGCTCGGGCTAGAAGTGGTCTGCAGGGCACGTACAGCGGGAGCCACCAAGCCCTGCACACCATCGCCCCACCAGCTGTCTTGTGTCCTTCATGGCTGATGCTCTANGTGCTCCAGACCCCTCACCAGCTTTGTTGCTCTCCTCTGGACATGTTCCAGCAGCGCAACATCCTTCCTGTAGTGAGGGGCCCAAAATTGAACACAGTATTCAAGGTGCGGCCTCACCAGCGCCGACTTGCAGCAACTCTGCTGCTTGCGTTTAATACGGAGAACTTTTAACCAACAGTTGCACTAGTAGCCTGGAGACCATATGTATATGGGTAGGTGCGGGCAGGTATCTGCACAGTGCTTCACCAACACAGCGGCTGCTTTGACATGATGAATTGCATACAAATATTGCACCTTGGATCACCTCTTTAAATCTGAACTTTATCATCCTCATAGACTCTGCACTATCATCCAGGCTACATGAAAATGTTTTTTCATTTTCTACATTTTTTTTCCTCCACAGATGTGCTATAAGTAAACCTAAACTTGCATGAGGTTTGTGTATCTACTGAGATAACATTATACGTCAAAAAACAGATGGAGGATCTGGGCCTGCACATGGATGCAGATCCTGCCTGCTCTAAGTCACCTAGGAACACGGAGAACCTCTTCTGACTCTTCAGGTCTTTAGCATGTGGATTACTTTCCATTGCAGGCATATTTCAGGTCATCAGGATTATTTCAGTTGCAGTTAAAACTAGGATTTAAACACAGATTTAAAAGTAATCCGAGAGTAATACACTGAGCCTCTTGTTGAGCCATCTCCACCTGTTTCTACTATTTGAATTTTGCCATTTTTGGACTGTGACTACATTCACAATTTCCTTTCTACTTTCATTGTTTATTTTTCTACTCTGCTGCTAATTTGGCATTTTTTTGAGGTGCAAATGCTTGCAGGCTTCCTCTGAAATTATTTGATCATATACATTTGTGGAGTACTTTAACATCATCTGTTACTTGCTTTTGTAACATGCATTTTAGACAACGTTGTGATTTGTTTGAACATTAAGTTCGTTTGTGGATGGAAGCCAGCATACTGCTTTCACATCATAGATCTGCACTCAATTGTGTAACATTTGGATCAGGAACATTTAGGATTAAATATGTTTTCTAAATGTTTTGAGAAAGCTTTTCACAACAGAAGCTCTGCTGCAGCATTCACACTTTTCAGGTAACTGACTTCAATGCTCACTGTCTCTGAACAGCAGGACTTTGAAGACTTCAGCCAGGAGGTGACTTGATTAGTTAATTTTGGGTTTTTTTTCTTTGTTTCCTTTCACCTCCTCTATTTTATTACATTTTAAAATTAAAACAAACTCTGCCAACAGCAAATTTGTTTGTATGTTTCTCTTTCTTTGCACTGATATTTATATATTTGCATACGATTGCCATTCCCTCTCACACTGAAATCAATTCTGCTTTAGTGTCACTACAGTCTAAGTAAGGGATATCCTACTGTGATTTCAACACAATAAAGGCTGATTGAAGTGTCAATGATTTCAGCTGTGTTTTGTATTACAAAGTTAAACATGTTCTCTTCCATTTAAGCAAAACAATCCCAAGAAATAGAGATGACAGGATAAAGGGCAGTAGTCAAAGATGTGAGATCTTTAATGAAGCTTATTGCAATAGGAAAAAGAACCTGATTATATGGCTGTACTTCCCTTTAATTTATTTATTTATTTATTTTTAAATTGAAGTGAATGATATCCTGGTACAAAGAAATTTCTTTACAACATTGCATTCTGTTCCCAGGTGTTCCTGCAATCGATCATGAGAGTTGATTTATGAGGACAGAGAGGAACCACACACAGGTACACAGAGAAGGATGCTCTAGGAAATTATGAGAACCCACATTATAGGAAGTCCATTAGCTTTTACTGTTTAAATAATTAAGCAACACGCTCATTCACCTTATCTCAAGAAGTAAAAATGGAGCTTTTGCAAAGGGCAGTGTCTTTTATTTGAAAAAATACGATGCTTCTGCATGCAAAAACCAGAATGCAGTTTGAAATGTGCGGCAGAAATTCTGGAGAACACATAGAAATCTATCAAATTTCATTACAAATGGATATTAAAAGCAAGAACTTTTTGGTACACAGACAGTTAATATTTATGCAAGTCAACATGAAGTGATAACTCCGTAGTTATTTGTGGATCAACATCACTCATCAGTAGAGCTCATCAGATGTTTTGCTATATGACAGGTTTTCTTTAAAGGGAAAAAACGTTGTTCCTTGAGAGAAAAATGTCTGCAGAAATAGCTCAGTTTCACCAAGCTGATGAGTGTTTTGAAAGCCAGTTATCTTAGGGCTGTGCCCAATTATACTGATTCAGTCAAAGCTTTCAAGAACTCTGCTTTTTGGCTTTGTGGAATAAATTCTGGAAGCCTAGAAAACTTCAGGCACATCTCAGATTTACAGGTCACTTTTAGCCTCCTTGCTTTGTGTTGGGGCTCTCCAAGACTATTCTTTAATCTTTCAGGATGGCCAAGGTAACAACACAAGAACAGCTGATTATTTACTTTCATAATTAATAATTACATGATGAGATATTATGGGTTTTCTCTTCATTTAGAAGTTTTAAGTATTTTAATTTTCATTCCAAAATAACAAACTTTTTTACTATCCCAAAACCTCCTACAACATTGGCAATTCAGGATTTTGAGCTGCTCTACTCGCAATAATTTAGTTTCTAAGTTTTTTTCTGGAAATGTTTGTAAAAAAATTGAAATTTCCTTAGTTGTGCTGATTAGTCTGAAAATTCAGACCAAACCCACAAGCTTTTGTGTATTTTTAGGTGTCCTTTACTAGGCTTCTGTTTGCAGTTTTTAATTATCCAATAAGGAGGCAGAAATAGCAGGATGTGATTTAGATGCCTGTACTGTCTCAAAAATATGAGCAAGTGGTGACTAATCAAAATCACCAATGCATGGCCTGATATCTCTTTGCATAAATTATTTTCAAATACATATTATACTAGCGGAGTATGAGATATAAATTACCAGAAATTGGGTAATTTCCTGCCTGGGTAACTAATGGAGACTACTAATTTGACCAGCTCTAAGAAAACTGATCAGCTGTGAATACTGATCTTTATGCGTAGGACTACACATCTGAGGATTAAAGACATAAGGAGACTCAGCTTCAGGCAGGTACTTCCCAAGTCCTAAATACACAACACTGAACAGTCGGTCAGATACTTTATGAGTTTGTTTCCCTTTCTCAGGTATGAATGACTGCCAGACATAGTGTACAAAACTAAGTGGGCAATAATTCCCTCTGTTACCGCTAGCAAGAAGTTGATGAAAAAGGTACACAGCAAACACCATTGGCAATGATCAACTGTAATCACTTGTACAGGTCTCAAACAGCAGATCTATCGGGTGTTCCCTGATTGCTCTTTGCCAACAGCTAAGACCAGTAGAATGCTCCTATAACAGCAGTCTTGGGTGTTCAACACAAAGAATGACCTGCAAAGCTTTTATGGTTGGTATTCAAGTTTCTTCTGTCAGAAACCACATGTATGTGTTGAGACCATGTGCCAAACAATTCTGCTGGCTCATCTCTACCAGCAGCCAAGATCTCCTTATTCTATCTGCTAACCAGCTTCACCAGCCCCTTACTATTCTTCATTGGTCTTCTTTGTTCTTCATTGCTTTCCTCCTAACAGCTCATTTAACAGCTGTGACCAAAATCTGAATACACAATCCCTTCTAAAATTAAGACTGAAAAAAATGAAGTTCACGAAAGCAAAGAGATTCTTTTTGATCCTTCCAGGTACATTTATAAATGACAATTCCTTTGTTAAAGTGGTTTAATCAAGATAAAAAGTGTCTTAAAAGTGCTAGCACCAAAAGAATTTTAAGGCAGCAATATCTAGGAAGTCTCTGAAGATAAATATAGCTGCAGCATGTCCTGTCCATAGTTGTCTGTCATCTATTTCAACCTGTGGCTCTAGTCACAAGGGGCAAAGCCCTGATGCTTCAAGGTGTCCAGTCAGAGATTCCTTAAAATCCCTACTGATGGAGTGCCAGTTTTGGAAAGCATTAAGAAGCCTTCTGAAAATCAGACTCCTCAAAGATATCGTTACTCGGGTTGCCAAAACCTATGACCTCGAAAATACTTATCGGAGATCTGCACTAATTCTTTGTAGGCACAAACAGTCTTCAGACTGTGCTTGTTAAGAGTCATTGTGTTGCAAAGACTGAACAAATAGAGAAGCCAGTTTATACTGAGTTATAGCTTAGTTTCTCATTGTTGTGCATTGAGATGTAGAGGGTGGAGAAGCTATCTGTGCATTTAGCAATCTATGTCCATAAAACTTTATTACTCCTCTCTAAAAATACATCTCAATTCCAGAATAACTGATATTTTGGTTAACAGGGGAAGAAAAGTTTGATAATCAGAGATCAACATTTCACAGGTCAAATTTCACAGGTTTGTGGGTCTTAGCTTTGTAACAGGATTCATCTGAGTGCTTCATTTAAAGAATTCTGTGATTTCACTGAACTCAAAGGAACTGCTTATATGCATAGAATTAAGCATGTCCTGAAAATGAGCTGGGACCAGGTTTCTCTGGTCTTCTTACCATATTTTGTTCAAAACAGACACCCACAGAGATATGCAAATGTGCACAAGCAGGGTTCAGTAATAATTTTTTTATAAATCTACCTCTTCTCATTGAATTGTGTGTGTGGGGGGGAAAAATGCAAGTAATGTAGTCAAGATGAACATTTGTGCGACATTGTACGATGTTATTACTATTCTTCACGTTTTCCCTGGAGCACGAATGGAGAAGCGCAGGACCTCCAGCACCGGTAGACAGCCTTTGCCACTTCTGGCAATGGGGTGTTTCATTCTGCCACCTCTTGCAGGGCTGAATGAAACACAGGACCCATCTCTGATCACGGCCAAAGGTACTGCTTTCTAATCTGCTACATCTGCAGTTGCATGTTGAATCTTGTATTACACAGGCACTCTCTTTTATTACACTTTTATTACACTTTCTCACTGCAGAGAAAGACAAACCTGTATGAAACTAAAAAATGCAGTCTATTTTACCTGGATCCCAGGCCAGAACATTTACAAGATAAAGTCAGCTAGATATCTTCAAACATCAATGATTGTGACCCTTTTTTGTGGCCTCTGAGGGAAACAGGTATGTAGAAAAGCTTTAAAAAGCAATTGTAGGAGGCCTGTGAAGAACCACATACAATATGTGTAACTTTTTCCCTGTAAATGAGTAGGGCAGACCCTCTTTAAAGACCATACCTTTCAATTTCAGCATCACTGCTAACAAAGATGATGGAGAACAAATTCTGAGCAAGACCTGCAGACTTTCCTTTTTTAATACAAAAAATTCTTTTAAAAGCTTTCTCTACACAATACATCCAAAGGCAGCCCTGAAAATCCTCCACTACAGGAGTATATTGATAAGAACCAAACATGCCAGTTAAAAACCATCACCACAATGGGAAAACAGTACAAAGACCCATGCTTTTAGTAATAATTACAAGACTTTATTTCTAGTAATGGTATGCGAGTAAATATATGTGAGGCAAATACTGATTGATAGTGCCAGCAGATCACTTTCATAACAAGGTACAGAATGCAAATGCTTTGTGGAAAACAGTAATTGATTCAAAACCCAGTTAGTTATATGCATATTGATATCTAGGTTGCCTGAGTAACCTTTAGACTAAGTACAATCCAGAAAGTAATTTATTATCACAACTCCCCCAAATATATTACGTCATTCACACATATATTTTGAGACTCAAAATTGAACTGTGCTATCCAAAATGTCTATCATGACTTGAAATAAGCAACAGACAGTCCTGGAGGCTCTAGGACTGTCTGAGAGCTTAGCAGGGTGGGAAGACATGTAACATGTTTCCCTCCACTGCTTCCCTTTCATTTCCATTCCCGTGGGAGCCAGTGGCACCGGGGAGCTCTGGCATTACCTGAGCAGAAGCATCAGTTCTGACAGATGCAAGGACATGTTGCAGAGGAGGAAGCAATTTGTATGCAGTTGTATTTACTGACTACAGCGCTTGGGTTGGAGGTGCTGACTGCTTTTTCGCTGGACTTCTTTTAATGATAAAGCTGTGCATTGGTTGAGAGTAACACAGTCATACCGCCTTAGAGATCAGAGAGGAAGCTGAACATAAGCCCTCGGAGCTGCAAGCTTCTGGAGATCAGGCTGAGCTCTGAACCTGGTCCTTGCTTGGCAGGTAGTTGTTTGGCTGGGCTCTGCCCCCATCCCATCCAATTCCTGTAAGAGAGAAATCAAAATCCTGAAGCAGTTTTGCAAGGCAAGTTCAGCTTGAGGTATGAACTTGGTAGCTCAGGATCATCCCTGATTTTTGAAGTACTAGTCCTGAAGAGAAAAGGCCATTCCCAAGGCCCTCGTAGTGAAAAGTGGAAGGACAGTCACTCCAGGTGTAGGCTCCAAATTGATTAGGAGTCCCTTAAAATCAAGTGCTTGACCTGAAATGGCCAAATCATCTGTATAGTCTGCTCTCAAAATCGTTCTCCTACCTAATGCCATCTACTGTAGCATTGCTGTTCACACCAATCAGTATTCTGGGGCACAGACTCCTTCCTTTCTTAATGCAAAGCCTTACTTACACTTCTTTTAGTAGGCTGCATGCTAATGAGGACAGTTTGCAACCTTCACTGTCAGTGAGAAGTCCCGGGGTAGCTCTCCCTGACTGCTGGTTGGTGGGATGCACTGCACATGGCACTCTCTAATTGGAGAAAAAAAGCCAAATGATATGTCAATGTGCAGTTAAAATGAGTTAGCACAACGTATGCTTCATGTTTCGTGTGAAGCTGGCATTCCTCAGGGATCTTTTCTGCTGGCCTTTAACAAGGATTCAGTGTAGTCATCAACTTTGCTGTGCTTCTGAATCTGGAGGTTGAAAAGCTGAAGCAGGACACATGTACATATGCAGCACATGCAGTTACACGTCGTAGCAGTTAGATGTGTAGTAGTGCCATACAGCTCAGCACGATCTTTTAAGAGATGTGCCTACTGTTACTTAGATTACTACATCACTGAGATGTAACAGGGAGGTCGGGGTGCCTCTAAGCTAGTCACAGTACAAGCATCTCCAAGGATTTAACCTCTGAGGAGATCAAAATGCCCAGTGCCATCTGCAAGGTGACACACTGTCAGGAGAGAGCTGGGGACAGAAACTAATTCTTTTCAGGAAACTTTTTGATGTAGCCAAAGGAATATACTGTGGATGTACATGATGCTGTGAATATTTATGCATAGCTGAGTACATGTTCTTTGACAAAACTTGGTCTGGAAATAGTCAATATTTTTAAAGAAAAAGAATGAAATAAGTTAGTGTCCTCCCAGGATTTAACCTGTTCATACATTTTCTCCTGAGAAATGCTGAAGCTTCAGGCTATATGGATGTGAAATGTAACTTGGTATGGACTAGGGAGAGGAATCCTGCATTAGGGTCAGCTCCTGCCTCGGCTATGCCTGATTGTGTCCCCCAGTTTAAGGCTGTTACTTGATTTGGAAGCCTCGTGAAACTTACACATATAACTTCTAGCTGCTTTCACAATTTAAAAGCTGTCATTTCACCTTATGCACAAAGAAGTGCTTTTCCTGTCTATGTCAAAGCGATCCACACAGCTCTCCCACGGAGTTTTGAAAGCGTCTTCTGGGGTACAGCAGCACAGTCTTTCTTCTCTGAGAGCAATTTGCTCTGCCATTATATTGTCTGCAGGTATGTAGCTGTATTGTTTTAGTGTGTTGATCTTGGAAGGAGCTGGAAAGCTCATATACTGGAAAGCAATTGGTTTCCAGCTGAAGCTTTACTTCTTCCTAGCCCACTGTGCTCTCCAAGGGAATCTCTGCGGGATTTTGTTAGAGGAAAAGGAAGATGCAGTTGTGTTCAGAGCTGGGGCAGATACAATATTGCTCCAAATCAAGGGTTACACCCCGCTCTGTTTCTTACTCATTCCTACTATCAGCTCACAAAGATCATGAGCACACCTCATCCTGTGTCTACATCAGCTGCCCACAACTCCCACTACCCGGTTCCATATTTCTCTCACCGCAGGGAGCCTCCGCATTTACTGCGGCCACAGAGATACTTCAAAGACAAACGCAGGCAACTCTTGAAACGTAGATGATGAACACATGCTGGACACAAAAAACACTTCCTGCAGAGGGGCAGAGAATCACGTAAGTGGTGCTAACTCACAGATCCGACATCCCAGACACTTCCTCTTAGATGTAGCACTGGTGGCTATGCCCTCCTCAGTCTGTACTCAAGGTTTCCCAGTAACATTCACAAATGGGAAAAAGCATGGGAGACAAAGGCCACAGGCCGCAAGAGAGAGGTGGGGGGGGAAAAGCATTGCTCCAAGAAACAGTGCAGAGCTGCTCTGCAAATGGAGTTGGCACGAATGTGAGCTGCTCATAGCTTGCAAATACTGATGGGAGTGAAATGTGTGGAGTTCATGGGGAATTTCTATTGAGCCCCATGCAGTTACAGAGGCATTCCTCCTTAAATTTAAGGGACTTAATTAGAATAATATATATGCCACTTCAGCATGATGCCTGATGATCACGCTGGGGAGAAAGGAAAGAAAAGCTTGCTTGAGAGAAAATGCCATTATCTACCCAAAGCAAATACAAATCTGGAGCTTGGTGTATACTTTGTCAGAGATGTTACAATCGTCAGTCACGTAGCGCGTGGATCTGATCCACAATACCGTGCACACAGTTAGCTGTTCAGCATGTTGCCCTGTTGCTAAGTATGAAGCCAGAAAATAAGTAGGCAGGTCACTTCCCGCCTCATTAACACAGTGGGAGTGGGGAGATCTGAAAAATAAGGTTGTAGAAACAGCCATGAAAGCTCGTTGGAAACTAAACAATAACTGAGATCCAGCCATGATTCTCTTCCTTCAACCTTATTTCTTGTCTCTTTCAATGGCTTATTTTCAGTTGTTCCTAACTGCTGGTGATTTCTGCCTCTCCTAACCTTTAAGAATCCCAAAGCAGAGAAACAATTTTCTCATTTACTCAAGCTACAGGAGCTTTTTTCCCCTCCCCCTCTGGAAAAGTAGAAATTATCTCAGAGTGCCCACCTTTTGTGTTATTGTAAAAACTTACCTTGTGTGAAAGAGGGTGTGCTGAGGGTTCAGATGGGGCAGAAGGATGCACTTGGAGCACTCCCAGCACTCAGCCAACGCTATTTTGCTTTTATCATACCGCAAAGAGATTATCAGCCTTGAAGCCACCGATGTCCCAGGAGACATTCTGCAAGGATTTATCATAGAAGCACCATCCTTCAGCCCCACTGAAGCGTGACTAAATGTGGTTATGTTAGGGTGCGATTTTCTTGTTTTCTTTGCCTCTCACTAATGCATTATTTTTTAAAAGCTATTGAAAAAGCTTTAAAGAGAAGGTTAAATATGTGGAAAGGTAGTCAAAATGTTTGATAAAAGAAAGAAAAAGATAAAATGTTCATGAAAAATGGAAAGCATCTCTGTTTTGTTTAGAATTTGCACTGAATTCTTTGTTCCTAAAGGTTTACCTGTAGCCATTTTTGTTTTGTTGGGTTGGGTTAGGGGCAGAAACATGTATGTGTTGCTTTGATTTTTTTATTAAAAAAAGAAAGAACAGGATTCTGCTCTTCTCTTATATTAACATCCTGACTTCTAAATCAAAAGCACTGTGTTGGAAAACAAAGGCTTTTCAGCAGAACACCCCATTCACGATGCAAACCTTGCATAACCAGCTATAGGTTAGCAATTATACAGTGAGAAATGAGACAGCAGGTGTATGGTTGCTTGCCTGGGGATGCATCAAGAAAACACAGAAGGCAATGGTTGTGCAAAAAGTCACTTGCAAAATTCAGATTCAAGCCTGGAAGGAAATCCTGGGTTAGAAGACAGAGGTAGCCTAAAATACAGTAGCAGGTTTCACTCAGTTCCTTCAAATCTATGGATAACCTCCTTACGGTGAAATGATGCTCCCTGGTCTGACAGACCTGCCTGATACAGTTTGAGCAAGTTTCCTCCCACTTCTCTGTTTCCAAAAGAGCCTTCTAAAATGACCTGTAGAAATTTCTCAGTAATATTTCCATTTGAGATTTTAATGGAAAGGAAGCTTTTGTTGGACAAAACCTAATTCTTTTTTTTTTTTGAGGGCACCACACATAAAGCCAGCTTTGTGCCAGGTGCCAGCTCTGGCTGGGAAGCAGAGGGCAGAGCTCGCCCGGACAGCCAGTACTCGTGTCTCCTTGTGGGCTGGGAAGGGTGGTGGGCCAGGCTGTCTGCCAGGACGGCGGTCACTGCCCTGCCTCTCACCTACTGGCATTTCAGAGCCTGCACGCCGGTGTTGGGCTGGTGCCGGGGTGAGTGTCCAGGCTGTGAAGCCACATCATGGGCACATGTCCCGTGGATCCCTCGCGGGGTCCTGCAGAGGTGTGCTCTGGAGAACGTCAGCTCGATGGGTCCCTGCTGTTGGCAGAGCCTGGCATGTCCCCCCGGCTGCGGCCTGGCACCACAACCCTGCGGCAAGCTCCCACCCGTCAAGTGCCAAACTGTGGATCTATCGCTGCCTTGTGGCACCCCCCAGAAAAGGAGAGCTGCTACGGGTGAGGGGCTGGGGGCCACTGAGGGACTGCAAGGGCAAGAGAGGTCTTTATATCAGAGTGCAAAACATGACAGCCATCATGGGGGTCTCCACTCCATTGACCACAAAAGGCAGGGCAGACTGAAAATTTATTAACAAACTTTTTTTTTGATAGCTGAAAGAATGTAGTGCTTGGGCTGGGCAGCTGCAGAGCATAATTCTGTGTGAAATTAAACACCAATAAAGGCAACCCAAAAATCTCCATAGGCCGGATAGGAGAGTACTGTATACAGTTCTGCAAATTTCCCCGTAAAGACGTGGAGGGTGTCTTACAAATCACTCTGAAGATAAAAGAATGTCTTCCTTGTACGTGCCGTGAAGGCTCAGTTGCAACTGTCCATCAAGGTGACGACTAGTGTTGATTACTACTTTTTGTGTGCACAAGGTAGGGACCTTTATAGCAACAACGGCACCCTCCATACTCAGAGACAAACTGTTCTGCCCAGCCCTGGGGTCCTTCCCCCACCCCTGCTCAGCCTGGCCATTCCCTCACCCCAGGGCTGTGCTGGCAGCAGAATTCGCTGCCTTCCCTCCCCATCTGCCTGTGGGATCTTCACATCCCCCAGCACAACGCTACCCCACCACAAGGCTTATAGCATGCGGGTAGGTAAAAATAGCATGCCAGGAGGTGGACGCAGCAAAGCCTCAGCCTTCCTGCGCTGTAGCCTCTTTTGATTATTCATTTCCTTTTCCTGTATTGTTATGATGACAGCCTGTCACATGCCTTTTCTGTTTGGTTTTTGTAGGGAGAGGTTTCAGGAAAGGTTTTTCACTGGAGTTTCATGTGAGAAAATTGCCATTATTTCTCAGTACTGTATCTTTATTCACCACAAGCAGAATGATTCTGTAACAGCTTCAAATCACACTTTGATTAAAACAGTGCTAAAGTGGTACAGATGATGCTTTTATTTATTTTTTTTTATAACATGGGACCATTTTTAACCAAGGAAAATGGAAACTGCACTGAAATTTCCTAATAAATGATAGTCCCCTCCTTTGAAAAGACTTTAGTTGCACCTGGGAGTGTAAAACTCATTTGAGACAAGTGCTTTCCTTCAACAGATGACCCTCTGAGGAGCTGGTGCAGCACCTAGAATAATGGGGTGGTACTCTCCAGTTAGGAACTTTAGACACCTTCAGAAAGTACGTAATATAGCTGATGTAACTGTTAATAAACCCAGTAATACTAATTTTGGCAATATTCAGTCACCACCCAGTTTGCCACGTGGTGTCCTACACAATATGGCAAATCATGTAGTCTTATAACCTTTATCCCCAGTAATCAGTCCCCATGTTTCTCTCAGTGGGACCTGTTCAAGGGATTTGAAAGTCTCTCTCCTCTCAGCAAGGAAAAGATTTACAGCTGTTTCTGTGAATCGGTGGTGTTTGAGTGATAAAAAAAAACTTGTTTAACTCACCTGTTTGCGGTATGTGAGACATTTGTTAAGCCCTGTAAATTAACAGGGGTAAGTTCTCTTTACTTAAATTAAATCTCAGCTACACTAATAGGTTAAATAATTTAACAAGGTCCTAAGTCTGCATGACAGCTTTAATTTAGTACATAACTTTCATTGTGTGCTGAAGTAGTTTCGAGGTCAGTTGTATTAAACAAATGCTAGCCTAAAGATGTAGTTAAGCTGTGCAAATAGTTCCCTGAACTGGGAAGCACGTAACCAGCAGATAACTCAGTTACGTTTAAACTTTTTATAGATGTTATTTCTTTCATCTTCTGGGCTTTAGAGCAGGCTTTGGAAATGAAACTCCTCACTGTAGCAATCACAATGACATATGTGCAGCCCCCATTAGAAAAAAATATTTTCTGAGCTGGGATCTGAGATTGAGCTTAGCTAAATCAAGGTTTAGACATTTTTTATCACCAGCTAATACACGTGCAGGCATACTGTTCTTTAGATTTTCACATGCACACACACCCCCACCCCCCACCCCCCACCTTTCTTCAGAATGTATTATTTCTAAGGGACAGTTAAATTAAGTTTCTTGTCTTTGGTTTTTCTCTTTCCCCTTCAGCTCTGTATTGTCATACCTTGCCAGCTAATCTTGCTTTCCTTGTGAGCAGCATACCCTACCATTTAAGTAAAAATGGTTTTCAGAAAAAATATGTCCTATAAGATGTTATGACATTTCGTGAAACAACATAATGCAATGTGACTGATGCAGATGGATATGCCCCATAAAACTGAGAGATTTAGATACGTAGTTTTACCCAAAAAAATCACTTCATACAGCGGTTTTGTTTAAAATATCACTTTGAAATCCTATTTAAATGCCTTGGAATAGATAGCAAATTTATTTAAACTTTTATCTAAAAGGCTTTTTACCTCAATGCTTAGTGATTTTCTATGTGTTATAGTTTTTTCAGTTCAGTACGTAGAGAAAAAAAAGTGTACAATATATAATAAAGCACCTAGCTAATGTTCCTTCTTTACTCCCCTCCCCAAAGGAAGAGAAATGCTTTAGTGGGATCAATAATTATAAATCATTACAACTGATTTGAGGTTTTATTTCATCTACTTTTATTATAATGTCCATGCCATCTGCTGTACATATTGAGCTTATTACACTAATTCATTTTGCAAGCTCCAACCTCTGAGTGAGAGATGTCAGAGGGCAATTGATTAAGGGATATTTGTTCTGTTACACCTTTTACTTTAATTTCTCTCCACAAGGATTTCAGGTTGAGCAAGTGAGTTGACATGATAATGGGGCCTCAGGTCTGGAGATAAATGAGCCATGTGACTTTGTGCATTCACAAATATCAGAACATCCTTTAACCTGGTGGTGATGGGTGGGGCAGTTGGTGTCAGCTGTGCGTTAGTACAAAGCTAAAGGTGTGAGGTTGTTTCTCTTCTTAAAACTGAAAGAGAATGGATGCTCAACCTATAAATGATAAGTCAATCTAGGAATCTCCCTCCCATATACCCCTTATTATCTATAGTTAAAAGAATTTTGTGTGATGAGAGTAGGACAAAGAGGAAAAGTAGAACAAAGAAAAGTCCGCTAATATAGCATATGATATCACTTTATATAGTGAGTGAATATCGGCACTGAATCGAGTATGTGTATCTCTACCTCAAAGTAAGAGCTGTTTGCTTCCAAACTTTTCAGCCCTAAAGTGTATATCCTCAAATTCTTGCCTTCCACATTTGCACTAAGCAAACATTAAGATACAAGGGTTATAGGTGCTTGGAAAAAAATCCATCACCTTGTCTCCATCAGTTCAAGACAGTGTCAAGAAGAAGAAGTGAACAAGACATGTCATAAATATTAGTGACTTGCTTCGTAACCTTAGAGCAATCAGTCCAAGTATGACAGTAGCCTGAATATTTAATAACTAACGCAAACTTTACAACTGCAACTTGAGCTTCATCACATTTTGACCTATTTATAATTAACTTGTCCATCATGTCTGAGGTCCTGACACTATACATACAGCTGAGTAACATTTACACACATGAGCAGTTCCACTGAATTCAGTGGAAAACCATGAGAAATCTTATTTAGTGGATACTGATCCTGGATCCTAAATGCAGACAGCCATGCATAAGTACATCAATCTGAGATCCTCTCTAAAGGTCAGGACAGCACTTTAGCATAACCTTCCTCATTGAGGCTCCAGGACCATCCAGCCAGAGCTCTTTCCCAGCACCATGCCTACTATTTGTGAAAGAAAACTACCTGGGCTAGAAAAGCAGCTTCAACCAGCTGGACAACACAGTATAGCTGAGATCAATCACTTCCAGCTGTTGCCCTGCATTTTTTGCATGTTTGAAGGCTTGAACCTCTGCAACATGCTATTAGTTGTATTCATGTATACTTCAGTCTAGCTTCTAGCCCCTTTTAAGTTCCAGCTATCGCAGGCTTCAAATGCAAGCCTAGTTGCTGTCAAATTGCACTCTCCCTGTGTGCCCTCTCGCAGCAAAGTGTCCAGATTGCCATTTTTTTATTTGAAGACAGAGTGAACAACTTCCATTTATTGGAGTAAAAAAGTCCTTGGACAATCTTAGTTTTATGTAAGGTTTTATATCAGCCAATGACTATCTCAAACACCAATTCTGCTGAATCTCAAGCACATACTTTACATTGAAGCCAAATGGCATGCCACAGAAGTCTATGTTAAACTTATTATCAGTGGTACCTCTGAGAGCTTTACTGCTACAATATCTCCAAATACCTTGAAACTGCAATGAGTTTATTCTGCTTCTGTTCATGAAAAAAATGTCAGATGCTGCACGACATGACACCCCCCAATCTGGTTGCGTCATTTCGTGCATCTAATTTCCTCAGCACACAGGCTCTTGTTTTCCCTGTTATTAGGCACTTTACAGCTCCAGTGCTAATTGCACAAATCGATTCATTTACAGCCAGCACAACAGAAAACAGGGCAACAATGGAGAGAAAAAGATTGCAGTAAGGCATTGCAACTGGTGTACTGATGGATGCTGAATAAAAGTGCCAGCTGTGTCTTGTCAAAAGAGGCAACTGAAAAAGAAAATCCCAACAAGGACTTTGTGAATTCAGCAGCATTTTGGTGTCTGTAGGGAAGAAAACAGCAGAAAGGATTACCGAGAGCTTCCCTACCCAGTAGGTCATGCCACCACCCTGCGTTGAGGTGTGGGGTGCTATTCCACTGTTATTGCTACTGCAGTTTGTATAACACGGGATTTACTGCCACATTAAGAACAGAAAACTTTCTCTCTCTTTGACAGAGCTTCACGTAAGTCGTGCTGTACCCATGTGTCTCCAGTAGGTTTTCTCTGCAACATACTGAACTTGCAGCACTGAGCAGGCGGTTCTAAGAGCACGGCAACTGAGTCAGGAGCCTGACTGCTGGGTAACTCTTTTGCTGCAGAGTAAATAAACTTCTTTATAGAATGCAGTCTCAGGAGAGTTCTTCTCCAGTTGGCATAGACTGTGAAACATATCCTTTCCCTGCAGCACAGGGAGAAAAAGTAATACCCTTCTCCTCTAATCTCCCCTGCAGCAATCTAATATATTCTTACTGGCATAGCCAAAGCTGCTAGCTACCAGCTGGAGCTTTGTTGAATGCTTGCAGGACCTGGGCAGAGATGATGAATGCAGGGCACGTGGGAGACAAGCCATTTGCATTCTGGCAGTCTCCGCAAAGGAAGTCCCAAAAAGAGTTTAAAGCCATCTTCCTCTGGTGGGAAATAGGCTTTTGCAGCTTTGTCACTGTAATGTTTCCTGCCACTTGTCCAGCTGCCCCCTGCGGAGCCCTCGCCTCTTGTGTAGCCTCCTGGACAGACCCATGGTGCTCACCTTGATTGACACAGCTAAATCTTTCTCAGGATCTAAAACTCTGATCTAAAGCTTCATCCCATGGGTCAACTCTCAGAGCCAAAGGGGATTGTGTAGGGCAGAGGCAAATATTCAAAAGTCCCAGCCCAGGGGTTTCAGTAATTTAATAAGGACAAATAAAGCATAGAAAAAATGATTATCAGGAGCATCTTAGCGGATTAGCACTTCACATATTGAAAGCATTACAGAGTCTAAACATTGCAGCATGAACATCTTGCTTGTCTATGAGCATGGGCGATACTGCAAACCACGTAGGAGTTACATTTTAGATGACTGAGATGCATAGTTAGCTTAAAGAGCCACGGTCATTATTTTTAGACACGGATGATTAATTTGCTTTACCAAGACTCAAATGTAACATAATGTATATAATGCAATTAGAAGTCTGTGTCTCTATTAATACTGTAGGCAAAATGCAGAGATAAGCTTCTGAGAAGCAATAGGAATCTGATAATTATTTATACCTTTATCCTGTGTCTGAGAGCTTGTGGACTTCAGCTTGGAAGTTTGAGCATTTGAGAAGCATGTGCACTAATCACTGTGTTATTGATTTTCCCTCAAATTCCACACCTGAATGTGTCTTGCTCAGTTTACATGACAGCCTAAGAGTCTAACAGGACATGACTATATACTGAAGAGGTCAAAAAAGAGGACAAGCATGCAGCAATTGGGTGCCACGGCTGGAAAGCAAATGAAAAGTAGACTTTCTTCTGTATGAGTTTATCTTCTCCCAGACGAGTGGCATGCCAGACACCCAAAAAGTATGATGCAAAGGAAGTCGTTCCTGCTCCATGTTCAATGATAACTGTACTGTACATAGCTCCGAGAGGTCATTCTTTCACTTTCAGCGTGCCTCTGCCAGGACCACAAGGTTACTTTCTCATCTTGGCTATTCTGTCTAGCCAACACGACATGACAAATACTTATTTACCTTTCTGCATAGCTACACGTTATCATTTCCATATTAGGGTTAAAATTTTGGCCCGTTTCTAGTCCTGTACATTATGTAGAAATAGTCATGTTAAAAAAAAAAACCGAAACAACAACAAAAACAACAGTCCTCAAGAAACTAAAACCTCAGCCCAACACTAGGCAAATAGCCTAAGAAGCAATGTAGCGATACGCACTTCATCCAGAGCCTGTTCATAGTTCTCTTTAATAAATTGCATGAGTCTTGTTTTCTTCCCTAAAGAGTTCAATGGTCCTTGCTTGTTTCTCATTCACCAAAGGGCAAGGAAGAAGCAACCATATTCGGGGTG
>VXBL01000258.1:60019-80384 GCA_013400195.1 Aramus guarauna | reverse complement strand
TTTTTTTTTTTTTTTTGCCACACTTGAACCATTTCAGGTGGACAAATGCTTGGGAACATTGCAAAATAATAACTTAGTACAGACTGTTACCTTTCTTCATATGTCACAACCCAATTGCACAGTAAATTTTGTCCTTTGTGGCCACACCTGAGAAACTGATGTAGGAAGTACATTAGTAAAAAAAACAACAACAAAAACAACAACCCCCCCCCAAAAAAAACCAAAACCCAACAACCACGCCCCAAAAAAACCCCAAAAAACATAGACTTTTTAATTAGATATTCTTAATTGTGAAAAATTTCCTTCTCAAGAAGGAAAAAAAAAAAAAAAAAGGATCTTTGAACAAGATCCCTCTGCTCCTACTCTTCATAATTCAAATTAAAATAAAAAAGATGTTAATATGCTGGTAACCTCTGGGAAATTAAAAAAAGTAGCTCTTGCAAAGGGATTGCAGAAAAGCAATGCAGAGTCCTTCTCTGTTTTCACTCCCTGTGCTTACAAAAAGTTAGAACTTCTCCACAAAAGAAATCCAAAAGCTGATACAAATAGAGAGGAGGAGAGAGTCTGTTTCACTGCTGTCCAATGCTATTTCGAATTGACTTATCCTTTCTTTATCTCATTTGCTGACTGATAAAATCTTGACAGTATTAAAAAATAATCTGAGTCCTATTGCATGACTTGTTTTCCTTCTGCATGTTTTATGTATATTGATTGGAGAAATGAAAAAAATGCTAATATCCATATGTTGTCACATCAAGAAAATGTGGACCACTTATTTTCCCAAATTACATTATGTCTGGATGATTTTGCAAAGATCTGGGAGCTGAGCTTGCATTCAGTTTCGATATGAAATGAACCAACCCAACAAAGAAGGAAAATTAAATTACTTCTACTCATATTTTATCCCCTTGACATTTACTTTCAATGCCCCTCCCTCCATCATCTCCTTCAGCCTGACAGTTACACTATCACTACTGATATGCTGCCTAGCAGGAAAAATACCCCCTTCATTTGTCTCTGATCCAGACCTGGATGAAGTCAAAGAGAGCCTTTCTGCTGACTTAGGGAGGTTTGGTCAGGTCCTTCACCATTTATGGATGAGAATGGAACCTCTACTGCAGTGTTTTGACTGGTTTATGTGCCTATTTAAATATTTTAGAGTCTAACTTGGAGTATAAGAACAGCCTCTTAAGCTTCAGACAGAAAATTCACTTGCTTAAGGGAATACAATCAAGTATTATGCTGGGCCAGGGCCTTCAAGCTTTATCTAAAACCCAGGCTCAAGAAAACTGCTGGGGAGATATGCGCTACCCTGCCGAAAAGCAGAATGAACAAGCCAAGGAAACACAATGAGAATAACAACAAGAACAAAAAGCCCCTCTTGGATTTCCATCATCATCCCAATTAAAAAATAAATAATAGAAAAATTAAACTAACAGACCCTGAAACTGTATGAAAACTAAAGCCTTCTTATACATGATACCGGTGAAGGCATTTTCCAATCCCCAAAAATAAACAGACCTAAGTCCTCGATTTACACCTATGCCTTTATATTTGTGCAACAATCTGAACAAATCATCAATCCAGCTGGTTATCCTGCAATAACTTTAGTACACAGAAAGTGTAAGAGCACCAATCCAGCTCTGTAAGTTGCTACATTGACTCAATAGAGAGTAGATAGCACACTAGTAGCAACACTGGAAGTCTCTTTTCTGTAACAGAGGTTTGATCATATGGTCACTAAGTCAATGATGATGTATAAGTGATTTCAAAACTGCAGGGTCTGAGCCATGTAGAGCCATTTCTACATCAAAAAATTAAATCAGGCATCTAAATATCTTTAAAATATTGTCCTGAAAATGCCTAAAGTCCACTCTATAAAGACCATCTCCTGGAGGACAAGAAAGAAATTCTGGCTCAACTGAACTGACCACCACACTTCCATCAATGAGGATTTCACAATAGGTCATTGATCACCACCTTCACCGCTGAGAGTACCAACCTGGTGTTTCTCAGAGATTTTTCTTGCCATTCAGGTTTCTGAAGCTTCCCATTGCTGCCTTGTTTTGCTTTCAAAGAGTGTACGCCCGTGATGGAAAAAAATATGGTGTTCTATTTACCTCTTTGGCCAGATGTCTTATATTGTACCCAGCAAAGACCAAGTGCATGGAAACATCTCTGAGGGCAGATGCTACCTCCATGCTGAGGCAACAGTCAGGGTCAATTTCCTGTAGCATCTACTATGCTTTTTTTTTTTTTTTTTTAAATTTCTTGATCATGGTGTATCTCACTGCTTTCTTTATGGAGTAATGCTCCTAGGCACTGTTCTGGGGAATTATATTGCCTCTGCAGAAATCTAAGGGAGTGTTTCCAAATAGTTGGGAGCAAAGATTTAAAAAGAACGCAACCACATATATATATAGACACATGCACGCACATACTATCAGATGATCAGCAGCAGGCAGGAAGACATGGAAATATTTGTGTAAGATCTTTTGAATCAATTGGACATTTTATAAGAATACTAAACTATTACTCTAAAAACCTGAAATTGTCTTTTGCTTTGTCAATCTATGCCCTTAATTAGAGACAGTGTTAGAATTAGGAAGAACCTGAATTTAATGTTGAGTCAGTTGTAACTCCAAAAATGGGAACAACAAGACAGATGTGTGGGTGTTTCATATGCTTTGTGAAGTGCTCTAGCACACAGGTATGCTCAGAAACAATATCTATTTCTAGTAGCCAGCTGACTTACTGCTGCTTTGATTCTCCCTGCTGAAAAGTTCATCAAATTCTCTCTTTTGACTCATCTCTGATGCACAAAGTGCCCAAGGGATAGCGCATGGATTAAATGCAACTCCATCAAACAACTTGTAACTGCTGTTATGATTAAATGAACAGCTTCAGCTTTAAATACAAATGTCCCCAACTTCAGAAGACATTTAAAATGCACTTCAGTGCAAGCAACTCACCATTTTTGCACTAGCTAATGAAAAGGTTCCTGGGCCAAGCCTTGTGGAAGACCATCCTTACCTTATTCAGGAAACATGCTACGAAGCCAATATATGAGAAGCAAGAAAGAAGACAGAAACTGAGGGTTGCATTAAAGGCTTCTACTGGTCTCAAGGGTAGGATTCAGAAGAAATTGCATAAGTGGCTATGGTGGTGTTGTGCCTCACTCTATTAGCTTCCTCTGGGCTGTAAAAAAACAGTTGTTTTTCTTTTTTCTTTGTTAGAAGAAATGTCCTTCACACTACCACATAAGTACCTCCTGCACTGCTGTTTGTTAGCCTCTGAGTTCAAGAAGGTGGCAGCTTGGGATACTTGCTGGTGGCTTGGGTGGCAGCTTTCACAACCCTGCCAGTGTCCAAACCACCCAGAAGAAGGGCTGGGCATCTGCTGGGTTTCGTTTTCCTTCTCTCATAGTGCTGCAGAGCTCTGCCCAGGGCTGCTCCCATAAATACATGCCTTCAGGTAGTCAATAGGAATGGAAAGAGCTACTGAGTCATTAGTGAAATTCTACCCTATGCCTGTACGGATATGTCTGTGGTCCATGGGAACTGTTGTCTGTTAACCTTGTGCCCACCTGGCTTTCCAAATCGGGGCTTAATCAGGTCCCTACATATGATACAAGCTCTTAATCAAACAATTTGTCTCAGCTGTTTGGACAAAGAAAGGCACTTTGAAGGTGGTCTCATTCTCCTCCTAGAGCAAACCTCAGCCAGTGTTAAATGGGCAAAAGCTGAAGTGAATCCCAGTTAATTTCAGCTTTAGGGGTTCTTGGCTGGTTTTGACTGGGCAAAGTCAACTGTCATCTTCACCTCTGGGAAAGGATCTACATGAGGAAGGGGTGAATCTCTTTTCACAGTGAAAGATCTGACATGTCAGAAAGACCTTAAAATTTTGCTACAAAAAAATTGCATGCTCATTTCATGGCTGTAGAGACAGATTTAACAGAGTCAGGACGACAGCTCTAGACTGGAAATGTAACTCAGGGAGCAAAAATGCATTTCGTAATCCTTTTGTTTGAGAATTTTTCCTTTGCTTCTGCTTGTTTTGGGCATCATATGCTGGATACATGATGCACAATACTTGGGTTGTCATGTACAAATATGTAGAAACTGGATATATTACCTAAAAGAGCAGTCACGAACCAGAACTATCACAGTGCAAGTGAGCTCGCATCTGCTGAATCAGGCAGCTCCTGCAGAAGCTGTCCTCAAGACGCTTCCCTCTACTTCTGAAACAAAATTCATTGTAGCAGGCAGCCCTCACCTTTGTATCAACACAGGTCTCAGAGCAAAACCCAGGCTTTGCTTTCTTAGGCTGAAGCTTGTACCATTGCCTCTGCAAGCAGATGAGTCTAATTCCACTTTACACCAAGCAGACCAAAAATCCCATTTGAAAGGTGACAGGCCAGTGCATTAAGCAATTGCACCACTGGTGGGGTTAAGGTGGATAAATTATATAAGAGTAGAGTCTGACACTAAAAAACACCAGCTGGATCAAGGACATTTCTATCCATTCTGGCTCATTAGACTTAGGACAACAAGGTCAGCTATGTTAAATTTAATCACAGGGCTTCCTAGAGGGTATGGTAAATGTGTTGGCTAATTTTTCATACCATATTCCAGCTAATATATCACCCACAGCTTGAGAGGTAGCTTGCTTGTGTTTAAAGTATCCACTCTACTTATGGCCAGTTAAGACAAATCTTTATTGTTTTTCAACCAGGATGAGCCAAATTAATCACAAGCATTTACCTCCTTCCTCCCCTCTTAAAAACAAAGGGGTTGTAGTTCATGTATGTTAGCACTCGGTTTGGCATCATCTTTTTAATGGAAAAATAAACTGAGCTGTCTATTCTAAATTGAATCAGGCAAAATAAATAAGCAAACAAGATTTTTCTTTGCTGTAGGTACAGAGACCATGTCCGGAATGGAGAAGGCTAATTAGTTTTAAACTCTTTGGGGAAAACACTGTCTTTTTGTACTCTGTTTGTAAGGTCCCTAACACAGTGGGGGTCTGTTCTATTTCTACAACTTCCATGTGCTAGAGTAATAAAAATAATAATACTGTGAAAGTTATTTAACATTGAGTCTTCTTGCGTGAACTCCATCTCGCCTCTGGAAGGTCCACTGGCCCTCACAGAACAGTGCCATGCATGAAGAGAAGAATGATATGAGCAACTTCTATGCTACTGATGCAGCTTTTATGATGCACAGCATTTTATACTCATTAGGTATAAAAGCTAGTGTGATAAAGCGGGAGTAGGTAGCAGTCTCCCTCTTTTCTGCTGCCAAACATCATCCTGGAGGAAACAATGCAATGCCCCATTACAGCACCACTTTGCAACTGCCAGGACATCATACCAGTCCAAGACTTGCATTTGTGGCTTTTCCATTTCCGGGAACAACCATTTCTCCATTTCTGGTTGCCTTGCTGGCAATCTTTCTGTTCATTTGCAGGTAGTCCTCACGTGAGATAGTTTGTTGGTCCTGGTCACCAAGGGAGTGTCTGCCATGCAAAAGGGAAGCATGCGCTGCAGCTGTTGCTGCACGTGCTACCTGCTAACAGGACTGGTGATCTACAGTGAGCCAATCCATTATCCTGAGAAATGCTAGGATGACATTACTTATCATTAGCTTAACCGTAAGTTGTAGCTAGAATCCAAAGAAGGATCAGTGAGAGATGGTAAAACATAGGCCCTGGTTAGCTCTACCTCGCTGCATAAAATTTTGCTTGCAAATAAAAGAGGAAAAAAAAAGAGATTATTTCAATGGTCTGAATCTTTTCCTCAAAACAGGCTCCACATGGTTCCAATAACAAGAGGCCAAGGAAAGGGCTGAAGGAATGAGATACTGCGAATTCTGTTGTGCCAAACTGAAAAGGATGACAGGCCATGCTGGTTACGGGTGTCATAGAAAGCAGTTAGTAGGGCAACAGTGAAGGGTGCAGGCTCCATGTAGGGGAGACTAAACAGCACTGAAAACTGTGTGGCAAATGAAAATTTGAGGACTCTCTGTTGGCAAGGGGATGTTCTGGCATCTCAGGGCAAAACAACCCAAAAAATAAGCAAAGGCAAGACATGTGGGATTTTCTGGTTCATGAGAATTACACTGTGGCATCTGAGTTTCATAAATAACCTGATTCCAGGAAGCCTCCCTCCTGATCCTCAGTGGCTTCCTTAACTCCAAAGGAACCTTTGATCTTCATCATCTTCAACCTCTTCCTCTTCCTTTTACAAAATAAAAAAAACCAAACCCACCAACCAAAAACAAACAAAAAAGTGAAAATAAGGATAACTGAAGGTTTGTTAATCACCTGCTTTTGGTACATCTAGTCTATCTGAAGGTCCATGTCATGAAGCAGTCATCATGACAAAGGTATTGCTTTGCCAATTCCATGTAACAAACAGCTTGATCTAGAGATGACTTGACTCTTCACTCCCCTTCCCACCAGGTTATCAATCTTACAAATCTTATCTAAGGTCCTCAAAAATAATGAATTATCAGTATGTGTTAAAGCAATCAACTAATTACACTAAATTTTTGTATTTGAGTTAGAATTTATTTGGGAAATGTTAAGACAGAAGCTTTGTATTATTTCACAGAAACAAAAAGAAAAAAAAAAAGACAAAAAACATCAGAAACCCAAGAGAAGAGCAAAAGTGGCTGAAGAATAAGCCTACATAATACCCATAACTAGTATGACTCGTGAAAGGGCCAGCTCCCTCTGTGCAGTGAAGTAGGTCTAAGCTAGGTTGTAGGTAATGTATCTAAATTACTTACTCTCTTGGTAAGTGTTGGAAAGACTCTCTAGGGAGTTCTGCAATGGCAGAAAATACCAGATGACACCACACTACGCCTAAGTCTCAGAAGGCTACGCTTTGAATGCTAAGTGATGGTTTAGCACCAAATTACATAGAAGTTGCCTTATCTTCAGAGGGTTCTCAGTGGTCTAGTTGGGTATCACTACATCAGAGAAGTAGCAGCTATTGAAAAGTCAAGCTCAGTTATCAGCTGTAGTATCTGAGATACTATAATTATTACCCCGTAATTAATTGTACATCTTAGATACTCTGGCACAGTAACTAGCAGTTAGGTAGTTTCTTATGAGTGACAATTTTTCAGTAGCAGTAGGTGAGATTTGAAGCCTGACTATGCGCTGCTCTGCAATTTGCTGAATTATATACACCAGGATGAGTGAGTATTAAAATGCTAACAATGTGATTTAGTAGAACTTGACATACACTTCAGCCTTCTATTTCCCTACTGGTATATAAAGAAAAACAGCTTGCTTTAAGGTCAACTGATTATGCCTTTGTATTTGTGCCACTTTTTCCCATGGAAGTTCCCACAGCATGTAGAAAATTAGTGAGGTAACTCCACCACAGGTAACAAGGAGACCTTCAGAAGATACACTCCTTGACTCCCACCAGCTGTACATGCAGACACTCCAAGTTTCTCTCTGTTTGCAGTAGAGGAAGGGAAGAGGAATAGTGTATCCAATGGAAAGAAGAGGAGACTGTTCAGGCAAGCAAAGCCAGGGAGCCTTTTGATGCAAATCTCTACTGTGTTAACAAAGCCAAGGCAGCAGTGGTGATTTACACTGGTGGATGAATATCAGACATGAGCTAGAATTTTGCCCAGATCATCTGTTACAACATCTTTATGCTTAAAGTTCCCTGGGTTCTTTGAGGACTAATAGTCAGCTTACTCATGGTTTTTATGCCTACTTCCAAAAGACAACAGACTGTGGGGGTTGTAGAACACAGATATTCCTAACCTCATGCTGAGGTGTTGATTCATTACAGATTTGACAGATTATTGATTAATTTCACTGAATAACCAACAACTTTTCTTTAAGCACTCTAACATTTCCTAGGACATTGTCGTGGCTTAACCCCAGCTGGCAACTCAGCACCATTCAGTTCTTGCTCACTCCCCTCACAATGGGATGGGGGAGAGAATCAAAAGAGTAAAAGTGAGAAAACTCGTGGGTTGAGATAAAGACAGTTTAACAGGTAAAGCAAAAGCCCTGCATGCAAGCAAAGCAAAACAAGGAATTCATTCACCACTTCCCATCAGTAGGTAGATGTTCAGCCATCTCTAGGAAAGCAGGGCTCCATCACATGCAGTGGTGACTTGGGAAAATAAACATCATCGCTCTGAAACTCCTCCCCCTCCTCCTCCTTCCCCCAGCTTTATATGCTGAGCATGCCATCATATGGTATGGAATATCCCTTTGGTCAGTTGGGGTCAGCTGTTCCAGCTGTGTCCCCTCCCAACTCCTTGTGCATCCCCAGCCTACTCACTGGTGGGGTGGAGTGAGAAGCAGCAAAGACCTTGGCTCTGTGTAAGCACTGCTCAGCAGTAACAAAAACATCTCTGTATTATCAACTTTGTCTCCAGCAGAAATCCAAAACACAGCCCCATGCTAGCTACTATCAAGAAAATTAACTTTATTCCAGCCAAAACCAGCACAGACATCTACTGTCCAAATACTTACCTATTTTATTAAAAAACTCTGATCAATTTCTGAGTTCTGCAGATGGAAACTTGCCAAGATAAATTAATAAACACAAAACATGGATAAACAACTCAATTCCAAACACTAAAAAAATGGATTAAAACCTTGTGTTTAGTCCTACTGGGAGGTTATTGAATAGATATCGTAATTTTATACTACTGAAGACATTTTACTGTTCAGTACATTTTCCATGTCAAGTTCTAGGACAGATTTGAGCTGATACACAAAAAAAGTTTGAAATAAACTTCATTTCATATAAAAAGAGCCATTATGGTTCTGGGGTATCATGTCTTCCACATGGCACAATCCTAATATCCTGGTTTTAGACTCTTAGAAATAACTGTAATGAAGAGGACAGATAGTCTTTCTGTCCAGAACACCTGCATTAATTTGCAAGTCTAAGAAATTTATCTGACTAAAGTGTTATTTTTATTCTATTAGCACACACACACACACACATTTATTTTAGACTGAGGGCACTGAGTTCAGAACTACACAAGGATTTGTTACATTACAAATTCTAGCGATCCAGATGAGTCAATCAGATGGTTGCAAATGGAGAGCAGGCACTGTAAGTGTTCTATCAACTGATTCTATCAATAACAAAATGTCCCTGCAATCTGAAGCCTTGTTCATGACTTTTACCAAATGGATCGATGGTGTCAGTTCAGTGCTTGGTAGGCATGAGTCCAGATCCACTGTCATAATCCTTATGGTACATCTGGTGAGTGAATTTCATTTCTGCCTGAAAAGAATCTGCCTGTCTGCAGACGTGACGCTCATTTTGTACTCAGTCATTGGCAGCCGATACACAGCTCTTTCATGGACCCTTTCATTTTCTCTCAATTAAAAGTCAAGCATATAGTATAGATACTTTAATGGAATGGAGCCTAATATAGTCTAACAAGATTTTTTTTTTTTCTTAAATAAGGGATGGATGGGAGACATCAAACAATACAATGGGAAGAATGCCTTTTCTCCCCTTTACTTTCCAGTTGTGGGATCTGACACTGGCGCTGGGACAGGGGTTTTATGTGCCTTCAGTCATTCTGTGCAACCCTCTGAAAAGGCATAAATGCCTTTTCATGGCAGCTTCAGAGCAAAAATTAAGAAAAGGCCTGTACCCAGAAGAAAAACTCAGTACAAGGCTGTGTTTAAAGACCTCCTTCAGGACACTGGGACAAGCTGCATTACTTGGGGATTGTCATGGCCCATCGAGATGTCTGGTCACTGACACAACACCTGAATTGGCATCATCTGGTAAACTCATCAACAATCTCAGCAAGGAGGCTTATGACTCAGCAAACACAAAGATGGTTCATTTTCTCACACACAGAGGGGGTTTGGGGCATATCAGCAAGGTAGTAAGTCAGTACAACTCCTGTTAATGCTGTGTCTACTTTTAGAATAAGAATAACTTTCCTGGTCCATCAATCCACAGCTTTGTGTTTAGGTCACACTGATGCTCTGGCCCATAAAGGAAAGAGCCATGTCCTTTGTATCTTACTGATGAATCCTTACTGAATTTAATGGGGCAGAGCCTCGCTGGTGTTTAAATCAACATAGCAAGTCAACCCTTTACTAAACACAGTACTCTGCTGTGTAGGACAATGTGGATCACCTGCGATGAAGGAGGAGTAGGAGAGGGACAGGGTAACCTCAAAAGCAGAGGGAAAAAAAAAACAAAACTAAAATAATTTTGCAGAGTCCTGACTGACACTTGTTCTTCTCCCTAGTGTTTTCTTAGATTTCTTTGCGTTTTTGGGGGAGAAAGGGAGATAGAAAGCACCCACACTTCCTTTTCTGTATGCAGAGAAGACTTTTCTGGAAGGCCATTAGGATGTGGCATAGTGGTGTGAGCACTGCTGCGTTAATTTAAAAACTCAGTTGGTGATCTTGAGGCAAACTTAAGGCCACTCTGAATAAAGTGTGTGCATGTATATTTGTACAGTGAAAAAAGTCAAGGTTTTGTGTTAACAGCGTTTTGCTTGACAGATCCTTCACAACTTAAGTACTGTAGCCAGTCCCTATTGTGCTTTTAATTTCCTTGCTTTCTGTTTTCTTAGGATAATTTTTCTTTTTATAGAGTATTGTTTTTCAGTTCTAATTTTCAAAGGCCCTCACTATGAGGAGCTTTTCTCTACTGACATGCTTATGGGGGGCCTTTGGCTTTCATTTAACATTCCAGCTGGGTTTCTGGGGCATCACTTTAAGTGCAGAATCCCCCCTGGAATAACAAATAATCCATTTTGTTCCCTTTAACATTTGTTGTATGCTTCTTTACTTTCAACCAAGCAGAGGCATTTAGTAACCATCACCGGCTACCTCTGTCAGCAGCTCCTCCACTCCCCCACTTCTAAACACAGAAAGTACAAAAAACAGACTTAGCTTCAGAGGTGGCAGTGGTGGGGGAGAAGAACCGGAGGAACGGTCAAGCCTGTTATTGCCAGAACACAAGAATTCAAGCCAGTGCTCAATGAAAATAAACAGGCTGTTGAAAAAAAAGGTGAAAAGTGAATGAAAGTTCTGCTGCCTCAGGGAAAATAATCTCTCCGTTTGCTTCATCATCTAAGCCTCTTCTCAGGACAGCACTGAGGCAGGTACCTTCATCCTCACTGAGGACAGCGTCTAAACATACGCTCAGAGATCAGCAAACATGCACCCTAAGGCCTTTCTCTGAACTGGAGTCTATACACTGCATGCTAAGATAAAACTTCTTTAAAATTGTTTTATTGTTTAGTCATTGTTTCACTACCCAGCTTAGGACACAATTCCCTCTTTGACATTTAATCCCTCCGATTTGTTGCTTATTGCCATTACCTATGGAAAATTCACCTTTGTGCCTGATTGTCCTCCTCTAATCAGACAAACGTGCCTCAGATGCCTAACCACCAATGTAATTCTACCATCTCACTTCAAGTTTCCCCTCATGTGCACCAAGAGTCACCCCAGTGCAGTTGCTGAAGGGTAAGGCAGCGTAAAAACAACAATGGAAAACAGTGTAAAACAAGTGTAAACACAAGCCCTGGCCTCTGTTTAGCGCTTGCATCCTGTGTAATCATTCGCACCACCACAACATTAAATGCACATACTTAACACTCTTTCTGAGAGCTTCACTCTGAAGAACTTTGCAGAGATGCAAGTGACAAAATAAGTTGCAAGGCTGTAAAAAAAACTAATAATAATGAAGTCTTGGTCTATTCCTGTTACCTGCTGCATATTACTTTTCTTCAGCAGAACTGTTCTGATTTAACACTGGGTGAGCAAGACCCGGTTGGAAGAGCAGCAGGTATGACTGGCAGATGGTTACCCCTCTGCAGCTGGCGATGCAGCCCCTCTCCGAACCACTGCAGAAGCAGAGATCTGTGCACAGGGAAGGGGAGAATGCCCTTCGTTACCTGGAGCTGAAGTACAAATTTGAGATAAGTGGGTTAACGTGCAGCTGGCACCCAACAGATGCCTCAAAACCATTGAGCTTTGTTTGCAGAGGGATGGGTAGGGTTTGGGCAGGTTACCTGTGTTTTGCTGCTTGGGTGTCTTTGGGCACACGGTCGCATCCTTGTTACAAGTGATGTAATTCTAGCAAGCCTGGTGGGGGTTGCCTTTGCACGGCACAGACGGCATCAGGGTGAAGTAGGACGAGGTGCCCTTCCCCCAGGTTTCCCCAGCTATATCTTCTTTTTCCAGCTGGAAATTCTGAGCCAAAGCAGCCAGGGTTCTTAAGCCATTTTTCTGTGGTTTCTGGACACCCAGCAGTGTTTGCTAAACATCTGGAAACATGGGGCTCTCCCGACTTATATATATGTGCAGATCGGATCAGCTCTAAAGGCGTACACAGTCAGATTAACACACCAATGTCTGGTGAGATGTACCCAGTGGACCCAGAGGCTCACCACTGGCATGGGAGGAGAGGAGGATCTTGTGTATCTCTCCAGGAAAGTCCAGAAAAAAAGATATATATTTTTGCTGTGGCATTAGAAGGGCCGCTGTGCTTGCAAAGCTGAGCAGCAGGGCAGCTCCTGCGAGCAGGGAATATTGCTCTGGTGCTTCAGAGAGCCAGGTTCCAGAAGCTTTGCTTCCTGACACTCTTTTCTGCAGCATCCCTTAAAAGTAGATTTCTGCTATATTTACATCATGCTATACACAGATATGTGGTTTATTTGAAATCAGATGAGTTACAGTTTACATTGGCTGTATCAAAATCAGATGCAAGCTTATAACATCCATGTGTGGGTGTCTGACCCGAAAGTAATGAGGAAAAAAAACCCAAGCAAACCCCAAACCTACATGCATCATCAAGTTCATGTGCAAAAATAAAACCAACAGGTAGGGATCACTGCTCACCGGGGGTGATCACAAAAACGTGCCAGCATCAGGCACTGTGTTGCACTGAAGCCCCCGTAACAAACATGCTGTCAGTGGACACAGCTGAAGAACTGTAATTGCTCTGTTTTCATCAAACTTTGGCCTGTACCACACAAAAAAGTAAAACCTTTGTCGAGCGTAGGGCACGTTGCAGGCCTGAAAAGCCTGCCTGGTAGAGCAGCCTCCAACCGTAGGAAAACTGTGAATCCTCTCATTCCATTTCACTTCATGGAGCCCAAATGCCTTCAAGAAACCATTCAAGATATATCTGTGGCATTTAGCAGAGAAGTGGTGTAAACAAACACTTAAATGAAGATGACGCACTTTTAAACAAAATGCATCACTAATCACCACTCCCCGACAAAGTCATCTTAAGTGCAGCTCATTGCTTTAAAACCTTATCCAAAAGTATTTGAAAGTTTTGAGCACCTGTCTGAGCACAGCTGCCCAGAAGCTGCAGGTGGGAAACTCATCTTCAGGCAGGACCTCCACATCCTCTCCTCAGCGTCAAACGTATAGACTTTGAACAACTAGGATAGAGGCAGTGAACTTTCTTGGCATAAGAAAAAAGGTGAGCTGATTTTTTTTTTTTCTTTTTTTTACATCAGATTGTTTTTATCTCCCTGCCTTCCCCTTAAAGCCTTGCTGTGTTGCTATCTGAGCTGGAAATCCACAGTTTTCTCATCACCATCGTATTTCAGAAAGTAACTCTTTCTTCTTTCATGACGTAAAGCCTTTACATTTTTCCCTGGGAACCACATCTCTAGCAGATACCTTGGCAACAGACAGTGCCTTGGCCTGATCCTTATAAGGCTTTAATCAGAATGATTTTTGAAAACATGGATTAAGCTCCATCTATGCTATAAAGAAACAATTTTTCATTAAGCCATTTTCAACCAAACTGCATTCATTCAGGACACTAAATCCTGCAAACAGAATATAGATCACTTACAGGCTCTATAAATCATGTTGGTCACTTATGAAAAACAAAGATTAAAGTATTCATTTAAAAATGAGCTAAAACCAAAAAAAACCAAAAGCACTTCTTGCCCAGTGCATCCTCATTTCACTGGGCTAAAACCTATGTAAGGCAGTAGTTTTTTAAAACTGAGGTAAAAATTGCTAGAAGGGGTCAGGAATTTTTGGACTAAACTTTTCTTCTCCCTCGACCTACAATGAAAAAGAAGCAGTCATCTGTCAAAACTGAAACTGATTGATGGCAAAGTTTTGTTTTCAACAAGTCTCTCAGCTTTAAAAAAAATTCAAAAGAACCTTTGAATGATCAAGAACTGCTGTTTTGACATTTTTTAAGGTGAAAAGTTTTATTTTCTAATTGAAGGAAACAAGCAAAAACCCCACATTCCTTTTGTACTAAAAAGAGGCAACTGCTCGGAAAGGTCACAGTCAAAATATACTCTTTGAACATTATTAAAGTAAAATATTTAGTTTGGCCCCATCTTGATTTTATTTTGGAGATTTTCATCCAAGTTTTAAAAGGACCTTTCATCCCTGGTGGGAGATAGGAAAAATACTGGAATTCTTGAAAGCTGTGACAGGGTGAGGAATCTCATTCCCATCCAGGTCCAGTAGCTCTTTCTCTCGCTCCGGTTCCACTGGAAGGGCACTCAAGGCCACCCATTTCGTGACTCGCTTTAAGATGGCTGAAAAGTAGAAATGAAGTTACTCACAGGCTTTAATTCCCAGTCACAGAAAGTCATATCCTCAGCTTGGGTCAACAAGAGCAGCAGCTGGGCTGGTCTAGGGGTCAAGCTTTATCTTAGACCTGTCGCGTACTGGCACAAGCATCCCCTATGGTAACAAATCAGGCCCTGTGTCTAAATACAAAGGTGAACTATATTGGCTACCGTGCTACCTGTGTTGGCCACCGCTCTGCTAAGCGGTTTTTTTTTCCCCTTTAATGTACCTTCTGAATCCATTCTAAAGAGAAACTAACAAGTCAGCCATTGATTTACCATGGGACCCATTAGCAGCAGGCATTTAAAACTGCAGACCATTTACTTTAGCAGTATTATGGCCCTGCTGGTATCAATCACCATAACATCACAGACATCAGCAGGGCTGCACCAATTTATATGATCTGAGGATCTGCCTTCTTACCTTTACCGAGGTATTTGCAGTAATTCAGCCTGGATTCTGAGAGTGGTTATTTGCAGCTGGACCCCTTGTAGAGCCCCAGTGAAATAAAATTAGGTGAAGCAATTTCTAAGGCAATTTAAGGCCATTAAACATGACCGAAAAGTGATTAACATTGTTTGTGTGATTTACTGCCCTGGCTGAGCACTGTTTGGTTGAAAATGACTTAGTCAAAAATGCTTTTACATGCAGCAGGGAGAGGACTTAATCCATGCTTTCAAAAACACTGATTTTAGCCAAATATGGAGGGTCAGATACAGACACTCTGATAATTACCAAAGTAGTGGCTCAAGGTATTCTTCTAAGAAGGAACATGGGTCTCATTTCACAACTAGCCCTGAAACCAGCAGGTGTCCACCCATAAACTGTGATGCAGTGTAGGAGCATTCCTAAGAAAACCCCTCCATTTCTGAAGTGAAGTTTTATTCTTACAAGAGGCAGCTTGCAATGTAGAAATGGACCCACAGCCACAGATTTGGGGAATTGCTGCAGCATATCATAAAGTTCCCCCTTCTCTGCCCCAGTGGTCTCCCCTCCTTGCCTTTCCAAAATGAGGAAACTCACTTTGAAGCGTATCTGCACGCAAGGTTCCCTATTAAAGATGAAGAAAATGCCATAAGTATCAGAGACAATATTCACAATGCTCTCTAATCCAAATACTGTTTCCTGACAGTGTCCCTCTGTCGCTGTTTCTTAAATAGGTACGAGAGGGCTGTGCAGAAGAATCCTTGGAAAGCTGCTTCTAATTGCTTAGGTTGTGCACCAAATTAAAAAATCATCTCATTCAACAATCCTCTGGCCTAGATTTGTTTGCTCCCACTGCCAGATGCAACTTAGTGGCACCTGCTCACCTTCTGATTTGGAAGTGAGCTGGCAACACCTGTTCTGATTTAATTCGATGAAGGTAAATCACTGCACGTCCCCTAGCAGCAAGGATCCATTATCGGTAACTACATTATCTGCAGCGTACTAAACATTTGCTCTGAACACACTTACAGGAAGATAAGCAAAACAATAGGAAGCGTCTCAGTAAGCAGTTGCCAATCTAAATTTTTCCCTCTCTAGGAGCACCTAGCTGTGTGGGAAGGAGCGAGGAAAAGTAAGTTTACCATCAGGCTTTTGAAACCTGTAGATGAATGCAGATAATAAAACTGCATTAATGGATGAGGACTTGTAGCTCTACTCAAGAGGACATCTGCAGGAGGTAGAGGACTTATTTTGGGCTGCAAGAAAAAAAAAAATGCTTAACAGTTGCAGTTGTAAGAGAGAGAGCTGGTGTAGTTTATGAAGGTGGATTATCATATTTCTCCGGAGGATGCCTGCCAGAGCTGCAACAGCAGGAACAGGAGGTGGCTCCTTTGGGTTGTGGGCACTGTGGGGCATACAGCTGTGCAGCTCACTGCATGAGCACCAGTGCGTTGCAGGTCCACTGTGACCTCCCGGATGCTGCTCAGCTTCTTGTCGGGATTTGAGGAATTCAAATAACATCATGAGGGAAATAAAAAGCTCCTTTGGCAGTGCAGCAAAATAGACCCGAAAGGTCCTCTGAAAGGAAATGCAGATGGTATGTGAAGAGCACAGGCACAGCTTTAGAACAGATTTCCTTTTTGATTCTCCCAAAGACTGCAACAATGCACAGCTAACGCATTGGAAGCGGAGTGAGACCTGCCTTCTAACTAAGCCCCTTTCCCAGCCAGGAACTACTGAGTGCATTGCCGCTTTTCCCTCTTCCTTACATCTCCCAGCCCCAGGAACGCCAAAGTCCCTTGCAGAGGCACGTACAGTTCCCACTCTTCACCTGTTCGTTAGCAAACTCTGCCGCATATTCTATCTCAAACCCTGTACCAAAATCAGACAACAGACCTAAAAAGTACGGAGCGGAGGTGTTTGCTCTGAGGCGTGTCTCTCGGAGGACCTCAGTGCAGCATCCACAGGTACATGGTGCTGCTGGCCCTTAACACAACCCCTAGACTTAAATTTCACTCCTCTTTCTACAGCAGTCTCAGAGCTGTTCACCTGTGTCAGGACATACCAGGAGACAGTGCAGTTTTGCTTGCTGTTCACCACTTCCCATTCGACTCAGCTACCACCCTTTGTCTTTTTTTTTTTTTTTTTTTTTTTTTTTAACAGCTCAATTTTGCAAAGCTCAACAGTGAAATTGCAACCAAACATAGTTCACATAAGGGGAGAATTACCTCAGAGGCATTAAGAGAGAGAGCAAAAGCTTGCATCAGCTTTTGCGCAGGCACAGCAGCTGACATATGGCACAATGCAACAAGCAACCAAACCCAGAGCTATTTGGCAGTGACCTACACATCTGCTGGAGTAAGAACCAGGGCCTTAGGGCACAGTTCAAACCGCTGAATGAGAAAAAGCAACTTCCCTGCTCTTTCTTATGATGGATCCATCTGCAGCACAGCTCATATTGAGAATGGGGCCATACCTATTATGGCACCCTATGTTATAAAGCAGAACTCTAAAATTACATTGTGGGGTTCACTACCTAATACTGGATTAACTTTACTTTCTGTTCAAGTGAAAAAGTGGAGGGTGTTTTTATTAATATTTTCCCCTAAACTGTAGACTGAAGATTCATTCTGAGGTCCCACAAAAGTCAAACCCAAACACCTCTGTTCTACATTTCTAGCAAGAAAAGTTGCTTAAACAAAAGCTTCTTCCTGAGCAACGCCAGACTCATACGGTGGGTTTGGGAACTGGAGAGCAGAAAGACAAATTTTAGTTGTAAAGAACGAGGATTAGGATTTAGTAGTGGCTTGAAAGTGCAGAGTTAAAGAGAGGGGAAAATCAAGGTAATGCAATGGGGAGCATGGGAAAGAGAAATATGAATAAGGAATATGTTTTTTGCCACAATGAATTTAAGTGACTGGCAATAGTATCTGGGAAGGCAGACACTAGGGAGGCAGGCAGAGGTGGGAAAGTAATTTGAAATGCATTGCCATAGAGATGCACTGATGCAGGGATAACACGAAGTGGGTGCGAGAGAAGGGCTGTTGCGATCGAATGGAAAACGAGAGGTAAGAACTGCCACAGGAGGAGTGGAGAGGAGGATAGGCATATGTTGGGAAAAGGCTGAAGGAGGACAGAGATTTGAGAAGGAAAAGATGTCTGCCAGTATTGAAAGTGGTAAAGAAGTTCAAAGACGAAATAACCTAAACAGGCTGACCTCAGAGCACATTTATGTAAAGGGAACTGCTTGATGCCCATCTCGTACTATCAGGAGACAATTCAGTCACAAACTTTCCGTCACAAAAGGGCTGAAACTGTAACGTATGCTTTCCAATTATCGCTTATGATTGAACTACAAGCAACACTTCCCTCCCATGCTGAAAGAAGCTGCAAGCAGTAGTCAGGGTGTTACTCCATTCCGCTCTGAAATTGTAGTCCTCGTTCTTGCACAATACAGAGATTTGACTGGCTTGTGGTTTCTTCAGGGTGGGGGTTTTTTTATTGGTTTGTGGGGGGGGAGGTTTGTGGGGTTTTTTTCCTTTTTTCTTTATTTGGAAAACAGTCTGCTGACATTGGCAGCATGACTTGAGCAGGTTCCTCTTTTCTCTGAAGGTCTTGCACTATTTCCCGGAGACACAAACCCAGTTCACACTGGGAAACGCATACTAATGCAAAGCAGGATGAGAGAGCAGCTGACAACTCCCTTGCGACAGGATGGCAATGACACGAGCACAGGAAGCTGCCAGGAACTTCACAGGGTAAGTCCTAGAGTGAGGTCAGTAGTTGCTACTTCCGATAGAGTGAAGTCACTTGAAAGATGCAGAAATTTCCAAAATTGGGAACAATGTGTTCATGGAGGTGAACGATTCATAGCAGACAGGAAGAATTCAGGAAGAAGAGAATAATTTCCTTCGGGAGGTATTTTCAGTGAAATTGGCTTAATTTCATAAAACCCAGGAAGCTATGTTTTTTCCTGCAACAAAGCTCCATCACAGCAAATCGGTCAGACCTAAGACCAAGTAAGAAGTTACACTGCTAGGAGAAATTTCCTGTGTTGGGAAGCCAGCTTACTTCTAGGCCCCCAAAGGACAGCAAAAAAAATATAATTTAGTGTTGAACTCAGCCAATACATTAGTTTTTCGGGCTACTCCAGGGAGACCCAAGTCAACTTTCAGGAATTTCTGGCTATAAACCCTGCTATCTGGAAGTCAACAGGAAGAAAATAAAAGAAAGCGTCTGCTGTCTGATGACAAGAGAAAAGAAAACTCAGAGGACTAACAAGTAAAGCCATGTAAATTCCACCTCTGAAATGTGGAAGTTCACAGTCACTTCACCACATCATGCAGAAAATCCCTAGAGCAATCCAAGGAAGAAGGGTGCACTCATCATCCACATCATCATCATCTCTCACACACACATGCAAGCATGAACATGCACACTTAATACGGGTTTGTATAAATACACACTTCTGCTGCTTGGGATCAAAACAGGTACAAATGGTAGCAGGGGCTTAATTCCTCAAGGCAGAAGGGTGTCTATCTGTAAGGTTGAGTTACAGCACCCTTCAGTGAAGTGCTGGTTGGACAGTCAGGTGTTATGAATAACACTGTCTACTGCAGAGGGCCTTAGGGAGGAACACATTATGCAGGAGTGCAGAGCCACTGCTTTTATCCATAATACCAAATACTCAGAGAGGATAGAGTGTTTTCTTGTCCTTCTCAGAAATGTATGAAGGTGAGCAACCATCAGTACCATTTTACAGAGGTGGACGTGCTCACAAATGTTGCCACACAGGCAATCATTGGTATATCTGGACATTCAGAGTCAAGTCTAATTCACTAGGTCATGTTGTTTTTCACATACATCGGGCTTTCCTCCATAAATCTGTAAAAACAAGCAAGGTGCAGAGTCCTTAACACCATCCCAGTGTTCTCAGTGATTACAAGCAAGGGTACACATTTTCATTTAATTATACTCTCTTTCCTTCAGCGATGCTGGGGCACTGGTAAATGACTGTTGTGCTGACCACCTTCTCCAAAACAAACACTTGAGAGACCCTGGAAAAGCTGCAATGAAAGTGCCTCATTGAAGGCTATGATTATGTATTACAAATACGTAATTTCATACTAATTACATATATTACATAATACAAATCACTTCTACATCAGGCAAAGAAAGCTATTCCTGCTATCGAGAGCAGAAATCTGATTCGATTTTTTACAACACAATGCTCTCCAGAGCAAGCAAATGCGGTTTGGCTTTCTACAGAATACAATTATAGGCTTCAAGCAAAAGAGTCTGATGAAGGATTCAACAGTATCTCTCTGTAAATTATACTCTGGGGTTT
>VXBL01000258.1:20835-54391 GCA_013400195.1 Aramus guarauna | reverse complement strand
CCCCCCCCCCCCGCCACTTTCCCCCTCCTTTTACTCCCCACTCCCCATTTAGGCTAGGGCTGCATCCGCTTCCGAAGGAAGGAGGCATATTTCAAATCTCCAGGAAACAGGAGACTATCATTGCACTGGTTCTCTCCAAAATTCAGATAATTGATTAATGAACTTTTCCCCTCTGCTCATTTGCAGCAGCAGGAGGAGATGGAGGTAATTATGACACTTGTAACTGAAGGTTCAGTGCTGTGTGGTTACAACAACCAAAAAGCTAGAAAGAGGAATGCAAATGGCATGAGGTTTTTAAGAGTTTGTCAAACCTCCAGAACGAAAGGAGTATCAGCAACGAGTCCCCGCAAGCCGTGCTGCTTGCGGTCTTCTCGTTTCCACACCAAGCCTGACAGCACAAAAGCCACCAGTAATGGACGGCCCTGATAATTCCTGCCATTGCAGGTGAGCCTACCTGTGAGCTCAGGTTCAGAGACGTTTGCATATTGCCGCACATCTGATCGAGTCCACTGCAGCACGTGCCTCATCTATTTGTTACCCACCTCCTAGTGAATGCTGGAAGCAGCCAAAATACTTTCAAGCACACTGTTTGCAATGTCAAGCTCTCAGCGAGTTCATTTGCATAAAAGCAAGCTCAGTTATCTTCAGGGAAGGGACTTCAGAGGATAATTCAGCTATAATAGGATCCACATTTTTTCCTACTGATCCCAAGTCACTGTTTTACATACACACGAGTGCCTCTTATCAAACCTGCCTCCTTCCCCTCTTCTTCACAAAGAAAACAAAGCCCCGCACACGTACAGAGTCACGTTCCCTAAAGGGCCTGCAATTTATAGATCTCACGTCTTCGAGCGGTTGCAAACAGACCAGCTCGCTCTCCTCTGACAGCCACAGAAATCCACTGACATGACAGAAATTGGGGGTTAACTCTGTGCCTCAGCGAGAAGGGGTCCTCGAGCCCAAGCCGGGTACCCAGAGGCACAGCTCTCCGACACCCAGGAAATCATCCACCGCCCTTATTTCCAGAGGGTGCTGCAACTTCAGTTTGCGTGCTCTGAAATCTCTGGCACTAAGGGGATGAAATCAAGCCTTAGCTCATGGGTGCACTCGATTCATTCAGTAATCAATCACCCTAAAACATTCCAAGCAAAAAGAAAGGTGTAATTTGTAACTAAGAGCAAAAGAAAAGGAAACAAAATCAATATTAGAATATAACCAAGTATGGGCAAGAGTTTTCAGCGCTGGATTACCAATGGGATCAACACAAACACTTAGAAAACAATTACACAGAAAGCTAAATCATCCTGAGATGATAAATGTCAAGACGACTGCTCTACGGGAAGACAAAATCCAAGCATGAGCAACAAGAAATGAACTTGAGAGAGTAGGAACCATTTCTGATTTGTTTCAAAACTACCTTCTTCAAATTTTAAAATGCCTATAAAACCATATAAAATGTAGATAAAATGACTAAAATGTACATAAAATCTTTACATATTTGTTCAAACTATTTAATGATTTTAAAATTCCTATTGCAGCTTTAGAAATGTGAGGTTCTCCAAAGGAAGCGGTTGCCGCATGTGTTGCTTGGCACAAAGAAACACTTTGTTCAGCAAGATACTTTCTTATGAGGTGAGTTAATCTTTGCAACTTTATGTGATGAAGAACAGCTGAAAATCTGCGATTTCCTTTTTTTTTTTTTTTCTTTTTTTTTTTTTTTTTGGTATGTGTTATTTTCCTCATTTCAATTAATTATCTAGAAGCACAATCAACTTAGCAGGGTGCCTTCAAAAATTCCTTCGCTGCAGTGCTATACCACCGAGCAGAGAGTTTAACTAGATGATTTTATTAGGGAGCCAATTAACACTCAGATCCCCAAAAAAGCATCTAATCCATCATTTTATTTTGCCCCTCTGAGCAAACTCCATATTGTGAGTCTGCAGTCAGCTCCCTGTTACACATCGTGGAACCCTGACCAGAAAAAGCTTTTGAAGATATGCAATCCTGGTTTTAAACAAAATATTATTTGCCTGTTCATGGGAAAGCAGCCACCCCTTGTTCTACTCCTTAGCAATAGGTAAGGAAAGAATGAGAAGATGAATTAGAGTGCAGCTTCAGATAAGTGACTGTGAGCTGTGACACTTGAAGTGAGAATGGGGATGGGTTTGCTGCCTATTACAGGAGATAGAGCTTGAGCTACTCTGGTCAAAAAACAGGACCTTTGAGATGAAGAAAAGGGTGGTGTTTCAAAGGAAAATGCAGCTCTTGTTAAAAAAAAAAAAAAAGAAGAAGAAAAGACAACATCTCTTTGTACAAAATCAGAAAAATTTGTGAGGTGCAATTTTTAGTAATAATGCACCATTTACTGCCATGAGTTGGCACTAGACTACTCTTCTATTTCCTTAAATCCACATTTTCTGCCCAAAACTAGTTAGAATGGAAAATTTTTGATACAGGTTTTATGTCTTGTATCTGTATAATTCCACTCTGACTTAATGTGTCTGTACAAGGATTGCACTAGAGGGTATTAGGTGGCAGAGAATTAAGTTTCCAAGGAGGAGAAATAGAAAAAAAAAAAAAATCAATTTAGTGGAAACTGAAATAGAGAAATAGAAAAGCAAAGAATGGTATGAAGGCATAGATTCACCAAGAAGGCACATTGAAGGGGCTTGCTACCAATATTTGCTCAGCCTGGCATACTGAACCGCCTCCCAGTTGAGCCTCCCACCAATTTGCAGCGAGGCTTGCTCTGCCTTCCCCCCTCTCCCCCCCGCTGCCTTCTCCTTCTCTGTACCTTTGTAGCATCACCTGTGCTCAAGGCCAGAGGATGCCCACACGCTTGTATTTCAATCCCATCTCTCCAGAAGTGCAGTCTCCTCTCCGCAATGACCTTCAACTTTCTCCCTGTAAGGGCTTCAGTGCCACAGAGATATTTGCCCATGCTGCTGTGGGGCCACAAAACCCAAAGGTCTGAAAGGAATTAACCGGGGCAGGAAGGAAGCAAGAAATGAAAGAAGTGTATTTAGACACAGAAGCGCATAGAAGAGTTGAGAAAAATAAGATGTGTTTTTACAAGATATCATATGAGAAAGCAAGTATGTCAATAAATTAAAAGGAAGGAGGGACTCAATAATAGCTCTGAAAGGCCAGATTTTCAATTTCTGCTTCAGCAGACAGACTGCAGGAAACAATCTCGCACAGACACAAAAATAGCTAAAAGGTCTGAAAAACACTCCAAACTCTCTGACATGGTGAGAAATTGCTGATAAATGGTCTCCAGCTCTAAAACTATGCACTCCAAATTTGGAGTCCCCAAAATGCTAACGAAGGGGAAGGTGGAATTCAATGTCTAAGTCTAGATTTCTTTCTTCAACTTTAGAACAAAAATCACACGAAGCCATTGCTTTTACTTCAAAGAATAACTCCTCTATCAGGAACCACAAGATATATGCAACAAACCCAACTGGTTAGCTGGCACTCTGTGAAGCCAGTTATCCAGGACCGATTGTGAACAGAAGGAGATGGGCACCACCAGAAGACACAGTGTCCCAGTCCGATAAAAACGCACCTGCAGGAAGGAACTCATCTCAAGCTGCCTAAGACTGGAGGCCCAGGTGGGTAGCTTAGATAAGATACTTTTAGACAGTTCATTTCTTCACCCTGCAAAAGCTGGCCTATCTTTTCTTGGGATTTGGCCTTGTTTTTCTGTAGGTCTAAATTTTTGGCTTTATAATGAAAGAAAAAGCAACAAAGCTAAAGCCCACTCTGGTTTTGCTGGGAAAGATTTGGATGGCTTGAATCAGAAACAAAGCAGCTAGCAGTATCCCTGCCTGGCCAGAGACATCAGGAGCAATGTTTTTAGCCTCAGCTTTTGACAGAGACCTGGTGCAGAGCAGGAAAAAAAAAAAAAACCAACCCCCCCAACCCCAGACAACCTATTTATCTAACTGGGAGGTGCTGAGTTGAAGCAGCGGAGGATTGGGAAAACTAGGGCACAGTAAGTTGAGGCACTGACCTTACCCAGGCCCTGCTGCAAGGGGGTAAGCGGGAGACAGGCACATCCCGCTGCCTTATGGCAGTTCTCAGTTGCTGGAGCTCTTTGGCAGCTCCCTCTCCTCTTCCTCTTTCTCCCACCTCATGATTTACTTTCTGACAGTATCATGAGAATTACTGCTATCCCTTTCCCGAGCTTAGGTTAGCTGTATTTAAATTTCCCATGTTATTTACCAATGACCTTCACTTCAGAAGATATCTGCTTTTTGTAGCCTAGCCGTGTAAAGACTGACAGCAACCTTCATCAGAGGATAATTTCCAAATGAGGAAAGTATCCACGCGGGACTGTCAGAACCACTGAATTGATCTGCGCCTGCACCACAGGTCAGATTTCAACCCATTTTTCCTGAAGACAAACTAGACTGATTTATCCTCAGGGGCCTTGCCCTCCACTCCTTACAAGCCTCAAAACCCAGAAATAAATGATGTATGTTCATTTAGTACACCCATATCATGTGAGGGCAATTGATTCAATTACATTATAGCTACTGGAAACAAAGCAGCCATATGGTGAGCTTTCTGCCCGGCAGTGAAGGATGCTGCACAGCCACAGCTCTGGACCCGGAGTCAGGTCCCTGCGGGGGTGCTGCCCCCTAAACGGGCTTCCTGGGGGGCAGAGCTTTCCCTGAGCCGGGGGTGGGGGGGGGGGGGGGCAGGGAGGGGGAAATCTGAGTTCACGGCTGGCTAAGACAAGCATCTAAACCCTAAGATACTTCTCCGAAGCTTTACCTGAACTATCCAGACCTCCCGAGTCTGCAAAATCGCAGTGACAAATTTTGTAAGAAAAGGCTTTGTGTGTGCAAGTGTGTATGTGTGCGCAGGCATATACGTACATGCTTTTTATTACCTCTTAATGCTGGAAGAACAAGAAATAGATTGAGAGGAAAAGCAGTAGCTGTACTGCGTTTTGCTTCATATGCCATGCACAGTGTTGGCTCTAAAGACATACAAAATTCAATCACGAGCCAAATCTAGCCTTAAATCGATAAAGTTCTGCTGGCTTCAATGGAGCAATTGCAGAGATGTACCCCAGCCACTGCTCTAAACCCACCCATTTTCACACCCTCTCTGCTTTCCAGCAGGCTGTCTAGGCTGCCATCCGGAGCTGGAAAATGCAAAGGTTTACAGATATCTACAAAATCTGCATATGAAGTAGGGTTGGGAAATTCAGCATGGTTTTTGAAAGCTAAAAAAAGGAAAAAAAAGAAAAGAAAAGAAAAAACCTGAGGTCTCCTCTTTCTCTATAAAGGGAACACTTAGTTGGAGAAGTTTTATTCTGTCTCTTTCAGCATTGCACCAGAACCACCTTACCAGGCTCAGATTTTCTACTTCTGAGCAAAACCCCCTGTGGTCCACAAAAGGCCAACTATTAAAAGTAGCCCTGGGAATAGGTATGAGTTGCTCCTAATGAATTAAAAATGTGACAGCAGCTTTGGGATTTTTGTGGTTTCCCTTCCAATCGGTTCTGACCATGAAAAGCCTGGTAGTTTTACCTCAACTAAGCAGAGCAGTTAACCTCAGAACAGGCAGTATTTACTTGTACTTCCCAATACTTAAGACAGGAAATGCCTTAAATGTTGCAAATACTGAGGTTATAAAACTGCAAATGTTTGCCTGCCGGAGGCACCTGACAAGTTTTTACAACCCTCAGCTGCATGCAGGCAGAGTCACCCCAGCACTCAGGTTTCCCTCTCCCATTTTACAGAGAGCTTCAGGGAAAACAGATCTTTTTTGTGCATTTCAGTTTCAAGGGTACTGTCCTACCAGCACTTGTAGGAAGGTGATTCAGGTTTCACTGAATCCTTTAATTATCTCTCCTTATTGATGGAAAGGTAAATCTCTCAGTTTATGTTTCGGTTTGTTAGGTGGCTAAAGAGAGGCTCAAAGCCTCAGGAATATTCCTCAAGTATTTTAAAGAGAGAAATTCAGCAGGTAGTTTTTGGGAAGATTGATTTAAATTATTTCTTTTTTACAGAGTGATGTAAATCCATGGAGTATGGAATATGCCAGGACACAGTGCCACAGTAGTCTTTTAATAACATTTTTCTCCATGATACCTCAAAAATTTGGCAGAGGAGTCTTCCTGCCTGGTGTTTCATTGTGAGCTTACCGGCTTGGGTCTTTCCATGCTCATTCTTGCATAGGCCTCTCAGAAGTGAAATTAAAACCTGCAGCCTGGCTTCTCCGCTCGGCTGCACCAGCTTTGCGACAGCAACGACACCCAGCGTCATCCGCGGTCTGGCGGTTGCACGAGCGCGAGCGGAGCCGTGCGCTGAGGGGAGTGCTGAGTGGTCTTCACCCACCTCTTCAAGGCTGTACTGGCATCAGGATGATGTTTGGGTGGCTTTGCGTACTAACGCGTTGTCCGTACCTCCTAGATGTGGTCGCGTGCTTATATAGACCTTATTCTCATGTGGTTTAGACTGGCATAATCTCACTGGTGGAAGTAAAACTGTCTCACTGCACATGAGGAAAGAACCCTAAGTCCTCTTCTTCAAGGAACGAGAAGACGTCACTGGATTTCTCTATTTACTATACAAAGCAGAGGAGAATCGCACGTCAGGAGTTCGTTTGTACGGTTTCCTACTGGAGCACCTCTGTAATGCATCCTCGTGCCATAGGTAAAACTCACTTAATGGGATAAAATCAGCACAATCGTTCCTAACTGGAAGGAAACCAACAACCTAGGACGTAGTTGCTTCCACAGGGCTGCTGCAGAAGTGAGAAAGGCAATTTCTAGCCTTTTTTAACTGTGAGCCATTACTAGTCCAGTCACACGCTGTCTTTGAGGCTAGTGTCACACCTGGGAGCAGGGGCCGGGGTGTCAAGGGAGGCTCTTCCAACCTCTCCCTGTGGGATCTCAAGTGATGATTCAGGCAATTGCCTGCTGCTGGAGTCCCCGCTGCCACCCCATCGCTGCAGCGGGGACGTGTGCTGGCCAGGCATCCTTTATCTTGCCGGCCGGGCTCGGGTACCGCGATGGCTTCTTGCTGCCATGACGTAGGTCTGGTGATGCCCGAGGGAAGGCAGTCACGGCACTGACACGGTGTCTGCCCTGGGTGGCCCCAGCGCTGCCCCAGGGGCGAAGGGGGGGGGGGGGCAGGGATGTACCAGCCCGTTGTCCTCCGGGAAACGGGCATTTCTCAGAAGGGACTCAGGGAGCAGCCCAAATAGTAATATCGTTTAGGTGTGCTAATGACCCTGCCCCTGCCAGCTAAGTCCTGAATATTTTTAGCTCGCTACCTTCCAGAAGTGGTGCAATAACAGTGAAGCACCAGGAGTCTTATTAAATACCCACGGCCCAGCTGAGCACGTTCTCGCTGAGTTTTTATTACAAACCACTATATGTCCTTGTCATTAAACAGGCTGCTAATTCATTATTTTGGACATTAACAGAATGCAGAAAGTATCTTAAAATAACATCTTAATTTATATTTTTAACATCTTGGCACCTCTAATTTTTATTTTATAAGGTCCATTAATGCTTAATGTCTGCTGCTGCATGGCAGCCCAGCTACACCGACAGCTTTTGTTGCAAGTCTTTCATCTTTGATCCATCCAATTGGTCAAACAATTAATTTAGTACAATATCCGTGACTCTAAAATATTCTTACTTTTATTACTGCTTCTGTGATAGGGGTAGATTTTTAATAATGCTCCACTTGAAGCATAAACCAGCATAGTACTTTTAAATTTTAGAGGACTGTTGTCTTCTCCCAGGATCTCAGTATTTCACACGTGTGAGTGCAAGGGTAACAAAATAATAATTTATAACATTACCAAATTATTCAGTTGATAATATATTTTGAGTTTGGAGAGAAAAAAAAAAAAAAAAAAAAAAGAAGAAGCACAGCCCTCCAAAGAAATAAAATAACCTGGTTAGAGGGAAAAGGGAGAATAATCTATTCTGACCCTTCATCAGTTACATTACTCCACTGCTCAAAAACATGTTACTTATGATTTATACACACATCATATTTTGCTGTGTTTCAGGATTTTTGAAAAATGGACATCCTCTTTAAGGTCTCAAAGACAATCACTGTATAGCAGGCTTGCAATCTTTTCATGACTTAACAAAAATTTATAGAATATTGTAAATAGCTGCATACATATAGGACTTTTTCTAAGCTTTAAAAAAAAAATATAAATCTATCAAAGAGGTTCTAAAACCAACTTTAATTGTAAACCAGACCGTAAACATTTTTAATGAGTCAAGCTGAGCTGAGACTGGATACGCTTTCGGAATTTGTGAGTTTTCTCTCTTTTCCACAGCCTGTAGTTCCTTAACGTAACAGGAGCTGCCAGCCTTTAGTATCCTCCATCTTGTCTGTGGCTTTCATTAAGATTCACTGCCGAGTCTGCTCCAGAAAGGCAGCAGCTTCAGCAATGCCACGTGTAGCACTGCTGCGGCGAGGAAGGTGTGTGCCCCAACAACCATCCTCCGCTCGGGCAGCCCCCCGTCCTGCTGGTGAACTCTCTCCGAACACTACACTCCTTAAGTCTCCAAGGCAGCAAGACATTTTCCTTAGCAGCCAAGGAATTTTCTACCAAAACAAACCAAGGATCCATATATCGTAGTATCTTTCTTTTAGACCAGTTAATGTTAAATAGTTCAGAGGAAAGTGTAAACAATGATCTTGATTTAGCAAAATAACATCTGCTTTGCTTTACGCGTGCTTAAGACCCCTGGCTTCAGCATTCATTAAAAGAAAATCACAACTTCAGTAGCACCTGAAACATACATTTAACATGTCGATTCCGGGTTACTTGAACATATTTTCAAACTTCATGCAAAATGTTTCAGGAGGACTGAAGCCTGTTCCTAAAGCTAAATAGGCCTTTAAGTGCTTCCCTGGCCAGGAGTAAATAAAAGGACATAATTCAGTGCATTGGTCAATGGGGTTACGTTGATACGACTGAATAAAAGCCGGCCAAGAACTGATCTTGGGCTCCAGGCCTGGACAGTTGCCCTTTCTGTGGCAGGTTTGTCTTGGAAACAAATATTTGGAATATTTCGAAGGGGAGCCAGGCACTGAGATGGCTTGCAAAGCAGCAGGGACAACAAGAGCCCAGGGTCTCCCTCTCTATGCACTTTTGTTTGGCAGTACAGACATATCCTCAGGATCCTATCTCGCAGTTCTCATATTAATTTTCTGTTCAGGTAGCTCCACAGATTTCACTGCAGTTATTCCTGCCTATACCATCGCACGCCCATTGAAGGCCCTAATAATTTTTTTACTTATGCAATCCTAAATCCCAAGGGGAGATTTTTTTTTTTTTTCCCCCAGGTCAGGGTGCTAATGCCATGAGGTAAACATGTTTGTATATCCTGGGAATGTAAGGCTTCTTTGCATTACTGCTGATGTGTCCATTCTTGTTAATCTGCCTCTTCCATCAATACCTGGGGACCGGTGTGTTCCACTTTACTTACGTTCTGGAAATGCCAGTTGTATACTTTGATTTGTTGTCAGATGATGAAAACAGACTTAAACAAAATTTTCCTTGGGAACAAGAGTGAATCAGAGCTGTAACTGGACCTTCAAAAAATATGATATTTAGAAACTTGTGGTTACCTCACTGATTCAATCGACCCAATTTACCTCAAGGGGCAATTACCATCTGAAGCGTCACACTTTGTATACCATTTTGAATCTCTGGAAATAGTTCCTCTGCTAATGATTTTTCTTATGGCACAGTGGGGCCGCTGGTGCAAAAAGCCTGGCTATAAATTGCTGGATTTTAAAGCAAGTATCAGTGTTCTTGGAACCAGGTTCCAGACCTCCAACCGTTTCAGCTTGACAGCTTTGTCTTTAAAATTTCTGTATTTACTTTAAGATTTCTGACTGCTGTAATCAGTGAATGAAATAACAGCTGGAATATTTTATGGAAAGAAGTAATGGTGGAAGTTCCTTTTTGCTTTTTTGTTTTCTTTTTTTTTTTAAAAATCCCTAAGTACCATGGTTTTTTTCTCCCCCCACATTTCTGGTTTATAAGCTAAAGCATCTTTACTCAGTCATAGTCTGATTCTTTTTCATAAGGTGATGTGAGTATCATATAGTTCATGTAATGCAGCTACACCAAAATTCTTTTACTTGATATTTCATAAAGAGATCAGATCTCCAAGGCAAAAGAAGAAAAAGGAAACATGATGGCAGACCATTTGAAACCCCAATTCAAACATCACAAAAAAAAGTTTTCATTTTGTTTGTAAATATAAATCAGAAAGTGGTTTCCTTCCCAAAATTAAGGAACCTGCAGATCCTTTTTACAGCAGCAGGCTAACTAGCATTTTTTTATCAATATTTTTACTGCTTCTGCAGTAAAAGAGAAAAAAATAAGGCTGAGCTATGGAATGGAGTATAATTTACAATTTCTCATTTAAACATGCAATTGTCTATGGGAAAAAGACTGGAACGTGTAGGAAAAAGAAGACTTAGTTATATGTTACATTTCAGAGGCCCTTTCAGCCATTACCTCAACAGTTCCTACATACTCAGTCAGTCACTTATTTTTAGATCTAAATTTCTCTCCGTCACACACGAACCTGTTATCTAATTTATAAGGTACTCCATCAAAACTTTGAATTCTTAACCGTGAAGTAACAGAAAGCATCAAACATGTTAACGAAAGGACCTCCCAGGCACTTTTAAGGTCCATCCTTTTTAATATTCTGCTTCTTTTATTCTACCCCTTTCTTTTCTTGCGTCTTTACTGTAATTTTGCATCTATCAAAAAACAGAGCCTAAGCAATGTATCTAAATAATTTGTATTTAAGATTAAAGAGGAAAAAAAACAACAACAAACCAAACCAAACCAACCCTGGGAAAAAAAAATAGACATTCGTAGCACCGCGTGCAAGCGCACAGGGCGCAGAAGTCACCTGGCAGCCGCGGCCCCCGTGACCCGGAGATGCTCAGCAGCACAGCAAGTTCTGCAAAGAAGGCGGCAACCTCCTCGGAGGCCTCGGCGTGCGTGGGAAAAGGGCAACAAGGACTACGCAGCGGCCCTGCGCAGACAGCGTTTGGCTGGGGACGGGTTGCAAAGCAGCGCTGCTGCTGAGGGCAGCCCCCGTGTTCAGCGTCACTGCCACCCTGCCCTGGGCAGCCGCAGAACCGATCCCACCGCTTCCCTCTGCGCCAGACGCAGCTCCCACCCGCGGACGCTTTCCCGGGGCACCGGGTGGCTTTGGGAGGGGTGAAGGGCTCTCACAAGGGGCCCTCGCCCCCTTCACACCACTACGGGCGCTTTTCAGCTAGTGCAGAAAATTGCAAACGCGGGGCCACAGTATAATCCTTTCTCCGGCTGAAAAATTAGCTGGATACTTTACTGTCTGGTCTACTGCAGTTGCCACCAAGATCTGTCTGGATTGGAAACCGCTGTATGAAACGTGCCTCTCTTACCCCTCTCTGATGCACCCCCCCGGAAAAGTTTTAAAGCCCTTGGACTAGTGCCGGTTCTCTGACAATCTCACCTTTGCTTTACGTGAACTGGGAATTATATACTAGATGGCGTGATCAAGAGCTGATAATTACTGTCTTAAATCTTAACACTATGGCCAGCATACACATAGAATATTTAATGCCTTTAACAAAAATAGAAAGGCAAACGCTTCTCTGCAGAGTTGAGGCATGTGTGTCCTATTTGGCAATTCTAATACCTTTCCCTAGCAGATCTGTTTTCATTCCTTAAAGCTCTTTAAAATAACACAGGAATACCCATTATAATATTGTAAATAGTATTGCTCAGCTCTCTTTTCAGCAGAGGGAATAAAAGCGCCCATCTTATAAAAAAGGCTTCTTATCACTGTATTTCCTTTGTGACTTTCCACGCATGACTCTTATCTTTAAAGAGGAAAAAAGGTATTCAGTCTTGTAAAATCAATGAAGCTTTTAAGCAACGGAGTCATCTTCTACTTCCTTTACATATCCTTTAAAATATATGCAAGCTTTCCTAGCTTGCTTCAGCTGGCAAACTCCAATCTGACCCTTTGTGCTGAACTAGAGTAACTTAGCTGGATGCTAAAGGAATTTACAAAACAGCCTTCTGTGAAGGAATTCTCCCCCTTACACAACAAAATAACTTCCAGGCTAGTCAGTATCTCTCATAGATCCAGCGTAGGGAGTATCTTATTTATTCATTCCCTAGGCAAACTGAAAAGTCACTGCAAACTTCAGCTTTCTCAATGAATTAAAACAAAACTAATGTCAAGAGGAGAAAATGCCACTTATACTTGGTAGAAACAAACAAAAATACTTTACTCTCTATTTTCACATTATTTAACTAACTTCTTTATTCTTGGTAAATCTTCTCAGTTAAAATAAAATTTAAAGGGTGAGCCGAAAAAAACTTTTCTTACTCATTTTTCCCCCTCCCCAAGGTCTGTTTTGTCCACTCTCCCCAGCTGTACCAGCTTCCTCCCTGGGGTCTCCGCAATCTAAACCCACAGGTCACCGATAACAAAAACCTCCATCGCTCGGTGTTACGAGGGAACACCACAGCACATAGCTTCCATCACCCTGTGTGCCTCTGCTGGCAGGGACAACCGATGGAAACCGGAGCAAGGTGCCCTGGGCACAAAGCTTTCTGCGTAACCTGATTTAAACGGGCTCCACCTCCCCGCCACCACCTCCAGTAAAACCGCGGGCATCTGGGCCTCGGCAAGTGCAGAAGCTGGAACAGCACTTGGCCTTTATGTTTAGAGAGAGGAAAGGACTCGCGTCCTCCTTCCCTCTCCTCGCGCCAGGGCACCCCGCTTCTGACCTCTGCGCTGAATGGGATAGGGAGAGGGAGTAAAGGGCAGAGCGGGGAGGTGGGGGGGAAGGAGGAATTTCTGTGATTTCTAACATTGTAATAAACTTGGGGATCTTTTTACTGCCCCACGCACTTCTGAGATCGTTTCATCCTTCTACCATAGTTATCACTTCCTCTTGGTTGGTTTTGTTGAAGAGGAAACTCAGTATTAGGAGGTGTGTTTTGTATCAGTATCAGCTGATGTACTTTGTGTTTGAGTGTACATTCTGCACTAAACAGTAGAAATGAGCTCAGTGATTTCCTGTGTCTTTCCCCTCTTCCTATATTTCAAGGAGAGGGGGAATAAATTTGTAGCATCCTCCCGCACTATTTCCCAAGGCAGTGAGGTTGAGCAGGTAGCTGAAGAATGAGTGCTACCCCAGCTGCAGAACCGGGGTGGGAGGACCGGAGTCCTGGGGTGAAGCTGATGGGAAGAAGATGACAGAACCGGGCTGTAGCCACCACCAGTCCTTCAGATCTGACTGCTTTGAAAAAGGACGTGTTGTTGTCATCTACTGGCAGTAGTCATCACACCTTGAGACAGAAAGGGGCCTCACCAAGCCGCAGCTCAGCCACACACTCCTTCCTCAGGGCTGTTTGCCAAAGGGCACCCATCACAGAGTAACTACATCGTCCCTACTGAAAGTTGCCTGAATCCACTGTCACATGCTCCTTCTGTCCTACAGGCTTGGCGTGGGTGGAGGCGTCCACAGCAAGTTGCTCTTTCCCTCTTCTCAGAAGGGCTGCAATTCCCCAGGTGACTAAAAAGGATACCTGCAAATATTAGCACATATTAATGGTCTTGCTGTGCTTTACTTACGCACCACTTAAATTCCATTAAAATCTGATGCTTGTTAATTTAGGCACACAAACAGGCAGATAAGTCCATCAAGCAGATGCTACTGACATTTTCCATGTTGAGGACTAGGCAACAATAACAAGCAGAGGTGCCTATACTGCTGTGTGTCAACATTTTAAAAGCAGCTTCACAAATGCCACCATCTCTCAGCACCTAATAAACAGTTCAGGAGGGTGTTGTTGAAGCTGCCGAAAGGGGTTTTAAAACCAGAGTGTCTTGCAGGAGTCAAATGCACAGCTTGCACTCAAAATGCCTCTCCCAGCTTGCATATGGATAAAGGAGGCAGACCACCACCGCCAGAAAACACAAGGCTCTGCACAAGGAGGCTGGCAACACAGGGACAAAAAGAGAGGGTACATGAAGCATGACTGGGACAGAAACACTTGAAGAACAGCCAATTTGGGTGTTACAAAATGCACTATGTAGCAGGCTTGCCTGACCCAGTGAGGCAAGGCAGCAGCTCTGCAGTCTGAAGCCCAGGTTCCCCCTTTACTCTCCTTAAATAAGCAACCCCCTGCTCTGCTGCTTGGCCTCTGAAAATCCCTTTCCATCAGGTACCACTTTGGTAGGTAAGCAACCCTCTCCAGGAGCTCTCGTGTTGCACAGGCAACGTGACACTGCCCAACCGAGGGCAGAAGCGCATTGGGAGATTCAGGATGATACTCACCAGAGGCACAGGGAACAAATGCTGCTTAGTCCCTCAGAGTTTAGCACTCGTGCATCGATAGAGACCTGTTAGCACGAAAAGAGCTGTACCATTGTAAGACGAGGGTATGATTAATTTTATTGACGTGTGGGTTAGAAGAAATGAATTGGTGCTAAGTGCTTTGAGACAAAACACTATGATGTGTTTCCAAAGGGAACTTGGGAAAATAAACTTTACAAAACAACAAGCAAGGTTAATATGAATTGGGAGTTGGAAGCTGAAGCTAACATTTGATACCATGGCATTTGAATCAAGCCCAAACTTTGATTATCACATCGATCAGTTGATTAAAACTAGTCACCTGAAACCTGGTATTATGTGCTGTGCAGGACATCAGAAGATACTGTTTAAGCCAAGAAGCATAAAAGGTTATTGCATCTGAAATCTTCATTCCACGCTTATGCTGTGGCAATGCCATTTGTAAAGATAGCAGGAATGCCACATTTGAACAGAGCAAGTGTTACGTATGACTGCAAATGTTGTTGACTTATTCTGGGTCATTGGAGATTAACATTTTGGAAACTGCAGACATGTAGAAGATATGGAGTATGTTATATGGAGTCAGAGAACAAGTCTGTTCTTGCAAGATTTCAAACTCAATTATGTGGACACAAGAAGTTTAAATAAACTTTTCAGATTCTATCAAATGAACTTTTGGTTGCTTATCTGAACCAACCCTCTGAAGGCATTTGGGATTATTTTGAATGCTTTTGCTGGAAATAACAGCAAGTTAAGAAATTAGTTTTAACTTTTGCATTTCTTGCGCCTGCTTTGCCTAATTGTGCAAGAGGAGCGACAAATTCCAAACTCTTTGCCCATTTTCATCAACATTTCATCTTGCTGGCCACAGTGAATTGTTGCTCTCCAGTGCCAAGAAGTCACAATTTGAGCCTCAGAGTTACCTTAGAAGTTTTGTGAATTGAACTATGAAAGATTTTGCTTGCTTTTTCAAGAGAATATATTAAGAAGAAAAAAAAAAATAACCTCCCACAAGACTTCAGTTTCAGGGGGACAATAGACTTGCTTTGTGGTTTTGTTGCTTTCTATCCCATACAGGTCAGGAACTTCATGTACCTCTGTGCTACAAGGAAATAGCATCTGGTCAGTCCTGGAAAGCATTTAATCAAGATGGACTTTCCATTTGCAGACTCCACCTCCTAACCTGGATCTGCTGCTGTAATGTCACTCCCCAGCTGCTGAACAGTGCCTGGAAGTAGGGTTTTTTGTGAGAGTGGGGAAGACAGTAGTGGTTGCTGGATTTTGTCTCTCTCCCAGACACTTCCCCTTCTCTGCACTTCCAGCCCTGCACGAGCAGGAGGGCACAGCGGGGCTGGAGCAGCTGTGACACCAGTCACCCCTCCGTGGGAAGGGCAAGGACCTCTGACGTGAACTGCAAGCTCTGGGCTTCAAGGAGAGCTGGGAGTGCCAAAGAGGAGGGCTCAGGCAATGGGGAATAGGCAGGGAGAGAGAGGTCAGACACAGAAAGGAGTGGGAAAACTACTGAGAAAGCAGGGAAGGCAGGTGAGACTTCCTAGAAAGTAAAGGTTAGGGGACAGTAAGGTTGTGGGATGCATCAGTACAGGGCCACCTTCCTGTTCAGCTGATGCTTTTTGGTCAGGCTGCCAGCTTCTAGACACACATCCTCTTTTTCCATTTTTAGAAATGCATGGTTTTGGGACGAGCACCGTGCTGCTGTGGCTGCGCTGCAATCAGGCATGGGATCTTGACACAGCACTGCCTGCGGTTCCCATGGAACTTCATGATGGAAACTTTCTTTCTGAAGAGCCCAGGCCACACTTTACAGCTGCTTCCTAGCCGGTAAATAAAAGACCATACCATCAGCAGCTTGATCCTGAAACAGTTCCTAGTACTGACATAAGAGATTTATAGCCATAGACAGTATGGGATATTTCTCAGCCTCACCCTTCAATGAGATTCACTACAATCCTTTGTAACTAGGGTGGATGGGCTGTTTGCTCTCCTGCCAAATGGTAAAAAACCCCAACTGCTCAGGTGCACTGCAGTGTCCCAGAGAGGGAAGGAAATACTGCCTGCCACTGAAATCATACATGAAAAAGAAGAACAAACCTCATTGCCAAAGTAAGTTATTCAAAAAGTTACAGGATGAAAAAAAGTAAATGACTGAATTCCACAGGTAAACTGCAGCAAGCTACAGACAGAGCATATGGCTGAATTTACCAAATCAGTGCTAATGTCCATTCAACAACAATACAAAAATCTCTTCGGTGTTGAAGTTCAAATAAATAACCAAATTTCACAAGGGAGGCCTATATGTTATACACATACTAATGCACATATACTTGGTGACTCTCCACAGGGTGGTAATTGACCATCAGCATGATGGCCATTCACTTGGCTGTCTCAACAGTAACAAACTAGTATGGCTTAGTTATTGTATTTGAAATACGGTTTGCAAATGCAAATAAGCTCAGCCTTGGAAAGCTCATGATTACCTAAAACCTCCTATTTAGCCACAAGAACAATCTTTTGGCCTCCAGAAGCCAATGCATGTAGAAATCTACAGGGGATAAATATTTGCACTTCAGCACTCGTAAGAGTGGATTCACACATTTAGAAATGTTTGCACTCGCAACACTCTGCCATGTGCTAATGCCACCATGTTGATAGTGTTCACAGTTCACAGATCTAGATGTCCACAACTAAACATAAATCTTACATATGATGCTGCATTATTTACAGTAACCAGCGCTGCACAGAAAATCGTGGCCCACAGCTGCAATTACACTTGTCACTCATTTGAATAAAAATTACACCTTGTCATTACTACCCAGCAGAATAATAATAAAAAAATAGTAAAACTTGTTTTTCTTAAGAGGAAAGAGGGGAAGAAAAAAAAAAAGTAATCTCACAGCAGAAGTTTAACACGTCCGCACGTGTCAGGTGCTGGTTTGCGTGTGCCCACGCAGCTCGTGCCAGGTAACCACCTTTCACGAGAGGCGGCTTCCCAGCTCAGTAGCACAGGGTCGCGCTTCCAGTACTCCAGACTACACTGGACACCATGGGTAGGAGGCTGCTGGTGAAAGAGGTTCTCTACAGGCAGCTGCCAGCTGTATTTCTCTGATATGGATGCAGGCAGGGTTTGGGGTTGGTTAATATCAGTATGTTTAAGGATGTAAATTCCCTCTAAGACTTGTGACTGTAATGAGGAATTCCCACCTCAAGCTGAGAGTCATTCGTGAACAGCCAGTAAGCCATTACCCAGACAGCTAAAATAAAAACAGAATATCTATTTCCCAGAAATCTGAAGAACCTCTACTTGTTTTGATGGCAAAATACACACAATAGAATTAATTTCAGTTACTATTTTTGTCCTTCTCTGTAGAAATCCTGATATTGAAGAAGACTCAGAAATGGAAACATATCAATATTGTCATCGCCTTCAAAGAGGAAAAAAGTGGGTGCTGACACAAGCGGGAAGAGAGTGGCCATCTGTAAAGAAGCGAATGACTGTGTGGCTCTTAACCCCGCGGCCTCGCTGGGTGCTTGGGATATCCTGAGAGCAGTGAGAAACTTCCCCTCGTTTACCCAGACAGACGAGATCTCTGGCAGGTGCAAAGCCCATGTCATGGGGACAGAGTGGAATCACATTGAAGACATATTGTCCTTTAGGATGGATGAACAACATTTTGCTCTTCTAATACTCTGACAGCGTGGTTGCCTATGCAAGGTGACCTCTGCCAGGAAAATCCAGAAAAGCCATATAAACCATCCTCCTTCCACCCCTTCCGTTCTTCCCGAATACCAAAGAGAAAAGGTATCTTTAAGAGACTACCTCTTTGTCTTTCTCACCCTTCCCGGGTCCTGCACAGAGCGTGCCTCAGCTAAAACCGAGGGCCTGGCCATCACCAGGGAAGCAAACTGCTGGAGACCACTAAGTGGACACAGCCCTGCTGCCTGCTAATTCTCTTACCCCATCAGCCCTTCGTCTTCTCCCCAGCTGCCCTGCTTCCCATGGCATGTCCGTCTTCGGGCTCTTAATTCAGCTTTGCTGGTGCTAATGAGAAGAAGCCTTAGACTAGCCCAGTTGGTCATATATAGCCACTGGCAGCAGCACTGATGGTGGGAGTCTTCGTGTGTGAGAAACAAAGACTGTGGAGCACATTTCCGCTTTCCTTCCACAAGTGAACACTGGGCAGGTGGTGCAGCCCATCGTTTTCAGCCTCTGTAGAGGTGCAATGAAAATTTCCTTTCTACCTCTTTGGGAAGCCTTATACCCAAAGGAATATTGGGGAAGAAAGAAACCTCTTTCAGGGGTTCAGGGACAACCACTTGCAACCCCCAAATGAGGGCATGTCTCTTAATGAGAAGTTTTATTTTGGGGGAAATCCCACTGAAGCCCAGTAGAACCACCTGGACGTTCACATAAGGGTTCCCACCTTGCGGTGAGGGATGCTCACAACAACAGCTGCCAACACCAAAGTTAATTTTTCAGGGCAGAAACTACAGGAAGCTGTAAAGTGTCCACCTCTTTCAGGGGTAGTAACCAGCCACCGGGAATAACCTTGCAGGTTTCAGAAACCTCCTCCTTGTGGGCTAGGTTACCCTGAGGCTAGCCGCAGCTAGTCAGCCATCTGAACTACACGCTCCTCAGGTAACACATTCAATACACCATAGCTACTGCTCCAAGCAATTTCAAACAGTACATAGCCTTTAAAAGCCCAACCAGAGCTGAAACAGCATGGCAATCTGCAAGCAGATGATACACCACGATGCAGAGAGCTGGGTGAGGGAGCTGAAAGGTTTCACTCTCCTCAGATCTGGTCGCTGGCTAACTTTGTAACTGCTGTGACTTACATGGCCGGGGGACTCAAAATATGCAAAGCCTCATTTTAGAATGTGGAAGCAACTTTCAGCCTTTTCCTGTTCAGAAGCGTCTAATCCAGCCTGATGCCAGTGAACAATACCCCAGCGTTAAAGAGGATCCCATACTACAGACAAGGAGCAAGTAGGGGAAAATAAGCAAAATCAAAGGCAGACTATAAGCAGAATATAAATTTGCAGACACTATCGTGAAGAGCAACAGCCAAATCTGTGCCCAGTATTCAGAAAGAAAAGAAATAAGATCAAGATATAAACCAAGTGAAAAGGATCTGTCTGGTGGCAAAATAAAACTCTTCTGGATCAAACTAGGCATTGATTTACTTGTTTTAGTGGAGTCACCTACCTCTTGCTGTTAAGAGAAAGCATTAGAAGACAATGCTGACACTAAAACGGAGATTGAGCGTATCTATTTTATCTAGATACCATAACCCTGACGTACTAAGAGCTGACACTAGGCCTAAGTTTAGCAGATATTAATTTTTAGCACTAAGAAGAAAGATTAAACAAGAAAACTCTCATTATCAGCCATCCAAGTGGTTGGTAGAAAACAGATGTCAGCAACGCAGAACACCGAGTCGGACTCGTATCTGTATTGAATACTGCTGCAGAACAACGCCAATGAAGGCGGCTTGTCACCTGCTCTGTTCAGTGAAAAGCAGAAAGCAAAACTGCCTACACTGTTGGAACCAATGTCAGAGTTACTGGGGGCATACAGATAAATAGAGACAGGCAGAACGAAAGCAATTAATGTGAGAGTCAGCACTCTGGCCATGCCAAATGAGGCAGTGTTTCTTGGTAGTTTGAAACAAATAGATATGAACAGCAATAATATTACCAGGAGATTAGAGGAAGTTCCTCCTCTCTATCAAACATGAAGAACATCTGTTTTTTCACCTAAAAATATCTTGGACAGGTTAAACCATAACAAATTTAGATAGCTGAGCCCTACAACATCATGATAGACTCAAATTCAGTAGGTATGAATTTGAGCAGTGAAGTATAAGTTCTGATGCTCATATCCAGAACTAATCCACTTATCTCTACCTGACCATAGTGATGGTGATACTCAGGACGACTCAATAAATTGCAAGCACTTTAGGGATTATTTGAGCATTGATATTTATATCTATTTGAAGTGGAGTTTTATGATATACTCAGGCTGATGAATTGTTCTTATTTCTGACTGTACCTTTAAAAAGTCTTCACTTTGAACAAACTGAACCTGTTTTACTGTATCATACACATACTGCACTGACACAATTGATTATAATCCAGGCACTGACAGAAACCAGTCTGTCGGGCTCCCTACCCCTGAACCACGGCTGAATTGCACACTGACTTTATAAGCTGCATGCTTGTCCGGCAGGAAAAGTGGCGATGCCACCCTTGACCCTGCTCCCCATCTCAGCGTACTCTTCTTGGGGGGCCCACTGCACCCCCCTACTTGCAGCAGTCCCGAGCCTGAAGCGGTGCCTGCCCCTGCCAACGCAGCTGGCATTTCTGCAGCTGCGGTCTAGTTCTGGGTGGGGAGGACAAGGAAGAGATAGCGAGAAATAATCTCAGTGATTATGTGAGACGGAGAATACATTCCCTTAAATAACCTCCTCTGCCTGCTGAAGTTATCAGAGCATGCCTTTCTAATGCTGGCTAATGCCAGGTTAAGTTCAGTAGTTTGCAGCTGCAAATTTTGTTCGGGATTTGTCCTTAATTGAATAGCAAGCTCCGGGACTGCAGCTACATGTAATATCTGCTAGGAAAACACATCCATCTCAAAAGACATTTTTCAAAAGAGGCACATACAATCTTGTTAAAAGCATGAATCCTAATGGCCATTTGCTCCATCATACACCAGCAGCAGGTATGGCAAGAAGGGGAACAGCTGCTTAGTTGCTTCTGCGACCTATTTTGTCTAGATGTTTGTATGTTTGGGAGAGTGGTCCGGCCCTTCTGCAGCTCTCAGATGAATCACTCTGCTAATGGACTAGCAAGTGCATGGATAACATTATCAGTGATGCAGACCATGGTTTCTATATTGCCTTAATATGCCTCCAAACCAATCTGGTAAATTACTTCCATTATAGGATTTAGATAGTATCCCATTACAGATCAAGCTTTTGGTTAAATGTCATTTCTTTGAAAGACATATTTGGTGTCAAGGTCTGCTTGGCAGTTTCAGAAGAGACTGAACAGAGTCTCAGACTTACTTACTCCTCAAAGTGTTCCCTCTAACTACCAATAAAAGGGTGGAACCACAAAAGCCAGGAGACGTGGTGCCAAGAATGTCTTTCATCGACGGAGCTGTGCTAGCTAGACAGTTTTTCCACTAAGGTCTGTCCCTGGAGTACTGTAAACATGCAAGTCTCCAGGTCACATACTGAAAATTGTTTCTAGGCTGCGTTGGGTAATTCTAAAATTAAAGGGACTATCTACCATTACATTATTACGCTAGAAAAATAATTCCATATATAGATAGGCTGCTATTAAAGAAACTGGTTTTTCAGTACCTTTCCAGTGGTTTACTCCTGATGCTTCAGTGAAACTAGAGAGCCCATCCTAGCTGTCAAAGTACAGCCAGTCTATGTTGCATTTATTAATGCATAATTCCCTTCCTTGCGCTGAAAGCAGATCTAAATAAAATAATTTTCCACTTGCATTTGAAAAAAAAATAAAAATCCTGCAACAAAACCAAGCCATGAAAATGCTTCTATTTATATTAGAAAGTATAAATGTTGTTGTTTTTTTTAAACAAAATGAATACATTTGTGTCCAGCTTGTGCTTTTTTCCAGAGTTTCTATTATACATTTTTAATTCATAGTTAATAAAAAGAGGCATTTCATTTTAGCAAAGTCCTGGCATATTAAAACTAAAGTGATGTGGCATATTAGAGGGACTTGCCAACATTAACTATCTTTACACGATAATTTATTCCATATTTAGTGTTCAATGTTTGCAGTGTTTAATACAGCTGAAACATATGGTGCTGTTTTATTCAAATGGTAAACTATGTGATCATTAAAAATATATGGAAATGTAAACATCATGTCAGAGTTCAGTGTTTCAGAAAGGAGTTGTTAATCCTTGCAAACAGTTTCATTATAATAAGCAGCCCAATCAATTAATGATTTTGTTTCCTTATGTATTTACTTGGTATTACATATCCATTTACAGTAATTAATTTGGTTATATTTCAAATTTATATATATTTACATTTCTACATTATTATAAAGGAATGTGTCATTTTTATTTTGATTTTATAAGAAACAAAGATTGGCAAAATCTATTTAACTACTAAGCTGGGAGCTCAGATCAATCTCCATTTCACTTGAGGATTGAAAGCAAAAAGCTTCTGGCTCTACAGCAGCTTTGTCAGCCTTGGCAATTTGCATTATGTTACCCATGATAGTATGCACTAGGATCCATCGCCACAAATGCAATTTAAGAAAACACTTTCAGTTCTTTTTACTCCTTTCTCAGTCTTTTCAGGCAGCTGGAGTGCCTTTTTTTTCCCCTTGCTGTAGAGAGATTACTTATTACCTCTATTTAACTGAATAAAAAAAAAAATAATCTTGAAAGGTAATAAATAAGTTGAGTTCCTAAGAGAAACTTTTCTGGGCTTTTCATGCAAAAAGGGAAGAACAAGAAGGATTTTGACGGAACATGGCAGGCACGCTGCTTTGGAGACTGAGCCTCCGTTGAGCAGAGGAGCAGGGAAAGCAGGGGTAGGTGCTCTGGGAGCTCTCTCCACAGCCTCCTGCATGTTCCTATCAACCTGGCACTACCTGGACCACTTCTAAGCCTAAGCTGGCCACTGAGGCTCTGTGCACTTGGTGGCATAGGCATAACACTGTAATTTTTCAGCTATGGGTCTTGCAGGAAGATGTAGACGTTTGGGGCTGATTGCTGTACTGATTAGTGTGCAGGGTTGGACATTTTTCACTGTTAGGCAAAAATGTCTCCATCTTTACTGAGATGAGAATTTCATCCACACAGCCTGAAGATTCAGTACAAGCCAAATACAAGAGTTAACCAAAGCCCGCATATGGCTGTCTCGCCGCTCAAACATTGCTGTTGCTGCAAGACCCTTTAACTATTTAATCAGGCCACCTGAGGACAGTATCTCCTTCTAAATCTGGCTTCGGTTCCCTTACTGTCTGCTTGAGGACTGGGTTCCTGCAACTCAGCCTGACCGCTGGCAGCAAAGGCAAAATGCTCCAAATACTTCCCCTGTTCAGTCAGCGAGCAATTGCGGAAAATAGACAAGCCTTATCTATTGCCTTTGGGCAGAAGGACACTGATAACAGTACACTCAGGATTTTGCTCCAAGGCACAAAGAGAACCACGTATTAACTTGCAACTTAGCCAGTGCCTGCAAAGCTAGCTAGCATTTCACCCTCACCGTGGAAGCTCTCCACTTGCAGACAAGAGTCACATTCCTTGAAAGAAAAGCCCGTATCACATGGGAGATGGTGAAATCTGGATGTCTTTCTAGGAAATCACACCAATTCTGCTTTGATCCAAAGATAAAACTCAACATTGGGATGATTGGGTGAAAATTATAAAACTGAACATGAATTAAAACTGACTTAAAACTCAGTATTTTGTTACCTGCGTGAAAAGGTGAAAGTCTGTGTTCAGCAAGTCTAGCTCAGTGATTTAACTAAATCTTCCAACTTTAAAGTCTCTCAGACTGGGGTTGTGATGCCCCATTTTGCTGTCAATTGTTTGTCCTCAACGCTATGCAAATTCAGCATGAAAATTTCTTTCTTGCAGCCATTTAATTTACACCATCCATTACCCCTGCCTGTGTGAGTGACATTTACTGCACAATGTCTGGTAAGCAGCGCTGGCGGCTGGGAGCCAGGAGACCTGGTGTCTATAGCTGACGTTACTATCTTTGGTAAGTTGCTTCATCTCTTCTATTGCATTCACTTAATCACGGTCATCATCTTCAATTGAGCTGTTTGAAGGGACTCTATTATTACAGCTGTTACACCCATTACAACAAGGCTTGAATTATTTTCAGGGAACACAACAATACAAGACAGCGAATTATTAGGTAGCATGTCTAACCTAAAGTATTTGGCAGATATAGTCAGAGTTGAATGTCACACCATCCAGGTCCTTTTTCCACCCAGTCAGCAGTGTAGATAAGCAAAACATTTGCTGCCTATATTAAAAAAAAAGTTCCTCACCCATCGTGCTGTAGAAATGGAGAGGAACATTTTGCCCCTTCTTCAATCAGTATATTTTTTTTCCATGGGCCTGATCCAAACTCTATTGCTGCTGGCTGGGAACTTTTCCTTCTCTTTGTTCTCTTTCTAAGCAGAAAAGCATTCTCCTAGTTCTCCTGGGGATCTTCTAGCTCACTTACACTCCCCTGTTGAAACTGTTGGAAAACGTGTGGCAAAGCTGATACAGAGGAAGCCACAAACCCTGTTAATTACACAATTTTACACCAGGTAAATACAGTAGACCATCTTTTTCCCTCTTGATACCTCCAAATAGTATCCAGTGATACCTTTGTGTTCCTGAGAAAAATCAGGATGCTGATTTAATGAGGACAAAGAAACCAATTCAGGAAACATGAGAAGCCTCCAACAGTATTCCTTTCATGCAGAATCAAAGTTTAACCACAGCTCTATTAAAAGCTCGACATGGTTAAATAGATGTTTTATGTTCTTCAGCCATTAGTATTGAAAGTCCTAAAAAGAACTACAGGACATCGTGTGAGAATGCCTGTATCAAAGGTATCAGATAGTTTTCTAGCTCTCTTTTTACAAATCAAGTTTTAGAGACATTTTGGATAGTAGCATCCTAACATTTGAAACTGAAACCAAAATTTGGGAATTTGCACATCTCTTGGTATCACTGCCTTTGTTTCAGGTGGGCTACAGAAGGAGAAAAGGTCGTCTAAATCCTCACGCTAAGTCATTTCTATCCCTGGTGTAACCAAATGTTCAGATGCGCAGACTTCCCCAAATGATCTCAATATTAAAAGGACCATTTATTATTTCCTGAGCAATAACCACGTCCTTGATGCTTGGCAATTCATGAAGACCTCCCTATTTAGAGGAATCTCCTTGAGCAATAGGCAGGAGCTGAGACCTGCCAGAAAGTCACGGACAGGAGGAGGTCAGAGAGTCCCTCTCTTCTGCTCTTCCTCCACCACCCTTCGGCCAGGTATCGAAACGATTATTGAGCAAGTTGTCTCTCAAGCCTCTGCCTCGCTGGTGTTAAGTTCCCTGCCCAAAGCCGTGAGGGTGGGCAGACGCTGCGCTAACCCCTTCCCTGGCACCACCAGGCTGTCACCTCCCCTGGGCTTTTAGCAGTACTGAAGCAAATACCCTCCGCAGTCTCTAATTTGCCTGCCAGTTCTCAAAGTACCATATGTTTTTGTAGGACTTGGTGGTGCAGAAGGTGGGTATATATCACTGGAAAAGGAACCTCATTTCACAGCTATTTTCCTGCATCCTTAATGCTAAATTTTAAGGTGATTTTTGCCCTGATGTAATTCTGTAGCAAGCATTACTTAATTATTTGGCCAATTATAATATCAGGGCATAGAACAACCATTACGTGAATGGGTGTTGAATCAGCACATTTTCCACTTCACAGTAAGCAACAGGAAAGAGAGAGGAAAATGTATTAACTGAGCAAAATCTAATAAACATAATGTTACCTACAGATAGGTGGTATTTAATCCCATGAAAGGATTTTATGCTTCTGTTCACATGGCAATATCAGACATCATCTCACCGAAGGAAGCAGTGATTCCAATGTGCAAGTCCAACATCAGGAAAGTAATGTTTTTATATTAATATCTGCATGCAAACAAATTATTGTCGTTCTTGGTAATTCTCAAATGTGGAGGGAAATAATACTCAGGCATTTGCACATTTTAGGCTAGATCCAAGTGGAAAATTGTGCCATTGACTTCAGTCTGGGCTTTCTAGATAAGCCTGTGAGCTTCTCTAGGACACAGAACATCTTCGGTTTGTCTGAACAGACCCTCCCCAGCCGGGACTGGAGCTGGAATGGGGTGTTACCAGCTACTGACATACAGAGAGTATGGATCTCTCTTCATGAGTTCAGTTAAAACATTCCTGCCACACTTATTCTGCTGTTGTGGACAAGTCCAAGGGTTGACAAATTCCCCTCAAAATTCAAATATTTTAATCCAGAGAAGCATGAATAATGAACTGGTCGGAAGCTGTGCTGGAAAATGAGAAGGGGTAAAAAAAGACATACCTGGCTTAATTTTCCTCTGTATCCTCACTTGCGTGGGGAGGGGGGAGCGGAGGCAGTAAAGAGGATAGCTAAACCTTTAGAAAATAAGCTAATTTAAAAAAATAAAACAAAATAGAAAAGAACTAGGGCTTCAGTTCAAGTGGCAAATGTCCGTACTGAACCTGAAGTCATACAACTGTTAAATGTGCTTTCATTATTATCAGTTGTTACAGCTACATGCGATATTGATTATGTTAATAATCAGCATAACATTTTGAAGAGGAAGTGTTAGATTCTGTAACAGTGATTAGTCCATTAATTGTGATTGGCTCTACAATTACAGAGTTATTAAGGTGATATTTGATTGTTTAACATGGTTTTATACATCAGTGACTATGTAGGAGATCACAGGGTCCAAGTTTGAACATTCACACTTTCAAAGTACACAATTTTTCTAAATATAAAAATTCTCCATTAACATTCCTTTACTAAATAGGATCCTCAAGTAGGAGAATTCTACATGCCTGTTAGTGGAACTGCAGTCCACAGCATGCATCCAAGTCTAAATCTTTCTAAAAACAATAGCTACGTTTATGGTGACCTCCTCCAAATACATATTTAGACTGAATTTACTATTATTATTATTCCTTTAACACAGGAAAAGATAATCTAAGAGCCATCTATTACATAGTCCTTCTCCAGGACCTACTAAAATAAATGGGAAGGGTCTTTTTACTCAGAGACTTAATGCAAATACTAAATTGGTCACTTTGAAAAGTTAAATTTTACATAATTTTAGGTTAGGTTCTCACTTTAACTGGATTAAAAAAAAAGAGGTGACTAGAGTGTTAATTGGAGATTTTTGTTGCAGCTGGAAGTATCCACCTGTACAAGGTAACGTTAGATCTATCAAGCTATAAATTCCGATTTTGTGAACTACACCTGGATTGCACATTTGTTTTTCTCATGAAAAATGGCTGACGCAAGAAAGATTTCAAGATATATCAAAATCAGGGATCTATTTATATTTAGCACTGATAAACCAGTGTAGCCTTGGTTTTTAGTGTTTCTAAAAGGCAAGAAAAAAAAAGTTCAGCTGTCACATTGCAAACACCACCTATTTCACATACCTGCAGATAGCTCTGTGGGGGCAGGTAAAACCAGATTTTTATCTTTTTCATACATAGACACATTTGGCATCCCTAGAAGTATGAGGGAGTCTTGATAAAGCAACCATATCTAACTATATTTTCCAAAGAATAAGCGCATTGTACTGTAACCTGTAGTGTATCCTTATAAAATAAAAAATGGCTATGTTCAATGTGTCTCACATTTTTTCTGAATGTGCCATTACGCTTCTCTTGCGGTTGCTCCTTCTTCTTAGTCACATTTAGCATAGTGACAACTGCTTTCATGGCCCAGATTCACACTGCAAAGTTTTAACAACTGGTGTACAAGTCCTGACAGACAAGTTTCAGGAAACCGGCAAACTTGTTTCTCCTTGAGCCTGATTACGCTCCCTTCCTTGAATAGCACAAGGTTTCAGAAAACACGTGGTCATTGATATAAACCTGCATAGATGCCATACTGTGTCCCAGGAACCCTCAAGAAAGTCATGGACAGCATTTGTATCCATGATGATGACAAAGCCAGTCAGGATTTTTAGTTTTGCAAGTCCAGTGACTCAGACTGCAGACACCTACACATATTTCCTCAGGCTTTGGGGGGGAAAACAAAAAAAAAAAAAAAAACCCAAAAAAAAAAAGCTTCTCCTCTTCGGTGGCCCATTCCTGTGATGTGACAGACAACAGCCCACAGAAGACAAGAGCACCACTTCAGCTCAATGCTCTTGCATAAATACAAGATCACCTCAGACTGGGGGGACAGGAGACCGCTTCATCTCCCCTCCAAGGTCATCCAGAGGTGCAAGAACAGCAGTTCTCTTGCAGTTGCTCCTTCTTCTTGGTCACAAGATGTTGCAAGGAAGACAGACACCAGGAGCTATGAAGGACAGAAGGGTGGCCAGCACCCGGCCAGGGGAGCCCGCCCTGGCAAAGCAGAATCACAATCCACACAACCTCTGGAGATCACCAAAGCCTGCCCCAATCTGGGAGCAGCCCCTCCTCTTTGGTGGCATCTCCCCTTTCATGCTCAGTAGCTTATGAATGTGTGAATGGGATGGAAGAGTCTCCGGGCAATAGGAAGGGGTGTGTGTATGTGTGGGGAAGGGGGGGCAATGCAACAGTGGGGGAGGGGTGTGTGTGTCACTGCCATGGGTCTCTGGCCTTGTGAAAAACACCAGGCTGAAACCTGCCACCAAATGACGCTCAGATAAAATTCTACACTTTTAACGTCTTGGCCCCATACAGAGCACGTCAACCCGTCCTCTCTCACATCTTCTTTGAATATGGTGGACCTTTGCAGAGTTGAAAAATAAAACAAAGAACATGGAGAGTAGCTAGTTTAAAAAAAAAATGTGTCCTAGCTATGCAGCAAGAAACTGAGTGAGCCATCTGGTTGGGTTTCAACTGTTGCAAACCAGAAATACACCAGGAATACATTTCATAAATTAATAAAACAGTGATCCAGGTCTCTGAGCATAACAAAATAAGTGACATAAGGACATATAAAGTGTGTTCTCTGAAAAACTCGCTGGTGACTTTAGCCCAAGCTCTTGTTTAGGGGTTTGTTGTGGGTTTTTTGGTTGTTGTTTTTTTTTTTTTAAAGTCCCCAAGTACTCATGCACTGAAAAACACAGAACTAAGTTCAAGACCAACTTCCCCACTCCAAACAGACCAAGCTGTTGCAGAAGATGGCAAAGGTAATACTAGTTTAACTTCTTTCAGGAAGAATTACTTTTGTCAGTTATGCATTGCTAGCAAGCAGCAAGAGTCGTCTCTCCTTGCACAGCATTTCTTGACAACTCTAACATCATCACTTTTTAAGCTGGTCTCAACAGCGTTTCCCAGGAGATACTCATCGGTTCTCAGCTGCTCCATTGCGGGCTGGTAGAAAACATAACCATGACTACACGTAAAACAAACCGGCTCCACGGGCAGTTTGCACTTCTTTAGTGGTGCAAGAACAGGTAATAGGCAACTCTCACATTGCAGATTCTCTATTTTGCTCTGAATGAGCTACATTTATTTATTTTTTAGATTTTTTTTGCACACACTGAAATGTGTGATCAAGTTCAGCATAAATGCATGAGAACCTGTAGATGTTTTGTATCACCTTTTTCCTTCCTTTTGACATGACGAACAACATTCTAAATATTTGAGTTATTCACACAAGTACCAAAAATAAGCAAAAATTAAGCACATATTAAGACACAGTGGCAAAGTGATATTTTCCTCAGCTTCGGCACTCCTCAGTGACTTGGTGCTTGTTGTTGAAAACCAACAGATGACTATTTCCTTCTCCCAGTCACCACATCCATTTTGCTACGCCAAACACTCCAGGATAGATAGGAAAAGGCAATAACATGAAAACTGCTTGCCTCAGAGAGATGCAGGCAAGTCAGTCTCCTAACAGAATACCAAAGTGTTCCCTGGCTTCAAGGAGGAGTAAGACAACCCGGTCCCTCTAAGAGGAGCCATAGGCTCACAACAGGGAATCTGGCTCCAGTAACCACTTTGGACAGTGCGCACGGATGCTTCCCATGGGGAAGACCCTTCCCACTTCCCACCTCTCCTGGGCGGTGCTACATTTTCCAGGCTCCATCACCCCTGCCGACTGCGAGGTGCTCCCATGCACCGCCTGCTTTTTCTTCCTGAAAAATCCCATCAGCTCTGTTGCAGCAGTAATAGTTGTTTAAATTACACCAGACCCAAGTGAATTGTGTAGCCTAGCTATAAGCAAACATCAGATATGAGCAGGACCCATGATCACACCCAGGAGAGGTAGCTGCTGGGCACTGGAGATTTTGAGTAGTGAAGAAAAAATGTGGAAAGCCATGCCCACCCACCCATGATTTCCTAAGCTCTCCTCTGTGCTTTTTTGTAAACCACAAAAAAGCACATCCTGCAAGATACCATGCCAGAGGGCAGTTCGGGGAACACTTGTGCCGTATGACCTCGTGAACCAGCCAGGAGACTGCACAAAGTATGAGATCAAGCACCAAATTTTTTTTTTTTTTTTCTGAGCACATGTCGAAGTCAGCTGTTGCATGCTGATAAAATTTGTAGCAGAGAGCTTTCTAGTGTAAACACGGCCTCACTTGCACTAAAGTAACCGGTCCTACAGCCATCCTCTGCTGGGGGAGTAAAGCCATCACTGTGAAGTGGGAAAACATGACAAGAGTCAGGCAAAATGTGTGATGATTTACTAAGAAAATGATAGAAGAATGATATGACTCATAAGCACAGTAACCAATTTATTCTGCATTGCTCAAACCCTGCTAACGTTTGGGATTCTATCTCACAAAAATGTATACAAATCATATCAAGGATATCCCTCCCAGACCACTTTTTACTAATCAGACATTTTCAAAAGCATTTTCTGCTGGGATAAGCTCTGCTTCCATCAAAATCACTAGCACTTCAGTTTAATTTTGATGGGAGCAAAGCTGGGCCAAAATCCCACCCACAAAGTTTTATTTACTAAATGCAGGGTACTAATGCTAATATCTCTACAGCCATATGAAATCATGTGGCATATCCTGGAAAAGTGAACTGAGGACTTTCTAGCAACACAAAGCCTCAAATAAGAGCCTATTCCAGCTCAGCATGAATTATCTCTTCATATGAATGACTTCTTAACAAATCCTAGTTAGAAATGCTTAGGTAAGGGTATCGATATTACACTAATGCTCTGAGGAACCAAAAATAAAGAAATCAGAAAAAAAAAAATCAAACACCAGCAAAAAAAAGAACAATAAAGCCTGGACATTCTTTGCATTCTTTTCCAAATGCATTGGCTGTCCCCGCAGCAGCTGGCTCAGCAGCTCAAAGTGCAAGTCTCTTTTGCAAAATCTCAGTGAAACAGGACTATCAGAATTAAGGAGGAGAGATAAAGCATAAAAATGGAATTCGGCAAATAAACAAATAAAAACAGAGAGGACTAAACTTAATTCAGCCTAGCAGACCCTACTAACAAGGTGCGTCTTATCTCTATAGTCTTAATAAAAGCACAAAAAGACAACTTACTCCTTTTCAGTACACACTGAAATCAGTCAAAATAAACTGTGGTTTGGTTGGAGATAGAGCTATTGTGGACCATAATTACATTAAAAAAAAAAAAAAAGATATATCTACCATGAAAGTCCTCTACACACTGAACTAAAATGCAATAGCAAAGATAATTACTTTGATCCTTAAGTCTTTTCACAAAGACAAAAATCTTGCCAAGCTGGAAGTTGATTCTGCAATTTTTAGCATCTTTTAAGATAAATCATTTCCCCCTGCTACCCCCCACCAACCAGTAAGTCCCAGATTTTTATTTTTTTTTAAATTACTTAAGAGGACATCTAAAACAAAGGGAAAAGAGTTATTTTTTTGTTCTTTTTTCCTTCATGTTCTTGTTTCTCTTCTTTGCTACTGCTACTGTACAAGTAACATTTGAGATAGCTTGAACTGGAAGGTTGTAAAGAAGGAGGGAAATCCAAAAATCATATTTGTGGGCTTCCCCCCGCTTCCCAGTTATCTTCACTATTGACAAGATCTTGTACAATTAATTGCCATAGGTTTTTTTGTCATGGGCATTCTAATGTGATTGAAATTAAATAAAATAACAACAAAAAAATACTAGTCTTTTTCATTGCTTCCTATACGGAAATTGTTTAGTTACTTCCTCTGTTGTATATAGGAAGCTCTGTTGCTGCAGCAGGGAAAAGAAATTTTTCTTTAATCTAGTGATCAAAAGGGGCTGAAAGTTGAATGGTGCATGTAGGACCAGCCAAGGTCAGGGAACTAAGACATCTTTAGAGAGGCATCTGGCAGAGACAGTGTTTACCGGCTCTTCACTCACACTGAGTTACGCAGTACTCAGAGGCATTTCCCAATACCCATAACTGAGACACTACAGACCAAGTTCTTGGAAGCCTCTTCCTCTCTGACAAAACATATCCAGGAACCTTCTGATGATCTGTTGACCTGCCTTATTTCCAATTTGGAAAATTAAAATCTGACTTGGTACACAATCCTGCAAAGGTTGCTGATCTTTCCAAACAGAAACTATTGGAAATCAAAGATAAAAAAGTTTGTAGCGAGAGCTAACTATTTTAGCCAGGTACCACAGGGAAGCAAGACCTATATGATTACAAGAAGGGGTCTGTATGTGTGTATATGTACGCCTGTGCACTCACATGCCTATGTGCATCTATCCCTTTTCCTCCTCTCTCCATCCTCCCTGTAATTTTTGAGACTGAATTTCTTACACGTCACAGAGGAATAAAGGTCTCAGAGATACTCATTCCCTACAATGCAGTGAAAAAAAGAATGTGTGCAATGAAGAAAGATGTTACTTTGAGAAGTCTTGAAGACTAGGGTACATCCCAGAAGACTGGAAGGCTAATGTCACCCTCATCTACAAGAAGGGCTTAAAGGAGGATCCAGGAAATTATAGACCCATCAGCCTTACTTCAATTCCTGGAAAAGTTATGGAATTAATCCTCCTGGGGGCTATCACAAGTCAAATGAAGCACATGATTGGGAAAAGCCAGCACAAATTCACCAAGGGCAAATCACGCTTGACAAACCTGATTGCCTTCTATGACAAAGTAACCTGCTTGGTTGATGTGGGGTGAGCAGTGGACACTGTCTACCTGGATTTCTCTAAGGCTTTTGATACGGTCCCCAACAGCCCCCTCCTACAGAAATGCATGCATTATGGTCTAGACAAGTGGTCCGTGCGGTGGGTGGCGGGTGCAGCTGCCAGGCTGCACCCAGAGGGTGGTGGTAAATAGCTCTTTTTCAAACTGGCAACTTGTCACAAGTGGGGCCAACACTGCTTAATAACTTCATAAGTGATCTGGATGATGGGATCAAGTGCACCCTGGTGAAGTAAGTGGATGAAACCAAACAGAGCAGGAAAGTAGACACTTCAGAAGGGAGAGCCA
>VXBL01000258.1:0-17525 GCA_013400195.1 Aramus guarauna | reverse complement strand
ATGGCTTCTTTCTGTACCCCTGGAGTAGAAAAATATACCTCCCCAGCAACTGTCTCTGGACTGCTGCTCTCTTCAGCTGCATCCAGGGTTATGCCAATGCTCTTTTTTACACAGAAAAAATTGCAACGATACCACAGTGCATGGTGCCCTTGCAGAAGATTTTAAGTAACTAACTAGCAATCAAGATTAAAGGAATATAGGCTGAACAGGAAAAGAAGTTTATGAGTAGACCGCTCACTAAATGGAAAGCCTTAAAGCAGCCATTTCTCCCCCATATTCTACATTGTGTGTAGTCATTCGCAAATCCCCACTTCCACTCCTCTGCTGGCTAGTTCCTCTCTGTTGAACGTCAATGCTTTTCTTCCTGTGGCGTTACAGAAATGGGCTTTCCTACACCCAGCTCTAGCCCTCCGTGGGTGTCTCTCAAGCTTCCTCCCAGAAAAACTCCTCTCTTCATAATGTGAAATTAGATAGGAGTGCTGGATGTGTTTCATCCTCTACAGATTATTCTGATCCTTTCTGCTTGCCAGAAAGAAAAAAAAAGGTTTCACTGGGGAATATTTGACCATATACCACTTAACTATCAGCTGCTACTGGAGCTTCTTAATGGGCCCAAAGACTGAACCCGATTTTTGCTCCCCACATGGTTTCCCAGGCTGAGACACAGGAGGAGAAGAGTAAGAGGATGCACGTGCTGCCTGCGACCGCCTCCAGTTCCCTTCTCCCACGGGGAGGGAGAAGACTGCAGTCGCCAAGGATGTCAATCAAGTGTTAAATTTGCAATAGCAAAGCATTCTTTTAAGCCAGACATCTATTTAATAACGCTTACTCCTTACTCAAAATTGCAGACAAACCTGTCCATAATCAGATAACGTGAAAAAAAAGACTGACAGATGGCTGGTGACGTCTGTACCTGCCCCCTTCCCCCATGCTTGGCCAACTCACTGTGGTTTGCAAGCACCAGAGAGGCGGCAGCCTCTGAGAAACAAGCGCACATCGCACTCCTGGGCAGGCTGCATGTGTCACTGTAGAGAGCGTAACCTGCTGGTTAAACCACCAAAGTGATTATCAAAAGAGTTGGGATGCTGTTCCTGGCCACATGTGCTGCACAACTTGACAGGTGGTGGTTGCATAAGTTTGGGGAAATTTTTTTGTAACGCTACTGAAAATCTCATATTTTAACTTTTTTTTCTGGGGTGGTGAATAAAGAAGGTTCTGCAACAAAAATAACTTACCTTTGACAGCATTGCTGCAATTATACTGAAATTACTGAAACAAATAAAACCTCTGCAAATCTTTCCTCATTTTCAAAAGCCAGGAGACATACTGATGTTTATAGGTGTTCTAAAGGAACTGTAATTCATACTGGTACACCGCACATGAATAAAGCCTGATGCTTACAAGCTGTATCTGCCATGCAGTCCATCTGATTTGTTCAAGTGGCCGTGTTAGACCAGCACTGCATCTGAGCTGGTGAGGTTATTAATTGGCAATAAATAGAAACACACTATTTAAAAAACTTTTGACTAATGCAAACCCAGGTAAATCTGAGTTGACAGATTTATTAGGACCCAATATTATACTGCGACTCAAAGAATGATTAGCCAGGACCCTTGACAGGCTGAAGATATATGATCTGATATGGCAGCCTTTTTCTAACTCTATCGAGAGATGACTTTAGGTGCATGGGTGTTTGTTTAGTGCTTGTGTAAATTGTTAGACTGATAGCCCTGAAACATGAAAATTTATCTTTAATACCAGGCACAGGCTGGGTCCTTTTTTATATAATGCTATACCTTGAACAAGGCCCAGGGCCTTGTTGCTAAGAGCAAGACAGGAGAGTGACTTGGTGTTTCTTCACCAAGGAGACGTCTAAGAAGTCTATGAGGTATTTCTTTCCAATGCAGAAGGTATGAAAATACCTGGGACATGCTTCACACATTTGGTGTGTTTATGTTGAGTACAAAATTGGTCATTTTTAAAATATCTTACAAACTTCTCATGCTGCACACCTATATTTACTTTATGTTGTACTTTGTCTTGAAGAATTAGGTATGCTTATAGGGATATCTTAATGAAAACATTGGGGAGAAAAAGCACAAAGCAAGCTCTCCAAAGATAAAGAAGAGAGAATTTAAGAAATTTCTTCCTCCTAATCCCCTTTTCCCTTGCAAAGGGAATCAGTGTACAACGTAGTTCAATTTGGAGTCAGCTTTGCAAATTCACATTTGAGCAATAACCTGATTCACAAAAGTCTAAATTAACTAACTCATCAGAGCATCCTGAGGAAAGAAATTTGACTGACTGCAGAAATGGAATGTAAAGGAGGAGCATAAGTAAAAGCAAGATAACAAAAGGGCCTTGAAATTTCCAGTGAGCATCTAAATTTTGTGAGCCATCCTCAAATCTAAGAAGCATGTGTTACTCAAACATAAGTAACAGGACTGCAGCTGTGTTCTTGACAGAGCTGTAATAGAAAGAGAAATGTAGCATGGACAAAGGGTTATTTTCTTTTATTATTCTCTGCTTTCTTGAATTCTTATTAGGAAATTAATAAACACATATGGTTCGCAGAACAAATCCAGGCACTAGGAACTTTCCAGAGTACCTTTTTTTTTTTATTAGTAATGGTAATTATGCCTACAGGTGAAGTAACAGCTGAGTGACTCAAGTTATCCTGCTGTTTAATTTAATCAAAGGAGTCATGTATCCTTTAACAAGACCTTTTGGAAAAAGGACAAAGATAATTTCCCCTATTATTGGGTTACAACGAATACAAATAATTTATTTCATAACACTTATTACATAGTAAAAGTATATGAAGAGAGAAAGAGCAAAGGAGAGGGAATTAATAAAGCCACTTGAAGACATGTTGATTTTTTTTTTTCCTTCTCTGAAATTGTGGCATGTTCTTAAATCATTGCTGTAATCTAGAAGGCTTGTAGATGCTACAAATTAATCAAGACAATTCAGTGTTAAATTCACAATTTGTGAATTTAACAGAAAAAGAGCATTTGACGGCTACTTGTCTCTAGAGCACACAATACACATCAGGAGGATGCAAAACCCCATCTACCAACACTAAATCTTTGGAAGCTGGGATGAGACTTCATTACTTCTGCTGTTCCAAAGCCTGCAGCTGCAGAACAAACTCTTGCAGAACTTGGGAATCAGAAACAGCAGGAAAGATCTACTGATTTTTGGAGTATTCTGTCTTCTCTGATGTCCCCAAGTATGGGAAATTTGAGGCTGGACAATAATTTGAGAGATTAGACCAAAGGTAGTATTTAATAAAGCTCTGGTAGATTTCAAGCACCTTACTTCTTGAGCACTGATGCTCCTGAAGATAATAATATAAAATAAACACTGGCTTATCGGTAAGACAACTCAGTGCTACTGAGTTCTTCAATTCATGAAAATATTGAGAATTAATGTACCAGCTCCACTGTCAGATCAAGAGTTGCAATCCCTCCTGCCCATAACGTGTCTCTTCACTGTTTGATTTCTACCACTCTCAACTTAAGGTTAACAAAGAAAATATGAGGAAAGAGACAAACAAAAACAGTCTTTAGCCTATCTCTTGCAGCGAGCAGCAAATAGCAATAATCTTCACAACCTCCAGAAATCTTCTGAGATAACTCACAACTCTCTCACTTACAGAGGAGCCTGGGGGAGTCTCCAGTTTTTGGCAGTGTGGCCTATCTCTCATTCAGCATAAGATTAGCCATGAGTCCTCACACCGGCTATTTCAGACATGGTGGCAAAGCTACAGTGTCTATGCGTAGCCTGCAAAATAAACCCTCTGCCTTGGCGCTTGATTGCCCAGCAGCTCAGATGCATGCCACATGGCTCTGGTTCACTCACCACCCAGACCTGAGCTCACCAGGGCTCCTTCCCCGACTGTACCTGGGTTTTTGGAGAGAGGCACGGCAGAAAGGTAAAGGCTACATGCCTACAGTCACACAGCAGGTCAGTAGCAAACATAAGAGTAGAATAATTTTCTACCCAAGAGATCCTGCTTTCAGAGTCCAGCCCAACCCAGAAAGTCAAAGAATTAACATGAGTGGCAATCTTTCACTTGAAGAGCTCATCTGTAGAAACTTCTGTTATGTTAAAGGCTAATTAAGGTCAACCATATCACACTCTATGTGGGAAGAATTGTTAAGTCATTCACTCTCCAGTGGAGCAGGATTGGTTTCCACAGACACTTGCCAGTATTTTGTTCAAACAACTTTCAGAAGTCACAACCAATAGGGTGTTTCAGTAGTTCCTTTGAAGATACTTCAGGTGTCTTGCCACCTGAAAACTCTAACATGATTTTTTAGTTCAAATGTATCTCCACCTAAGTTTTATATCCCTATGCCTCTTCATCATGCTTGGGTGCATGAAACTACATTTCTTTCATACCTGGATGTCTGCATGCTTTGAACATTTGTAGTCTGTTATAACATCATTTCTCCTTAGTCATTACCTAGTGATACACTGAAACAATAAATCATTCTGACATCTTTCCTTCCACTCCCATATTTGCTGCTTCCTACTGAGCTCCCTCTAATTTGTTCCTCTCTTTGGTAACACAGTGCCCCAAGTGAATTCAGTAGGCAAATTTCACCACTCAATGGACCATATGCTACTGATTCACTACATTTTCCTTTCTATCCCTCCCCCTCTCCCCATTTTTACACCCTTCTGAAGATCAGGTCCCTTTTTGGCATCTCAGTAAAATAGCCAGATGAGTTTAGCATCCAGTCTACGCCTTGACCCACAAAACATCGAAGGTGTTGAGTTCCCAGGAGATATAAAGAAATCTATCCCTGCATTTACATGCCCAAGAATAAAGCTGGGCTCTTTAGGAAAATCTGCGCCACCACAGCACCATTGGAAGCAACCTGAGACCCAGTGCCCGTTGCCACTTCTGCTCTAAGAGCAAAGATAGGGATGAGTAACCCATGAATAAAGACTGGGGTACAAAGGGAGCTGGGATCTACTGCTCTTTCATTATTGGGTGATAGTAAAGTGATGGTGTTGGCCAGGACACGGGGCACATCGCCCCTTCTCATGCAATGAGATCTCCCCCACCGGACCTCCTCCTGCCTGCTGCCCTGGGGCAGGGGCTGCTCCCTGGCTTTTTCCTGAAAGGGAAAGGGGGGATTTCAACAGGGGCACATCATTCCCTCCTGGCACAAAATAAAACTTGGAGGCCACACAGGCTAAATGCACAGGAAAATAGCATCTGCTGTATTTCTGCAGACAGAAAAACTATATTTTGGAACAAAAGTATTCAGCTAGCACTTATAAGGAAGCTGTTAAACAAAAGCTGGGGGTCCCCTGCTTCCCCACGCTACTGCTAGACGAGAGGTGCCTGGAAGAGACTGGAACGAGGAGAAAATAACTTTCAGGGCAGGCTCCCCGCTTACGCCTTGCTTGTCGGGACAGCCCGAGCACCCCGAGTGCCGCCACCGGAGGAGTCGCTGGGTGCAGCCTGCAGCCATGGCAGGGGGCTGAACGATGGGGACCCGTGTCTCGCCACCTGCCTGCCGGCCTCGGAAGGCTTCCCCGTCTCTGGCCTGAGATGGGACAAAACTCCCCAACCCTCAAGTATCACCACGTGAAGTTAAGGGTGCTGCTTTTACCCTTTCGAGCAGTGGGACAGGTTTGCCCAGTTTGGGTTCCTGCTGCTGCTGCAGCGGCTGTGTTTACACGAGTGTCCAAAACAAAGCTTGCCAAAACTGCTTGCTGTGGCTTGAGCCTGCGTACCCCTTATCACACTCCTTTTAAAACGCTGGTATTTTCTGAAGGAAAAGAAAACATCCTGTGCTATCCGGAATTTTCCATGGTTACACTTTGCCCAGAGGTGACTTGTCCCTCTGAGTAAGCTTTCAGGATTATGTAATATTTTTTTTAATTCTGTTGTTTGTATCTACAGAGGCAGGCAGGCAGATAAATGGGAGACAATTAAATGAAAGAATAGCCTGAGATTTCTATCAGCGTACAGAGTTAGGATGACTCAATGATAGAGACAACTGCTCTGGAAAGTTTTAGACTTTTGTTAACTGAGGATTGCTGAAATTCCAGGATGACGGGGGGTCATCCTTGAATCTTTCCAACAGAGGAAAATGTAATTTTAAGAGAGGAGTGTGACTGAAAATACCTAAAGGGAACGTCATTCTTAATTCTGAGATCCTGTCAAATTGTACTTTTATAAAGAGCTAAATGTTCAAGTAACTGCCTGAGGATATGGTTTTTGTCAACATTTAGAAAAATGCACAAATATTAGTAGTTTAAAAGGCAACAACTTTGAATCCCATTGTTAATGTTTAAATATACAGTTTAGTTGTAACCACTGTTATCTGGATTGCCACTTTTCTGAACGTTTAAATTCCTAAGGCCCGTGCACCTTTTTTGAAAGTGTGTTGATCCCGGAATCAGCTCTAAACTCATTCTCCTCACTGCTCTGCAACATAAATATTGGACATCAAGTATTGTTCTGTGCTATTGTATAATTCTTGCACACATGGATACTATAATAGTATAATTTCTTAACAATATGATTCCTCACACTAATCCTACATGCACACACAGTCTGCAAAAGAGTTGGGCGTCTGGTTCATCAGGATGAACAAGACCATCCTGTCATAAATGCATTTTTGTTGTGAGGTGTTTTGTGTCTGGACAATTTAATTACTTGCTTGAACAATAAAATTCCCAGAACAGTAAAGGCTGGCCAAACTACCCATTTCTCACTTGATTAACCTGCTGAAACTCAAGACACGTGTTCCAAACTAAAAGATTTTTATAGAATGAGTATTAAAGGACTTGACACTCTGCCACCATCTTGCCATCATATTTTACTTAAGACAAACCCTCCCCAAAATGCCTTTCATTCTGTGAGACAGATAACAGCTCCAGGCAAATGTATCAGGAAGAACGCAAAACACCTTGTCAAAAGGCAGATTTTTTTTTTTTTTTTAACGAAATGATCTAAAGGAAAAAAAAAAAAAAAAAAAAAAGTAGACAAGCATACTGATTATCCATATCCAGAGGCTAAGAGACTAAATCCTTTTGTTATTGATCTACTTAGGTTAGGAATTCAGGAGATACATACGTGCTTTCACATGTCTGTGCTCTGCTAGTCTGCACTGTGTTTCTTCTGGGACACAGGTGACAGGCTAAGTTCAAGGGTCTGTCCTAAATTCATCTTTTATTCTTAATAATGCAGACGCCCATGAGTTGTAATACCCAAAGTATCAAAGGTCTGTAAGTATCTTCCAAAGCATTGCTTTCCACCCTACTGAGGCAAAAAGTTACTCAAAAACAGAGGAAAGAGCTGTTGTTTCATCGTTATTTGAAAAATATTATAAGCCTTGTGCCATAGGATTTAGAGCATCAACCCATCTGCTCTGGTGGTTCAACTCACTTAGCTATGGAGATCAAATTCTTAGCTGAGGGAATTTCAAATAAAATTAACCTCTTGCTTCTCTGGCAATGCAGTTGGGGATCTCTTTTCTTCTCTACAGCCTAGGAGAACACACGATGCAAATTATCCTTCAGGGCTTGCTCTGTGCTGCCTAGGAAGTAAGGCTGGGGTGGCAGGGAGATTTCTGCATCAGCCCTTCCGTGGTGCTGTGCCAGCAGCAGATTTGCTGCAAGTAGAGAGTCTTCTGATTTACAAAGGAGCAACAGTCTATGCCATCACATTAAGAACCCAAAGTAAATTATTTAATAAAAACCAATTCTTGTTTATACTCCAGCTGTTGATTTTCTCCAGGCCTGGTAGCAGCAGGTACTATTTACAAGTAATGCTTAAGAGTTCACACTGAAGGAGAACTTAACGAGACAACCAGGCCCAAGACGAGACACTCTGCACTTGTCTACAGGCAGATATCCTAACTCTACCTTTTGATTCCTTACTTCTGGCATGCAGAGGTTGCATCTGCCTTTTCCCAAAGCAAATTCAGCTTTCACGACAGACCAGTGACAAGCGTGGAGATGAAACTGCTCTGTTCGCCATGCAGAGGTGCACCATGGAAAACCCCTCACGTGGTTAGGTACATCAGCCTGAAGGAAATGCCTGCTCAGCAGCAAAGGTAACTCTGCCTCCAGAGCTCGGCCCTTCGCCCACCTGTAAGTGGTGGTTAAAACTTCACAGAAGCCAGCATTTCCCGCAGTGTGGTAGCACCTTTAGAGTTGAGATAGCTTAACCTCTAAACTGTGCCAGCCAAAATAAGGTTTACTACCAAAAATCACATTTTTAGTATGCTGATCCTTAGACTTTTTCAGGTATAGAAATACCATCACAAATCATAACTCCTATCTGACAGTACTACACGACTCACATTTTCAAGAATGGATTTGGCCTTCAGTCACAAACGCTCTTTAAGCAAAGCCTATGCTCTGACGCAGTCGCAGTATGACATCAGTGGAAATTAAACAAACCCTGTATCCAAGATTCTAAAATGTCCTGTTGTCCATCACCAGTATGCCGAAGTGCCAAGTCCCCAGTGTAAAACACAATTAACGCTGCATGTGAAGGAGTCATTGAATGATTTGAGCTCTCTGAAGGAAACAGTATTGCCTGCTTTTTCTTCAGATGTTCCACATTCCCCCAAAGACACCTAAGATTATAGTATGTATCAAGTCTTGTTCCTAAGGGCCAGTATAGCATATCAACAGAAGAAATACAGCTTATTGCTAACTTTCTGCATGCATCATTTGTAATTCTCTTCCATAGGCACTTGCTGACTGAAGTAATCTCAATAATAAAGGTGAAAAATATATATTCCTACAAGACTATTATATGGAATGACATAGGATGTAGTACCCTCTAGCCATAGAGAAATGATGACTTTAAATGAATAAAACCAGTGCTGCCTATGTGGTGATAGGAGGATACTGCCTTTTTTAAAAAAAAAAAAAAATCAGTAATGAAAGCTAAGCTGTTATTATGTGTAAAGCAGCTGCAGAGAAAGTGATAGCATTAAAGGCATTAGAACAAAGATTATCTGTTCTCTGTAATTAAATCCTTTGCCCTGCTTTATACCAGATGACTCCTCAGGTCACATGAGCCTGATTCAAGCATCATCCTTGAAACTAGCCTGAAGAGGTTGGAGCCAGTCACTGGAAACCCCTCAGCCTACAGGAATTTAATTGTTCTGTGGTTTCCATCCTGCCTTCTCTCTGCGGGAGTGGAGAGCTGTAATACTGATCCCAAAAGTATCTGGGAACAGGCTGGTCTTTGCACAGTTTCCACTTCCTGCACACCTTTTGCCAGTGACCTCTCATACATTGGAGATGACAACACATAAATATCACTTCCTTGCCAGAGCAGACAGATTATTCATATCCGAGTTCCAATAGCTGTATGATATAAAAATACAAAATATTCTCTCGTGGTCTCTGAAGCAGGAATATCCATCTCCCAGAAAGTAAGCGCAGTGCGAGGCTATTCTCTGCATGACTCACAGGGACAGCAGAGTGTGTCTACAGATCTGTGGCAAACACAGACACTCCTCAACAGCCTTTTATCAGCCTGTCACTCTGGCCAGGCTATGGGATTAGCTCCATGGTCTCTGATTCAGCTTTCCTCCTCATCTGACACCGCCTCACCTATTGCTTACCTAATACTTTCCTGTTGGAAGCAGTCACACAGGTTTAAAAACAAATAAAGGTTTTGCATGATCCAGGAGAAAGCGAAGAGGGGCTTCTTCTGTGATCCACATCATTGGTGATTAAAGAAAGAAAGAAAAAGAAAAAAAAATCACTGCTGTTTGGTGGTTTATATGAGCTGCTGGTCTCAGTCTAGTCATTAGGGGGAAAAAATAAAAAAATAAAAATCTATTCACATGGATGCTCCCAGCCTGGTAAGAAGGTCTCAACACTTGGAGGGCAGGAAGGCTGAACTTACTTTTCCTCCATTTAGGGTCCCTTTGGGTTAGAGCTGGAGGTGAAAATAAGATAATGACAGAGTCAGACCTGAATTTTACCACAACCCTTTACAGCCAGAAAACTCAAAGGCTGACCAGGCCACTGTCCTTCTATTCCAACCATTGACCGGCTAGACAAAGTAGCCTCCTAGTACAGTCTTAAGGAGAGCAAGCTCTGACATTTACAATTTGTTTCCCTTTATAATCACACTCATTTTTCAGCTTGCAAGGCAAGTTGGTCCTTTCTTAATACTGAAATAAAGAAAAAAGAGAGGAAGATTGACTTGGGACACACAATAGTTGGAAGAATTTCAGATATGAAATCTCTCTCTTTTCTCTTTTACGCAGACAAAACAGGAGTGCAAATGAACTACCTCTGATGGAGTCAAGACTGGAGGAAAGTCTGGAGCCCCTGTAATTCATCAAGGAGCCATAGTAGTGCTAGTGGTGAGAGGGGACAGAACCCCACTTGTCCAGTGAAGCCCAACGTTATCCGTCACATAAAGCCAGGCTGGACTGGAAGCAGGCAAGCATGCACTAGTCCTTGCAGTTTGGCTGAAGTTCAGTCTCTGCTCCCTGCCCTCGTTTTCCCTGACTTGGCCTCCCAGTTTCCTCCTTCCACTACCACCACCACACATGTTCTGAGGGACAGAGAAACCTCCCCAAGGGATCATCACCTCCATCAGCTTCGATGACTCCTCAGATCTTTGTTCGGCTTTATAATAAACACAATTTACGGTATGTCCCAACAGCACTATTCTTCAGCAAGAGACATGCACATGGAAGGGAAGCCAACAGCAACACATAAGCCTGTCAGGTGAATTAAACCACCCCTGCTGGAGGTAACTGATGAACTGGAGAGAGTCAGCCAGAGCAAACAGTGAAGTTCTGGAGAGCCCAGACTCCTTACTTCAGTCAGTGGCCAACACAACAACTAACATGAGGAATGTTTTTTTCTAACCCGAACTTTTCCACCCAAGCCTACAAAGGCTAATAGCTTTTACAAAACTTAGTGGTATTTACCTTCAGAGCTTTATAAGGCTCCTTTTTGTTGAGCAGTTAAAGGATGTTCTGAGAAGCCATGCAAATGTGTAAACTAAACCAGAAAACTGACAAGAGGAAAAGAAAGCAAATTAAGTTTTATGCAAACGCCTGTATGAAGTTGTGGGTGTTGTACAAATACAGCTTCCCTGTGCCGCTGTTGCATACTTCACAGCAGAGGACTGCGCAGCTGGTCGCAGGGAGCTAGGAAGGAAAGGCAGGTCAGCCCTTTATTTTGCACAGCATGGCAACACGCTGGCAAGCCAAGCCTACAAAATCATTTACAGCTGTGATATAGGTGACCGCTTTCCTACAGCCCCCCATAAATACTGTTTGCTCTCTGAGGGTGCCTAGCTGCAAAGATTGTAGATGGGTTTTGGTGGGTTTTTTTGTAGGGACTCTGACTTTTGCTTACTGACTCAGAGGAAAAATACAAACAATATAAAAGTCTGCCAACTGGAAATGGGGAGAAGAGGGGGAATACATGTGTATAGAGAGGTAGGGGGGTGCATTCAAAAGCAGAGCACGAAGTAGGTCTTTTGTTACAGAGGCTTATAACACATTGCAGGTGTTGAAAGACAAGGTAAACAAGGGTGGCCAAGACTGGTTTCTTGTACCCTTTTTACAAGGCCACGGCATTCCAACTATTTAATCCACTAGCCTGTCTCTGATGCTTCAGCGCAATGTATGAGTAAAGGGTATGTTGACAAATTATGTATTTAGGGAGAGTTTATTTCTTAACCAAGGGAATTAAAGGTTGGTTTATGCCTCAGAGAATGAGGGTACATGTGTACATTTTTATCCTACCTAAAGCAATAGAATATTTTTATCTATACACAAGCTGCTTGTGGAATCCTATCTTTTCACTTTTCTGGATAGTATCTGGCAGCACACACTACATGTTCTAAACATGCCACATTAAAAAAAAACAAAAACACACAAACCGAATTTCTCTGATCAGTTCCTTATTTAAATAACTATTTGCATTCTAGCATTAGTACATATTATTAATATTAGCATCCTTTAGGAGAAGTGGGACGAACATGATCTAGACAAGAGGATGGAGTGCACCCTCAGAAAGTTTGCAGGCGACACCAAGCTGTGTGGCAGTGGTGATGGGCTCGAGGGTAGGAAGGCTCTAGAGGGGGGTCTGGACAGGCTGGCTCCATGGGCTGGGACCGAGTGCCTGAGGTTCAACAAGGCCAAGTGCCAGGTCCTGCGCTTGGGTCACCACGGCCCCATGCAAGGCTCTGGGCTCAGGGAAGAGTGGATGGAAAGCTGTATGGCAGAAAACAGCGCCTGGGGCTGTTGGTTGGTGGCCGGCTGGCCGTGAGCTGGCAGTGTGCCCAGGCGGCCAAGAGCACCTGGCTCGTATCAGAACTGGCGTGGCCAGCAGGACTGGGGAAGGGATCGTCCCGCTGTGCTGGGCACTGCGGTGTGAGGCCGCACCTGGAGCGCCATGTTGGGTTTTGTGCCCCTCGTGACAGGAAAGCCACGGAGGTGCTGGAGCGCGCCCGCATTGGGGCAACGAAGCTGGCGAAGGGTCTGGAGCACGGGCCTTGGTAGGAGCGGCTGCGGGAACCGGGGTTGTTTAGTGCCTGGAGAAAAGGAGGCTGAGGGGAGGCCTTAACACTCTGCAACTCCCTCAAAGGAGGTTGTAGCCAGGTGGGCGTTGGTCTCTTCTCCCAAGTAACAAGCGATCAGACAAGAGGAAATGGCCTCAAGTTGTGCCAGGGGAGGTTTAGATTGGATATTAGGAAAAAATAACTTCACCAAAAGGGTTGTCAAGCACTGGAACAGGCTGCCCAGGGAGGTGGTTGAGTCACTGTCCCTGGAGGCATTTAAAAGACACATAGATGTGGTGCTTAGGGACATGGTTTAGTGGTGGACTTGGCAGTGCTAGGTTAACAGTTGGACTTGATGATCTAAAGGTCTTTTCCAACCAATTCTCTGATTCTATGATTTTTATGTACAAAGACAGGCTGAGAGAATTGGGTTTGTTCAGTCCTAAGAAGAAATGGCAAAAATCATAAGCTATTGCTTTCAACTATCTGAGAGAGAGAGAGAGAGAGAAGGCAGAGCCAGAGTCTTCTCAAAGGGTCTGATTTCTAGGATGGGAGGCAACAGGTGACCTGGAACGTGCTTTAAAATTGGAGGAGGTACCTAGGAGCTTGTGAAACATCCATTCTCAGAGACATTTCAACCCCAACTGGATGAAGCCCTTATCTAATTTGGCCTTCTTTTGACAGGATGGCCTCCAGAAAGCCCTTCCCACCTATATTATCAAATGACACTGCTGCCCTCCTTGCTTTACTTCACATTACAGTAGCTTCTTACTTGGATTCTTATAGTGGTGTAAACAGCAACTGCACCAGTATTCTCCCAGAGTTTATTCTATGACATGCACTTCAGAGAGTTTTAAGTTCATTCAAAAGTATAGGTGTTAAGTTTCTGTGACCAAAAAAAAAAAAAAAAAAAAAATTTTCACTCCAGATTTCATTCTGTATCCCAGAATACATTCTATAAAATGGTATCAGTCATTTCCGCCCCACACGCCTAACTGTGTGCTTTAAGTGGTTATATTTGACATTATGTGCATGGATTTAATCCAAAACTATCTTAAGAGCCATTCTAGGCAACACCATCCTCATGGACATCAGCTGAAATGCTTCAGCTAACAGTTCTTCACAACAGGAGGAATTTCCTAGGAAAGCCTGAATCCTCTTATCTTCAGGAGACAACCTCCAAGCTTATATACTAGTCCAAACCCATGCCTGCAGTAGGGGAGTGGGGTGGACAGCTGTTTCATATGAGATGAATGAGAATGTTTTGGTGCTTGGGGAGGCTTTCAAACTTGTTTTCTTTTTAGGAGACATTAAATGGTTGGAGGACAAAAAGGACTTTAATATAAGCAAGTTTGAAAGTACCAGAGAAATATTTTTATCTATATGGCTAAACTTATTGCTTTATAGACAGTAGTCCATGTAACCCCACATTAAAACAGACATTTAAATCCAAACAAGGAAGGAAGTTATCTCATATTTTCTACAGCAAACCATCTCCCACAGTCATTAGATGTTCAGTTTCCTATCCTGCTAGGTTTCTGGTGACGTACATTTTTCTCTGCTGCCCTTGCCAGCTCACTCACTACCCTCCAGTCTCCTGCTCTCTGCCTGGTTTTGGATGTGAAAGATGTTTCTGGCATATAACACACTTCTACGGTTGCTCTGTCCCCACTCACACCATCATGCTCTGTTCATTAGTATCCTATCTTCTCTCTTCCTGGTGGTTTTTCCTCTCATTTGTCATTGCTGTTTTCCTTTACTTTTGTCTGGTTTATGCTCCCCCCCACCCCCCATATGCTTTCATTTTCTTCTATTGTGATTAAGATTTCATTTTAATGCAAATTTCAAAGCAAAATAATGTCATTCCCAAATGCTACATGCACACTCATATTTGAACAAGACAGAAACACTTCTCATTCCTTACCTTTTGTTCTAGGTTTTCCTACCTTGCTATGATGGTTTCTTTCTTCCTCCAGATTAATCTCTCATTTCTTTCTTTGATGCTCTTTTCTTTAATAGCACAATTGTTTTTCCTTTGATGGTACATTAAACTTCTTTTCTTTATCAGTATTTAAAGCTTGATTGATGTTGGGCTTCTTTTGTCACCATTTTCTTTGAGTACCTTATTTATTCCTCCCCACTCTTGGTGTGCTATTTTATTCCTTCACCATTTTTTGTGAATACTCCTCAAAGATAATGCTACAGAAAACCACTTCTTCTCAGAGGGCCAAATACTATTATGTCCTTCCTATGAGCAAACACTAAAATTAGTAATAGTGCACACCTGCAAAATAGATTACAAAAGTTTGGTGGGTGGTTTGGGGTTTGTTTGGGGTTTTTTATTCACTAGCGTAGAGGCTGCCACTAGTTTGCACCTTGAATATGCAAACAAAGAGGAAAACAGGTGTTAAACATTGCACTTTAGAGCCACTTAGCAGTGTGAAGGCAGAAACCCTACTTTCCTTTTCTCTCAGCCAGGCCATAACTGAAGCTAAGTAGAACACTACCGGTCCTCTTTCTAAGGGACTCTATAGGTCTGTAGTAAATTCATTGAAAAATTACATTTGTGACTTTTCATTCTGGCATGAACAGCCACCAAACTCCATTTTCCATGAAGTATTGTCAAACATGGATGTTTTATCAACTTAACTCTGAAAATTGGAAACCAGAAGCTGTGGAATTTAAATAACACCATGATAAATATTGATATTGGAAAAAATTACACTTTTGCTTATTCAACTACAACCTGGGACTTGATCTTGCATTTGCTGAAACACATGATTAAATCTAGGAAGGAAGTGAAGTTACAAGACCTACAAAAAGTGGTTTCTATAGAAGAAAGAGTGTATGGAAGATTTAAACTAATAGTTCTGCTTTTGATAGTAATTGCTCCAGGCCTAGCAATTCCTCACAGACAATTCAATTAAATGCTGACAGAAACACAAATAGAGCTCACACGGTCTTCTAGTTCTTGCAGCGTTGCACTGATGTCATCTTGTCTGGAAGTTACTGTGAAAGCCTGTTCTTACTGAACACATAACTACTAAATAACATGGAGGTGTCCAAAGCAATTAGAAAAACAATAGCTATGTTTCAAAACTTGAATTTTCCCAATTTCCAGAACTGACCTTGTTGTACCTGGCGGTCTCATACTGGATAATGTATATCTTTGCATCTCAAACAATGGATTTTGCATTTCGCCCTTTTGGGTATATGCTTGCATTCCTGAACAGTGTCTGATGGTAACTGAAGCAGAATGCACTTCTTGTGCTGAAATTAGCAGCAATGAATCACCTGGACTGGGATTTTTTCAGTGTAGAACTAGTTTATTTGTTCTAATCTCCTATTACTGCATACATATTTGCCTTTCTGAATTTAATCTTGTCAATGAATATGATTCAGTTACCACTTGTCTTTCCTAACTTAATGATAGAGTACAGTATTACATTTATATATATATATAAAAATATCAAGAACAGTTTTGAAATACCAGTGTTTTTAATGGTAACAATTGTTTGCAAAGTAAGGCAAAACAGCATTGTAGAAACACACAAATACTCATATAGAAAGATCAAGTAATATAATTTATAATAAATTGACACAGGATGAAATTTGGGCTAGTTTTAAGTCCTTGATAAAAAATTCCGAAGCAAGTATACCTGTAATTAATTTTAAAAGTAGACAGACTGAAAACTTACAAACTGCACTAGGATGGAGGAAAATTTGAGAGTATTTCTTGCAATATTAATAGCACGTAATTAAGGAAATATTTCAATCATCTCGAAATCAAGCCTTATAAAATGAGGTTAAGCTTAAAAAAATATCAAAAGCTATTAACAGATGGAAGTTCCCACTTAAGCCTTTCAAACAACTTTAACTCTGGCCGCCAGTGATATTGTTGCAGAAGAGTATTCAATAACTTTCTGATACAATTAATCCATGTTTGTATTTATAATCTCAAATTAGGAAAATGTGCCTTTCAGATACTCATTAAAAGCATACAGACAGGCATAGCAACACTATATAGCAAAATCTGCATGTGGGCACTGTAGTTGCTCATTGCCCAATTGCACTGGATGAGTGTGATGTAAAATCATAGAATCACAGAATGGTTTGGGTTGGAAGGGACCTCAAAGATCATCTAGTTCCAACCCCCCTGCCATGGGCAGGGCCACCCTCCACTAGCCCAGGGTGCCCAAAGCCCCATCCAACCTGGCCTTGAACACTGCCAGGGAGGGGGCAGCCACAGCTTCCCTGGGCAACCTGTTCCAGTGCCTCACCGTCCTCATCATAATTTTTATTTTTCCTTATATCTAATCTAAATCTAGTCGCTTGCAGTTTAGAGTCATTACTCCTTGTCCTGTCATTACATGCCCTTGTAAAAAGTCCCTCTCCCTTTCTTGTAGGCCCCTTTTCAGATACTGAAAAGCTGCTATAAGGTCTCACTGGAGCCTTCTCTTCTCCAGGCTGGACAACCCCAACTCTCCTGGCCTGTCTTCATAGGAGAGGTGCTTCAGCCCTCTGGTCACCTTGGTGGCCCTCTTCCAGACTTGCTCCAACAGGCCCCTATGCTTCTTATGATGGTGGCCCCAGAGCTGGATGCAGTACTCTAGGTGGGGTCTCATGAGAGCAGAGTAGAGGGGCAGCATCACTTCCCTCAGCCTGCTGGTCATGCTTCTTTTGATGCACCCCAGGATATGGTTGGCTTTCTGGGTTGCAAGCACACATTGCCAGGTTACATTGAGCTTTTCATCAACCAACACCTCCAAGACCTTCTCCTCAGGGCTGCTCTCAATCCANCAAGTTCTTCTCCTCAGGGCTGCTCTCAGTCCATTCTCTGCCCAGCCTGTAGTTGTGCTTGGGATTGCCCTGACCCATGTGCAGGACCTTGCACTTGGTCTTGCTGAACCTCATGAGGTTTGCACGGGCTCACCTCTCAAGCTTGGTATTGTTGACAAACTTGCCGCAGGTGAACTCGATCCCGCTGTCCATGTCA
>VXBL01000257.1:788483-802465 GCA_013400195.1 Aramus guarauna | reverse complement strand
TTGGCTCTATCGGACAAAGGGGAAGCTTCTAGCAGCTTCTTGCAGAAGCCACCCCTCTAGCCCCCCCCACTACCAAAACCTTGCCACGCACACCTAACACAAGCGTAGAGCAACATCAGGAATTGCTATATCCTTAGGTCTCCTCTCAAGTTTGTTCCGGGCCGGTACATTAGTGTAAATTCCCTTCATTTGCCTGCTCAGGCTCTGCTAATACTTTCAGAATATAAGGATTTGAGTTTGTCAGGTCTTCTTTTTTTTTTTGCTTCAGGTGTAGAAGCTCCCAAGAGATTCTGATTTTTCTCACCTCACTGCATTTTGATGATTACTTATCTATATTGTGAATAAATTATTTTAATATCTTTCTAGGAAGAAAACCAACCAACATTTTTCTCATCTATCACTGCAAACCAAATAACTGGTTTTTAAGACCCTGAGGGGTTGAAAGTAAATTTATTTACCCTCATTGAAGGAAACGACATTAAACTTACCAGGGAAAAGTGTTGTAATTCACCTTCAGTATACACACATTAGCAAATTGAAAACACTTAAGTATGAATTACACCATGCTTTTCCTATAGATTTTGGATTTTTTTCCCTATACTGGAAAGTTCTCTATGCAAATATATTTTTCCCCACAGGCTTTTTGAAATACTGCTACACCTACCCTAATTTTTTTCAAAGCTGTTAAGGAGATACGTGTGCACAGGCCATTAATTCTTATTCATGTCAACTGGATACCGAAACCCACTAAGTGGTTTTGAAAAATCAGAGCTTATTCTGCACCTGATGGACCCTGCGAGGGCATTTGCACATAAACTCCACCAAATCTCACCGAGGGAGGTCCTTTTCCTTTAGCTGTCTGCCTCGGACCGCAGCTACAAGTTTTTACCACTGGAATCAGCAGAACCCAGCTGCCATCTCTGCGCATCGCTGGGTGTTCACTTCTCAGCAAACTGGCAAATATCCGCCTGAAGAGTCTGAACTCACCCACGGAGGAAAAGAATAATATGGTTTATTCCTCTGTTGCTTGCCTTTTGATGATCTTCCAGACTTTTGGGGAAGATTAATCAATTAAAAGTATTTTACTGAGGTGGAAAGAAAGAGACAAACAAACTTGGTATTACAAGAATTACTTGTCAGATGTCATAAAATACCAAGAGGTTGTTCCAGGAGCATAAACCATCACCTTATCCCTCTGTTCAAATAGTAGAATATGCTCCATCTCCCATTTGCTCCATAATCCCTAACATTTTGCTGCTTAGGTTACTGGTGTACAACAAAGCCACTTTTATCCTGCTCTGACCTTGCCTGTATTCAGAAAATATTCAGAGAAAAGACAGGATTCACTTTCATGCATAAACCACTCTGTCACAGTCACATCGCCTCCTATTTCTTCCGCTCTTTGAGGTCTGCCATCGGAGCACTCTGATGGACGTCCTGCTGATTTACTAATTGGCAACACTCACACTCGGTGGCTGCCTTATCAATTGTTGGCACAATGCTTTCCATGATAGAGTGGATCAATTGTGTGCCGATATCTGCTCCCTGATTTATCGATGTTCGACAATGGAATGAATTTTTTGCCTGCTTCAGAGACGTCTGCCAAAAATGAAAGTGTACATAGGCACTCAGCCACGGGGTCTCTCTCTTTGGGGGACACACTTTCGCCAACCACTAGAATCAGTCTTTGTGACATTAAATTTACCCTTCCCATTTTTTTCTTTTTTCTTTAATTTTACTCATATTGAGCAGGCAAACCAGATGTTAGGTCACAGTTTGACCCTACAGTAAACCCAGCTGTAATGCAGGATCTGTATTGCAGCAATGATGCAAAGGATTGATCCAATTTAAACTCACTCTCCCAACTCCAATTTGATTTTAAAAGCTCAACAGGCTAACCTTCTGCAAGCAAGATTTATGCTGAATTAGGTATCCCCTCTCCACCACTCCAACTGTATGCTGCATCATCTGTCCTTCTGCAGATGGAATAAACTTCCACGCTTTATGTTCTGGTTATTTCAACAGAAATATAGTTGGGAATGTACATCTGCTCCAGACGAAACTGTGCCTGCTTCTGCTCTCCATTCCTAATGATTTTGGCATCACGACCTTCGTTTCAGTGAGTTTCTAACCAACTTGCTTTCCTGGTCCCATGCTGTGGCAAGTAAAACTGATGAGAAACATGTCCTGTACCTGAACCCTGCATTCTCGCTAGCATGAGCTCTGTAGCTGCCTTTGAGTTCTCCAGTCTGAAGGGGGAAAGTTAAACTGTGAATATATAAACCCACTTCATTTACGTTAAAAGGCGGGCTTGTATCTTTCTACGCATTTAAGTTTCAACAGCCTTTAAACGTAACCCACCCCTAAACCTGACAGTAAGCTCATTATTATTATAATAAACTGCCAAAAGGAGAAACAAATGTGTTTTGTGGGCTTCCCAAAACCACGTAAATCCCTAGAAATATGTATTTCTTCTATTTATGGAATCTTGCTTGAAAACGAAGATGACTTGCTTGGAAGTCACGTGTTTTACTTTTCCTTAAAGACCTTTTCAAAACAGACCTTTCAGGCACTATAGTGGGATCTTTCCAAACTCTTAGGCAATCCCTTCCGTTCTCTACGGAAGACAAGCCTGCAGTGCCTCAACCTTTTGTTCTCCCTGAACTGCAGAAGCATTTCAACTAAGAACGGGACTTACAGAACATGGGAAGTCTGGTGCTCTATTAAGGCTCATAGTGGAAAACAGGCGCATCTTAGCTTTTATATAGTGCATGAGTTGTCTTTAACACACGACGCCAGGTGAGGCGGCAGAGAAAACCCAGCGTGAGGAGGGGGAACGCTGCCACAGTGAGAGGGCGAGAAGAGCGAATGTCCTTTCCGACAGACGCCACTCCTCGCTGACAACTTTTTCCTCAGCCTTCGGCGACATTGACCATCGCCAGCCCCAACCGCTGGCACCTCTGCTCCCACCCGCCGTGAGGTGACATGAAACGGCCCCCGCACTGACAGGCCTGGCTCCTGTGGGGACACACGCCCTACTGCTGCCGCACCTTCACGGCACCACAGGCGGGCCCTGCTGAGTCCCAGGGCCTTCGGCAGCCCGTCGGGGCGGCGGGAGGCTGCGGGCTGAGGGGAAGCTGCGGGCTGAGGGGAGGCCGGGGAGGCCCCCGCCAGCCACCCCGCCTCCATGCCAGCCGGCCACAGCCCGCGGCCTTTGCCCCTCTTCAAAATGGCGGCGCCCCCTGGGCGCTGGGGCCGCTCTATCCCCGCGGTCCTCCACGCTCTTCTCGTTGGGCCGCGCTCCACCCACACATCCCGGAGGGGGTGGCGGCGCCTGCGCAGAGGCGCGTGCGCCTTCACTTCCGTTTGTCGGCGGCCGCTTCCGGGCCCCCGTTCCTTGGTAACAATGGAGCAGAAAATGGCCGCCTGAGAGGGGAGGGAGGGCGACGCTGCGGCTGTTCGGGGACGGACGGAGCGGGGTGAGCCAGGACCGAGCCCGCTGAGGCGTGGGGAGAGCAGCGGACCGAGAGCTGGGGAGGCGGCGGCGGCGGGCGGTGGCGGCGGGCGGTGAGTATCGAGGCCGGAGGCGGACTCTCAAAATGGCCCGGAGAAGGGAGAGGCCCAGGCCCAGGGGAGGCGGCGGCGGCGGCTGCGGCCCCCGCCCGGAGCCGGGGACCGCGGGGCCCCTCTGCCCCTGCTCTGGGTCCCTGCCGTGCCGGCTGCGGGGTTCCGGGCAAGGCAGGGCGGCTCCTGGCTCCGCGGGGCTCGGGAGGCCGAAACCGCCCCGCGGCAGAGGCGGAGCGGGGTGCCGTGATGGAGCTGGGGGCGGTGATGGCGGTCTGCGCACGGGTGTGCCCGGGGCACTGCGAGGATCCTCGGCCCCCGTCTCCCCCGGATGGGCCGGGCTCTTTCACCCTGGGGACTTTTCTGCTTTCTCCTGGGGCGTGTGGCAGGGCCTCCCGCCGGAGCGGGGCGAACCTGTTCCTCCATTTGGAGCTGGAGAAGGGTTTGCGCTCCCCCCCGCCTCGGGGAGGGCTGCTGGGCCCCTCACCTTTTAGGTATCTGGTTGGGCTGGAGGAGGAATTTAAACTAGCCCCTTTTTGGAGGAGTGGAGTGCGGAGGGGAATTATAGCCGCTGTCTTGGGCCTCGCCGTACTGTTTAGTGCCTGCTTAAGGAATCTCAGCTCCTCAAGACCGTGTTTTCAGTCTGTTCTTCCCGTTAGTTGAGACAAGAAGCCCTGTTGTGGAGACAGGCAAGGGAACTCTTCATATCTCGCTCTATTGTAAGGGTTTTGATCAGCTTGTAACCTGTTAAAACCTGTGGTTTGCTATTACTGTCCTGTTAGTTTCTCTCCACTTAGTCACATCATCTCTGATCTTGTCACCTTAGTTTCCTGTGTCAGTTCTTCCTTTTTTAATAGTGTTTCTTGATATTTAAGATTTCTGTTTACAGTGTTTCAAAACAGTTGTCAAGTGCTGCTAGGTAGTATGTGTTACTTCAGTGATCTGCTTTAGTGGAGGAGCAATATCAGGTTCTATATAATATATGTAAATGTCGTTATTAAAGTTTGTTATGTGTCTTGATTTTACTGTGTAGTAGGAGGAGCCTGACAAAAGGTTTCACAGCAAAAAAAAAAACATATTTTTTTTTTTTTAAATAAAAGTTTTGTTTGTTTCACTGTTTTTCAGGAAGATAGTCTTTATACAGAGAAGCTTGTAAACAAGAACTGAAACTGGCTTGTACCCAGTAGTACCGTCATGCATCTGACTTATTCTCCCTGTCCATATTGCAGTACTGGTTACTTTCAAGTTGAAAATCATTGTTGAAATGCTAAAGAAGCTCTGACACCAATTTCTCCCTCAATTTTAATTGCAGTGGCTTGTCAAGTCTATTTTAAAAAAGTAAACAGTTGGCTGCTTCTTGTGCAGTTAATTATCTTAATTGAGAGTCAGATGCTTAGTTTTGTTGTAGTGGTCAACTAGCAGTTAAACTGACTGTATTCCCTCTACAGATTTACCATTTTGGAATTAAAGGAATTATAGCTTGGAATTATGTCTTGCCTGTTCCTGACAGGGGAAAACATGCCACACATTGTAAAATTAAGGGCTTCTTGTTATGTTAGACTGCTAAAGCGTAACAACTACAGTGTTCTCTTCATCAGCGATTCTGACTACATAAGTGTTTGTCACTGAAATAACCGCACCAGCATTTTTTAAGCATATAGTGTTTGTCATCTGTATCATATTTATTTTCTTGCAAGGCTGTTACTGAATTCGTAGACATGTAAAGGTGTACTGGAAAACAGTGTTACAAGTGTCTGGTCTCCACTCTGTGTTTTTTTTTGTTTGTTTTTTTGTTTTTTTTTTTGAATGGGTATTTTTAGGGGAATGGGTAGTGAGAGTCCTAAACAAAAATATTTTAAAGACACCTATATATTAATATATTTGCTTAGCTTGTTCCTTTATTCCCTATGGGAATGTATCAAAATGCATTCCTTGGTCTTAGTAGAATGCTTCCAGTTGCAGTGGATGTTGTAACTTCATATACTTGACTAAGGATTGCATGTAAGTCCATTTTAATATAGCTTAACACGTTACTAGGCTGTTCTAAATTTTTGCGTAGAGAACTCAGTTTCCATCTATTAAAACATTTGAATCCAAACAAGAGTATTGGGTGTTCATCCAAGTTTTTTGTGACTTAAGTTTTCATCAAGACTGAGATTATCAACTCTTGAGGTTGCAAAAATGAATCTCGAAGGGATAAAACTGAACATAAATGTCTCCATCTTCAAGGTATTTTTGTGAAGGTCTTGTGCATCTCAAAACCAATACTTCTACACAGTGTAATAACTGAAGTCAGGACCTCTGTATGGTGGATATGGATAGCCAGAAGCATCACAGAGAGTCCGTTTCGCTTTTGTGCAGGTTAAGATCATAAGAAACACACAAGCCTGTGTCTCCTTCAAACTGTCCAGGTGTATCAGGTCTGGCTGAGATGGAGTTAATTTTCTCCACAGCAGCCCTCGTAGCGCTGTGCTGCATATCAGTAGCCATCAAGGCCTTGATAACACACCAGTGTTTTGGCTACTACTGAGCAGTGCTGGCACACGTCAAGGCTGTCTCTCCAACGTTTCTCCTCCTGCTCAGCAGTAGGCTGTGGGTGGGCAAGATCTTGGGAGGGGACAAAGCCAGGACAGCTGACCCAAACTGACCAAAGGGATATTCTGTACCATATGACGTCTGCTCAGCAATAAGAAGCTGAAGGGGGAGGAACTGGGGGCATTCGTTTTCTTGCAACGTTTGTCTTCCAGAGCAACTGCTACGCTTAGAAGCCCCGCTTCCTGGGAAGTGGCTGGACACCGCCTGCTGATAGGAAGTAGAGAATAATCTTTTGCTTTTGCTTTGCTTTTGTACGCGGCCTTTTGCTTTTGCTGTATTAAATTGCCTTTATCTTGACCCACAAGTTTGGGCTTGGTTTTTCCATCTTATTTTGCTCCCCTCCCTGTCCTGGTGAGGAGGGGAGTGATATAGCGGCTTGGTGGACACCTGGTGTCCAGCCAAGGTTAAACCATCACACCAGGTTTATATTACTGAGGTACTTGTTAGTAACTTGTTGCTAACGTGCAGTGTTGAAGCTCAGCTTTTTACTCAAGGAGGTCTGCAGAGTTGTACAGTCTCATAAACCCATCTAACGATAACTGAATATGTAGGAGAAGTCGGTGCATATTTTCTCTTAATTTAGTAACTTAAAAACATTTTGCTTAGAGCACTCTTAATTTCAATATGCAAGATGTATGTGCATGTAGCCTTGTTAAAATGCTTGAGCTTGCCTGCCTGGGTACATCATCAGAAATGGAATTTTAGTCTTACAGATACCTGTTTAAAGTCAAATAAGTTTTACTTATATTTATTTTCCACTTCTATATTTGTTAGGCACTAGACATCAACAACAACAAAAATCCCTGTATCAGAATTCCTGTGTGGGTTGTGGTTGTAGCGATTGTCATTGTTTTATTGGCCTTTTACTTTCAGTAGTAGCTGTGGAGACAGAGAGATTTGGTAGTAAATTTAAAGAAGGGCTGAAATTCAGTGAGTTGTGATTGGCTTAGTGCTTTTACTCACCTTTTTTCAGAAAGGAAAACACTCCATGATGGTCATCATGTGGTTTTGTGGGTATGACTTCCTTGGATGTCAATGATACGTTTATACTGCTGTCTTTCTGTGTCAACGCTGGTTACTTGTGTGCAGCATTACTTCTTCCTTTGGGCTGCAGAGTGGGCCTTCTGCTTCCTGGGGAAAAAGAGCATCATTTCGTGAGACTCGAGTGCTGGAAACTTGTTACGCTTTGTATATGCTATGCTTTCTCTTCTGTGATATCATCTGAATTTGAGGGCAAAAGGCAGTACTGTCTTAATTTTATTGTCAACTTGTATGTGAAAAGTGTTGTTTTAGTAAGTGCAGATGATAAAATGTGAAGCCCTGGATTTTGGCAGTTCTCACTGCATTTTATTTTCAGAGCTCCGTCTTCGTTCCACATGCTCTCAGTATTCTGGAATTGCTAAGCTCTGCGCTTCCGTACAGAAGATAACATTGGAAAACTGTCGTGAGTTTTGGTTCTTTTTAAACTAGAGCTCTTCTGCCTTAAATACTGTAGGATGTTCTGTACCCTGATTTCTTCACTTCTTTCTCATATCTCAGGAGTTGATAGTACATCTAAGAGAGTTTCTCTTGATCTCAATAGTTGGTTCTGTTGAAATGTTTTCCCCTCTCTTTTTTTTTTCCTGTGGAATTTTCTGCAACTGTTCTGCAAAAGTACTCATCTGCTTTCGATTGCTTAAAATGTATGTTCAGAATGACATCTTGGTTTACAGCCTTTGCTTTGAATCATACTGGGGTAGTAAAATAGCTGAATCAATGTTTAGCACTCCTTGTTAAGCTGGCATCTAAATTTTATAGCAGTTTACACGGAACACTTATAGAAGACAAAATTTTCATCCAGTTTTCCAAAAGTAGTACATGCTCCATGATATTTTTTTGAGGCAGAGAGGACATAGGGAGTTCTCGAGTGTTCAAAATTTGTGGTAGGTTTAGTAGAAATCTAGTAAGAGTGTAGATCCTGTTGTTCATCAGAGAGTCAATAGCAAGCAGGACTAGCAGGAAAAAAAAAAGTATATCAAAAATTCATGATGCAACCTTGAAAACTAGAAAAGTTTGTTACTTGTTACCGTTTCGAAGATGTAGATGAGAGAATTGTACCTATGCTATCAAAGCCTTTGGTGTGATCATAAAAGGAAACTTGTGCACCTGCACAAAAAGGAAAAAGAAACCATACTTGACATAATGAAGCTCCATGTATAATACAAATAGATAGCTGTTTCATTTTACTGTTTTATGGTATCTTTCCTTTAATGATAGGATTCACTGACAGTCATTTTTTACTTCTGCTTGTGAGCTTGCAGACTTGAATGATGAAATATTTAAGATGAAAATGTAGTTTCTGCTATGTCTTATTTCTGCTAGTTTTGAGTATGGAGAAAGGGGATACTGCCTGGCATGGAAACTATTTCTCAACTTTTAGTTCTTCTAGGAAAATGTGGTAGTTGGGAGGTGGGTGGGTCAGACGAATACTGCACATGAAGTTGGTTCTGTTTGTGCCTAAAGAACCTGGGGTAACAGAACTGCTTGTTCTAGCTGCTGTTCCTGTGTCATTTGAGAAATGGAATGGGAGAGACTGCTGGCTGGGGCTGGTCCTGCCAAACGGGACGGTATGTTAGAGCTGCTGAAGTCAGAGTTCATGGAAAAGAGCTTTCAACAGAGACCTGTGTTGTACTTCTGCTGTAGAGCTAAAACGTCTTTGAGGTGCATTCGGTGAAAGAAGGGGAGTTAAAAATAGTTAATTTATAACAACCCAAACCAGAAAATAAGTATTTCTGGCTTCCACTATGGAGTCACTTCTTTTAGTCAAAGGGTTTGGTAATTTCTGCAGGCTGGAAGTAAGCAAGGTGCTCTACCAGTTGAAGTACCTAATTGAGATGAGGTTATGAATCATAAATGAGAAATTAGCCTTCTGCTGAGCACATCTATGAAACACTTATTCATATTGCCATCATCTTTTTTTTGTTTATACAGAGGTATTAATTATGTTGCTGGGATGTGAAGTAATTCAGGAAACGTTCCTAACATACAGGGCACTACAGATTCTAACGTAACATTGAAATACCAGTAACACCTAGATGGGCGGATTTTTAGAGGAAATTTTTATTGCACAGCTAGCTCATGAGCATCCGAGTTGTATCTGCAGTTCAAAAAATTGAGTGCCTTTCTCCTGTTAAAATTTGAGAGTTGCCCCATAANGTCTGTTTTGCCCGTGACAGTGATTGGTGAACAATCTCTCCCTGTCCTTATCTTGACCCACAAGCCTGTCGTTATATTTTCTCTGCCCTCTCCGGTTGAGGAGGGGGAGTGATAGAGCAGCTTCGGTGGGCACCTGGCTTCCGGCCAAGGTCAACCCACCACACCCTGCAAATGAGAGATTGCTGAATTTGCCAGATCTTCTAAGTTTTACCTAGTTAGTTTAATGAGAGTTCTAATGTTTTATGTAATTTTTTATTATTATTTTAAAAAAATCAGGAGTGCAGGCTAAGCTGGTGTCTTGGTATTCAACAGAGATAAGTAATGTCAGGAGTTACTACACATTTTTGATGGAGGAAGAGCTAGTGATTTATTGTTGTGCCTTATGGTCCATTAGTACTTTTTCTGGGAAGAATTCTGTAGTCCGTAAGTGCTAAGCAGTATGAAGATGCATAGTGGTGGTATTGAAGGTAAATGGACACCACAAGTAATTTATCAGTGTTTACTGTCCCGCTAGATTGTTTTTAAGCAGTAGTAAATTCCCGACTGATTTGATTTAGTTTACACGTGACTTGGCATAAAGGAAAATGTAGAAAATTTCTTGTACTGTAAGAATGATAACTTTGCATTATTTGAAGGAATATCTAGTACTCTTAAATTGTTCCTATCCAAAAGAGCATAATATTCCTTCCTCTTGAATAAAAGAATGTAAGAAACAATACACTTTGTGGGCTTACTGTTTTTGCTCCTGCAGTCTCTAGCAGCAGTGGAGAGACAGCTAGTTATTTGTGCTCTGAAATCTCTGAAATTGTTGAAGCGTAACTGCAGGGAAGATACTTTGCTGACTCGTGGAATGATGGGAACACCAATTAAGAATTCACTGTAGTTAATGTGTCTGGATGTTCAGCTGCTGAAGAATATTTCCCTTCTTTTTTTTTTTTAAAGGAGAAAATAGTTTATTCTAGCTATGATTCTCTTGTTTTGTACAACCTGTAGGTGATTCTCCTCCTCCCTTCCCCGTTTTCCCATAAAGAGATGTTCGTTGCTGGGTATCTCGGCTGAAGTTGGCAATAGTCAACAGAACTGAACTTCCTGCTCATGGATGTGACCTTCCCCACCCTTTGTCAACTCACTGCTGACAAGGGAGGACACTAAAGAAGGAAATTCAGAATCTTTTAACTTGGATAAGTTGTACTTTGAGTTGAACTAAACCACTGGAAGGAAGAGAAACAGGGTTGAAGCATACCTGCTTATTAGATAATCAAATGTTGATTATTTTGTTGTGAGTTAATAGTGTACTCTGTTGGTTTTTCCTCATCAGATTTCCCTGTGTTACTGCAGTCAGCTTCCTTAAGCCGGTCTTAATTTTCTGCTGTGTATGAGCTGAGAGCAGAACCCTAAATGAGGGACAGATTTTTCAAGTTATTTCTGCAACACTCTACCATGTTGAAATAGGAGCGAGGTGACGTAGTAACTGCCACCGTGGAAATCCTGTTGTACAGCCAGATGGGACCTATGGAGTCATGCTGAGGCAGTAGTAGTCTAAACATTCTAGTAAGTTCAGTCTGGTAACGTGAGGCTTTGCAGCGGTGTGGGAGGTGGACAATGAGCTGAGTGGACAGTGAAGAGAGAAAGTAGCAGATGCCTTGGGGTAGAACTCCTGTTTTCCATGTACTGGTTATAATCTCAGAGCTTTAGTTTGAGGAGTATTGTCCCATTTGCTGCCAAAAGTAAAGTAGGGAGAATGTTTTGATGTTCACTTACGTGATTCTGTGCCACCTGTGTTTCCATCAATGTAAACATGCCACATAAATTTGTAGTATTTCTGGGACATTGAAGCTAAACAGCATGAAATTGGAGTAGGGTGGGCTAGTGTCATCTGTTACAGTAGCTTGCAATAGGAAAATACAGTGAGTTTGTCACTAGTAGAAATAGTCCTAATGTAGAATAAATTCTTAATTCAAGATCCCACCTCTGAGGCTTTTTTCTTAGTAATAGCATCTTTTCAGTCTTGATCAACAGCTGATTTTATGGTTTAGGAGGGAGGATATGAGATGATGGAGGAGAAAAGAGGAGCAAACCTGGAAATAAATAGGACTGACTCTGACTTACTCTGTTCCGGCCCTAAAGGATCACCTATAAAAGTGTACATCGCTCTGTTGATAAAGAAGAGATTTCACACACACACGCTTCTCTTGTTCTGACTCCCTTTTTTCCCTCACCAAGAATGGTGCCCCTTCATTTTCTGAAATGGAATGGGCAAATGTCTTTGACTCAAATAGGCATTATATAGCTAAGGTGCCTGCAAGCACTGGAATTTGCAGTTAAAAGGAAAATTTCAACGCATAAGCAGTAAACAAATGTTATGCTTTGTATGCATAGTGTGGTTTTCTTTTTTAAAAGCTGTTGTAGAGTTAGTCTAATGCCTACAAATATGTTAATATTGCACATGAAGTCATTCTATATGTGTTAAAGCCAGTAAATACCGAGGCGGCAGTCATTTTTGGGAAAATATTTTACAAAATTTTACACTGCTCCTGTCCTTTAGCATCTTAGTACATTCCCTTATTTTCTTAATCCTATTGTCAACTTTGTTTCATTGTTGTCCTAAAAAAAGGGAATGCTAAGTTAGAGTTTTGATGTGTATCCCCTGAGAACTAATGCATCTTTCAAGGTTTTATTTCGCATGCAAGTCTCTCGTTGTACTTGAGGCTGTCTTCAGGTGTTTCTTTTAAAAGCAGCTGTCTTTGTATTTCTGGTATCTTCTAGAACAAATACGTCTTTAAGTGAAGTTACTTGGAGTCATCATTCTGCTACAGAAAGCTTGTAAAAAGCTGTTTGAGTTTCAAGCAAGCTATGTTCTCATTAGGAAGATGTCTGAGATTTGAAGGGCATACAGGTTTCATAACTGAGCCCAGTCCAAGTGGAACATACCTGCTGAAACCGTTGCGCAACTTTGTAAATGGGTTCATTTATCCATGTATTTGACAGCACGTCACATGCAAGTCTTCAGACGGGCCGTGCGGTCTTTAGATTGCACTGGAGATTTAGCAATATAGAGAAAGCTGATAGGCCGCCACTAGAAACAATAGTAACCCTAGTGATTGCTGCTGCTTACTGATAAAAAGGTGAAAATTAAGCCTAATTTCTTTGGTACAATGTCAGAAATCCCCAGAACCAAATAATACCAGTAGCCTTGCATACTGTATTACTGAGTGGCAACAAGTCATTTGTGCCTTAATGTGACTAACTTAAAAACAAGTTCTACTGCGTCAGAATTCAAGACAAAGAGTGTTGGAGTAGCTATTTTATAATCTGCAAGTCTGCAATAATGGGATGTCCTATCCAGTGGAATTTTCTACTGTTACACATTGAGGTTGTCAGTGCACTTTTAAGTTTCACAATAGCAGCTGAAATAAACTACCCCTGGAGATCATGCAGTGCTGTTCTTCTGTGGAGAAGCACTAATGTAAACTGTGGGCAGTCTTGACTTGACAGCTGTGCTGACAAACAAACAAAAAAAAAACCAACATGCTTTTTGCACTAGACAGATGTCTAAGTGTTGGAAATTTTCCAGTGAGAAGCAGAAAAGCTTTATTCTTCCAGTATTTCATGTCACATGAAGTATGGTTTAAATGAAAGGAATGTTTTCTGATGGAGAATGTTATTGCAGAGCTTTTTAGCATGCAGAGGATTAGCTTGCTAATCACCTCTCTGAGTAACTAGATTCTACCAGTTGTACAGGAAAATTCTTGATGTTGTGAATAGTGAGGCGTAGTGATTAAGGAAAGTAGTTATTATTTTAACTTCATTTTCTGTATTTGCATGGCACAAGTAGTGCCAGAATGTCTCCTGCATTTGCATGTATTTTGTTGTAATATTTGTCAAATATAGACGTGGCACCATTGATTTTTTTTTTTTTTTGAGAGAGAGTCATTGTCAAGGGGCTCATCCAAATGGAAAACAATATGAGGTGAAGTTTATATTAAAAAATACCCAATATAGAAGACAATTCTTTATAGCAGAAGTTATACCTGGTATACACTGTGGAGTTTTGTCCTGGAAATTCCAGTCATCAACATCAGTAATGCTGAAACTTGCAAGCAAATTCTTCTCTTGATATAAAACTATGAAGTTGATTTTACAAACCCTTTTCCTTTTTTTTTTTTTTTTTCTCCTGACATGTAGTGTTCCATAGCATCTTCTGTTTTCTGTATTTGAATTCTTCATAACCCCTTCATTCTGTTAAAATTCACATGGATGGTGAAAGGGGCATTCCTCATAGCAAGGCAGTAAGTTAGATTGATTCCTGCTTTCCTCACCATAGTGCAAGGGTAGGCAGAAGTGATGGACGCTTAATCCCAAACTCTTTTAGAGAGCATGATCAAGGATGGCTTGCTTGTGCCTTGTACTATGCTGTTGTATGACACTGTGAGGCATGCTTTGTGATTCCTGAGGTGGTTGCAGTGTTAGGAATATTTTGTTAAAAAGCAGATAGTCATGAACATGCAGTCAACTGCGTAAAGATGGACTGAGGGTTATGGCTGATACTATTCCATGTGTTTGTACTTGCTGCTTTGTATATTTGATAATAATGAGTGTTTTGGGTTTGCGTGGCAAGGTTTTGGTAG
>VXBL01000257.1:756603-770475 GCA_013400195.1 Aramus guarauna | reverse complement strand
ACACTAAGTCTGGCCTCTAACGCTACGGTTAAGAGCTACGCTTGCCTCGCCGGTCGGAGATGGACGGAGGGTGAGTGTTGGGAAGTGTGTTACAAAAAGAGGAGGAAACCTCCTTCCAAAGCCACGTTTTTGCGGAAAACGGGAGGGACTGTGCGTGTTTCCTCTCCCGCCTCCCCTCTGCCGGGAGCGCGGACCGGCGGTGCCGGGGTTTCGCTGCCACGGTGGCACGGCTGCGGTGGGAGGAGGAGATGGGGGGGGGTCTGTCCTTGGTGGGACCGCTAAGGGCATTGCAACGTTGGCGAAAATAAACCAAGCGAACACCCCCGAAAAGGCGATGAGCCTGCCAAAGCCCAGCGATAACCTCGCTGTCACCAGGGCTAAAGTCCACGGAGCCGCCGTGCCAAGCCGATAAAGCGCCCGGAGCGATGCACAACCCCCCTCCCAACCCCCCCGGCCACGGGGACGGTCACCCCTGCAGCTGCCCCGGGTGCTCAGCCACAAAGCCCGCTCGGAGCTGCACGGGGATGGCATCTCCATCCATCCCCACGGCTCCTTTCCTTCCCAGGGCTCTCGAAAAGAAGGGAAACACCCTCATTTCGGTTCGTTGCTTGCTGGTGGATTCCCTTCTACCGCGCCAGCTCCATCCCGCCTGGCCTTATGCAGAGGATGCTGGAGGATTATTTAAGGAGCGAGGTTTGTCAATCACGGCATTCTCCCCAAAGGTTACAGGGGCAGCCGAGATTTACACAAAAGCGCCCCAAAAAGCTGCCCCAAAGCACGGGTTTTTGCGGCAGAAAGGCAGCGGCTGGGCTTGCCTTGGCAGAGGAGCCGGGGCTTTCAAAGCCATTTCGGTTTTCTGCTTCCAGCTGGATAAGGAGAAGCAAACTCCGCCAGCGTGAGAATTATCGGAGCTAAAATAACCAAGGTAACCCCCAAACAAAGCGGTTGGGTGCAGAGGCATGTGAAAGCCGGGTAACGGTTTGCAGTGAAGGATGGAGGGACGGCAAGGGTCTGGGCTGGATCGGTCCCCTTCCAGGTCCAGAGCATTTGGTCCAAGTTCACCTTTACGCAGCTTGTGTTACTCTGAGGACCGTAGGGTCACATGCGGATGCGGATGTCAGCCAGGGTGAAGATCAACCCTAAGCCTCCCGAGATGCTGAACCGGTGTGATCCGAGCACGCAGAGACGAGACCCTCAGCACCAAATCAGACTGCCCAGAGCGAAGCACTCTCAGCACCAACGTACCCACGCCAAAAGAGACCTTCTACCGCCGCGCAAAACGCTCCCGTGGCATTGGCACGCACGGAAGGGCAGGAATGTCCTTGCCCAGGCCATCTCCCTCTCCCGGCTCCTCCGGACCGGAGCGTCACGGAGCTTCCCGGCTGCCGGCGTGGCCAAACTGGCAGCCCCAAACCACCACGATGCTGGGAGGCAGAGAGCCAAAATGTCTTAAAAATGTGGGTGTGTGGGTGGGGGGGTGTCCTCAGACCCCACGGTACTGCAGCAGACCTGCAAAAGCCCTCAAGCTTTGACGGCAATTAGGATGTGGCCTTCCCACAGCTCCCACAGAAGGAAATGTTAGGAAACCTCAAACCCAGCCAACGAGTAGCCAGAATCGGTTAAATTTCAGCTATGCGACTTAGAAACGTGCATTTCCCTGGCCGCAGGACCTCAGGGCAGGGCACGCTGCAATGAAGCAGCTCCCGCAGACGGTTCCACCTTTTGTTTCGCACTCGAAAAAGCTCTAAGCCGTGAATCATGGCACTTCCCGGGCAGCTCCCGCAGCTCCCCCATCAGCGGGGCAGCCCCGAAAAGCCGAAATCACAACCAGCCCCCGAACCCTTCCGGCTCGGCTGTCCCGCTCCATCCCTCAGCCAGGGCGAGAGGAGTTAAACCCCGGTCCCTCACTCTGTAGCAGCAAGAAAAGAGAGGAGAAAAAAAAAAAAAAAGAAGAAGAAAAGACAACAACTTGTTTTTGAACACCCTCGAGCTAAAGATTTAGAAAGGCAGCCCCAGCCAAGCCCGGAGCAGGGTGCCGCTCCGACACGTCCCGTGCTTGCTCCGCACTTACGTAAGGCTACGCGCGCGCCCGCGGCTCTCCAAACACCCCGGGCACGGAGCGAAGCTGCTCCCTCCCCGCTCCCCTCCACCCCTCTTCCCATCCGAGGGACGTGATCCGCTCCCGTGGCCTTGCTGGCTCCCAGAAATGGCCAAGTCCAGAGCGCTGGGCTCCACCTTCCCCTCCCGGAGCGAGGGAGCGGGGCAGGAATCACAGCCCGGCACTCGCAGGGGAGGGAGAAGTTGTTTGGTTTTTTGGTTTTTTTTTTTTTTTAATTAGAAAACTGAGTAGAAGGTAGGTTTTGCCATGAACGCTGCCTCACCTGCCCAGAGGAGGACAGGGATGTGCCGGGCTAGGACAAGCGGATCCTGATGGGAGGAAACAGGAGGATGAAGCTTTTTGCAACAGGTAGGGACCTATTTGGCATCACAGCACCAGACTACAACAGGCTAAAAGGATGTTTCCGGGACTAGTGCAATTTCTCCCCGTTTACAGATGCTCAGATCGCCACAATCCCACCTCTCACATGCCACGAGCCCACAAGAATTCTTGCAAGCTGCCCGATACTCAGGGGACAAACTCGACGCAGAGCAGCAGCACGCAGCTGACGAACAAACCCCAAAATACTCCCCTTTATGTTGACATACTCCAACCTTTGCCCTTCCCGTTCCCATCTGTGTTTGCAGACGAGATGACCCTTTCCTTGCTGTTGCTTAAACATGCCTTCCCCGCGGGAGAGTGTGGACTCGTCTTGACCAAGGGTCGGATCTCGACCAGAGATGCTCAGAGTGGTTTTGGGCGGCTGGTACCAGACGTTGGTCCAGGATGAGGGATGGGTTTCTTCAACCAAACACGGATGGCCCACAAATGCACCTCGTCGCTCAAAATCTCCTAGAGGGTCGATAACAAGAGCCGTGGGTAAAGAATAAAATTTAGAGAGGGATGAACGTGGGTACCACCATCCCTCGTGGGAAGAGCGCCGGCTCCCGGCGGACACGGAGCTGGGCTGATGCCGCTGCAGCGTTAGGCACCCGTTGCACCGAACGCGGGCTGCTCCCGGGACAAAGAGCCGTGCAGGCAGGTGGAGCATTTAAGGCAAGCGGAAATCTGTAGAAATTTGGGATCGGAACCATAAATTGCCTTATGAGCCAGAGAGGTTTTACCGCAACAGTCTCGTGCGAAGGCGGGTGCAGTCGTCGGTGGGCTCTGGCGCACAGCAGCTCGCTCGGGCCAGCCGTGGGTTTGAGGCAGCTCTGCTCATCCTCTTCTTGCTCTGAAGAAGCCACTTCTTGAATTTAAATCCCTCAGAAGCTCTTCTTCGGGGGGGGCATTAAGGTCAAAATTATGATTTAAAGAACCTCAACAACCTCTGATGTGCACAAAAGCCCCAAAACTCAGAAAAGCAGTTACAACGCAACCCATCGCTTTCCTTCAGCTGCCGGGCGGCTGTGAAGATGCCCCACCACCAGTGCTCCCAGTGAAAAGCATCGCTTTAACGCCCTGCCCTGGGCGAAGCCTGGCAGATCCCACCGGTGCCGGACCGAGGGCACCGTGTTTCGGCTCCCCGCAATGCACGGGGGTACGCGCGCCGTGCCTTCCGATGCAGCTCCCGCGGCTTCCCAAACCAAGCGACGGCTCAGCAGAGCCGTAGCAGACGATGCAATACGGGCAACGAAGGGTAAGAACAGTCAGGGAAAAGCGTATCGACGGAAGAGACAAACAGCCATCTCGTTTTATCGTCATAAACAGACACGTCACAACACACCAGTTAATTTTCCAGCTCGTATGGGGACAGGAGGGCCACAAGACTACAAGACGTTACGATGCGTTAGCCAATGCGGATTAAAACCAGGGCCAGAGGGGCATGCAGGACCCTCAGCCTATTTACAAAGGTCCCGCCGCTGCCCGCGGGAGGGGGACCCCACTGGCACCAAGCTTCCACGGCGAAGATTTGTCTCGGCGTTACAAACCCCCACCCTCGCCCGGGCACCGAGGGGTGTTTCCCGTGGCACACGTCCCTCTTCAGGCTTGTGATTTTTTTTTTTTTTTTAGCGGCAGGTGAATAAAGTGAAAAAATCCAATGAAGGATGGTTTTGCAGCCAGGATAAATGCGAGCTTTGTTTCTTGCTCTCGCCTGGGTTCTTATTCCCAGGAAAAGGTAGCCCGGTTCCAGCCGGCACCTCGTCTCACACGGAGACCCGCCGAGGCAGGAGGAATTCCCTTGCTCTGTGCCACGCTCATTAGCGACGCCCGGAGCTGACGAATTTCTACACGAGGCTGAGCTCTGCCTTCGCTCTGTGCGGGGGGAACCCACGGGCCGTGCTATTTTCTTCAGCTCTCTCCCCCCCCCAGGGACGGCACCGACCCTGCACCGGCTCCACACAGCCATGCACGGGGCTAGGCGTTAAACGCTGCCCGGGCTTTTAAATCCTTTGGGAACACCAGGCTTCCCCTGCCAATACTGACTCATGGTTATTGCTGCATAATACACAACTGACCCCCCCAAAAAAAGAGCGGTGGTACCCTGAGCCCCGAGCCGGCAGCATCCCTGGGCACAGGGAAGCCGCGTCCCGGCACGGAGCGAACCCGACACGTGGAGCTGTGCCCCGACCCTGCGTGCCTTGACGCCTCCAAAGTGCTCGTCTCGGCGGCTTGCCCACAGTTTTCCTCTTGCAGAGCCGGTCGCCGTGGGCTGCGCTGGGAGCTGCCCCTCTCTTTTGCACCTCAAAAGTCCAATCGTTAGTCACTGGGTGAGAAAAAGGAGGTGGAAAGTGGCCGAGGGACCTGCTGGTCTCATCCCTCTGTTTTTAAGGCATCTTTTGCAGGAAGAGGATGCTCCTGCACGGCTCCATCCGACGAGGGCGGCAGGACTGGAGCCGGACGAGCTCCCCATCGTCCCAGCTGAAGCTCCCCGGGTGCGTGGGAGAGCAGCGGAAAAGGAGGCGAGAAGAAGATTAAAGTGGGACTCGACGATCATTTATTTGGTTTGTGCATTGGACTAAAGCAGCGTTTCCTCCTTCAGATCTGCTGGTTCCAAAACAGCCTCTGGTGCCGGACGGGGAGGGGGCTGTCTCGCTTGGACGTGACAACCGAGTGGCACCGGAGGAGAAGGATGGATAGCTGCAAGGTTCAACAAGCTCCATCTGTGCCCTGCTTTAAAAAGGCATTTATTAGCTGTAAACCTCTATCATGACATATAGAAAACTGGGGAGAGGAGCGGGAGATCGATCAGGTTTGAATCCTGGTGAGAGTTCTTCTTAGAAAAATGGTTAGAGGGGGAAAAAAAAAAAAAACAACAAAAAAAAGGTGGCTTTGAAATCAAAACTGTCCCAAAAATGAGCGTTTCTGCTAGTTAAAAGCCTTTAACTAGAAGAACTTTTTGTGGGTTTTGTGGTTGTTTGGTTTTTGGGATGGTTTGTTGTTTTGTTTTTTTTCCTTTACAAACATAGTACATCTGCAATCATTGAGAATTACGGTCCGTCTCGAAAAGGGCCTGTGCTTGGGCTACGGAGAGGCGGCTGGTGGCCACAGTGCGTGTCGGTGCGGAGGCGTTACATGTGTGCTTCGGAGGCAGGACAGCCCGGCAGCAGCTCCCCGTTCACCACCGCGTCCGAGACCAGCATCTTGTCTTTGCCGGAATCCAAGCGCTGCTTCTTCAGCATCCTCTGATGGACCAGCGGGACGACGGAGAGCACCAAGCCACCGATGATGGGGGGGACTCCGGCAAAATAAAAGGCTGCGTCGTAGTTCCCAAAATAATCATTGAGGTATCCTGAAAGAGAAGGACAACGGCGGTTATAGCCACCGACCGACTTCCCTCCTTCCTCGAGCGAGAGCTGCAGTCTGCCTCAACCACCAGATTTGGGGAGATTAGGGTTTTTAAAACAATCTTTCATTCCATTACATTCCTTGGAGCTTTTACGCCCTGGATTAAAGGATGTGCGCGGCCAACACCGTGTAGCAAGGAACCCAAGAAGGAAAGCCTCAGCCGTCCTTCCTATCTAACCGGAACGGGAAAAGGTCAGACACGTCCCAAACAAGCCCAAATGCGAGCTGTGACAGTGTCAACCGAAGAGACACCTCGGGTGGCACTTCCCAGCCAGGAGGCAATCGGGAAAGGGGGCAGGAGCCGTTCCTCTGCAGACCGCCTCCATGGAAGCCCTGCTTTCCTTACGGATGTTTTATCTACACGGGGACGTCCGAGGGAAAACACGTGCTGCCAGTTACAAACAATAACCCATGCCTTAAAAACCGATTCCGTTCTGCACTTGTTAGTTTGGCAAGTTCTGACGCAGCCGGGCACCCCCGGAGAGAAACGCATTGCCATTTATCGGCACTGGAAAACCCCTCTGAGTTTTTTCCTGCGTGGACGCCTGCCGGGGGTTACGTCCATGCAACGAGCCCCTTCCCCCAGCCCTGCGCCTAGTGAGCCCCATGCCGGGGGGGGGTTGTCCTGCAGCAGCACCCGAACAGCGAGATGCCTGCAACCCCCACATTCCTTCACGAGGGCGTTTTAAACTGAATTTTGCTGCCAGGAGCAGAAAGATCAGAGGTCCTTATACAGCTTTAGCTGAGCGATTGCTGATGCAGACGTTCTGCTGTTCAAGGGCCAGCTTTGGGAAAGCGCTTTGCCGTTAAGGACGCTGTGGTTATCACTAGGCTTAGACACATTCCCAAGTCTGGGGAAGACAGAGGCTTGGGCGTCTCCGTCTCTGAACTTACCAGTTAGCAACCAGTCCCCAGATATCTAAAAGGATTTCTCAAAAACTTGTATCTGCCAATTTTGAGCTTCAAACAGAAATCAGTTCATGTGATCTTGGGTTGCTCTCACTGTTCTCTCTTTCATCAGCCCGGAGAAGGGCCCTGAGATGCTACAGGACGTAGCATGGAGTGAAGCTACACCTGTATTTTAACCCCCACGAGACACAATAAGCCAGAAAATTCAAAACCGTAAGTCTGCTCTCATGCCAAAATATCACCACGGGTGAAAGCTGCTACAAGCATCTGCTCCATCCCAACAGCTGGGTCCAGGTCCGGCACCGCGGCGCTACCAACCTGCTATCGGCGTACCCGCGGTCATGGGCACAGCCATCAGCCCCATGAGGTACCCTATGGCCTGGGACGCCTGCATGGGCCCCACCAGCTCGAAGGCGATGGGGGCCATGATGGTGGTGAAGAAACCATCGCAAAGGCCGAGGAAGAGGCAGATGACAATGACGCCCTCGAACCCTTGGCACTGGGGGATCATCATGCACAGGATGCCCAACAGCATGAAGGACACAACCTGGGGAGACAAAAGTGGGCATGTCATTGGGGTGCAGGATGAGTGGGGATGGGTGGCAGGAAGTGTCATGCAGATGACACCGAACAGGTCAACGGCATCGCCCCCTCCTCTGGACCCAGCAATGTCATCCGTCCTCTGCTCTCATCTTGGAGAGGCCCTTAAGAATAACCTTTTAAGAAGCTTTAGGAAGGCTTATCTGCTGGATTAGCTGCTAGATTTCAGCAGTCTGTTTTTCAAAAACCACAAGAAGGCGAGAGGGTGGGTGTCCAGCAGTTTGGGAAAAGTCGGGACCACAGAGTTTGATTGCTGAACGGACACCGAGACCTCAGGTCAACTGTGCAACTTCTCTGTACACCTTTCTATCATAAATTTTCTTCCCTAAAAGCAGACAAGGGTGTTAGGTAATGGTCAGTAAAGGATTTGCAATCTGTGGTTGACAGTTATTAATCAGCGTGTCGATGGAGAGATGCTACCCCCTGACCTGCAGTGGTCGGCCAGCAGCTACGTGGAGGGTTGGACACAACGTACCTGCAGGTAAATCTTCTTCAGCCCAGGAATGCAGTCACCAATGCGGCCTGAAACCAAGCGCCCCAGCCCTGACATGGCTCCGAGGCAAACCAGGAGGATCCAGTCTTTTTTGGTTTCTTGAAATCGCTTCTCCACATATTTTACCTAGGATGGAGGGAAGGACGCAAGGACGTGATTCCTCGGTAAGTTAATCTCTCTCATATCCCAAAAAGGGACAAGACTTCCCGCAGATGGCTCACGGCTTTGGGGGTGGTTGTGCGACCCTGATGGCCACACCACGCTGACCTGCACACAGCACCTCCACCCACCACAAACCCAACAGCCCCCTCCTCTCCTGCTACCCATGCTTGTCCTCAGGAGCCGTGGGAAGCCACCGCTTTGCTCACCCTGGCACGGAGGAGACACGGGAGCATTAAAAATCTGTCTCCTCCCATCGCTATTCCTGTATACAGGACGTGCCTGCAGCAGTTCCTTAGCTTTGAGGCTTTTGGTGGCTCTGTCCCTACTGCCCATCTCCACCTTCCCACCTCCTCCTCGCTTGCAGGGAGGAGCCTTTTCACTCCAGGGACCTCCCTCCCCTTCCAGTCACAGCCAAGGCTCTCACCAGGTTCATGTAAGGTACAAGATATCCCAGGACAGCCGTAGCGATCCCAAAGGCCCAAATCCGATAGGTCTTTCTCCGGAAAACCCTCAAGTTGAAATACTTGCGCGTCTGGGACCAGCACTGCTGCCGCATGCTCCGGCTGCCCAGCTTGTCCTGCCCATCGTGCTGAGAGTCACAAGAAGGTGGCAAGATGGGCCGATAGGTCAGGGACAAGAATATCTGGATGAGCATTAAGGCACTGAGTACTTGGAAAGTATGCGCCAGCCCGATGGCCTTCCCGACCATCTTCAGAAAGAAGGGGAGCGGCACGGAGATGAGGCAGCTGCCACCAGCCACGATGCCGTTGGCCAAGCCAAGGCGGCGCTTGAAGTAGTGACCAAGGATGACTAGCGAGGGCTGGAAGGCGAAGGAACTGCCGCAGCCGAAGAGGATCCCATACGTGAAATAACGAACTTCCAGAGACCTAGTGGGGAAAAAAACACATCGAGGTGGTTACGTTACGGCAGAGGTAAGGAGGGCTTTTTCCTCGCGGTCCTGCAAAACCTGGAGTAAAGACCCAGGTCTTACATAGCACAGGAGCTTATTCCCCAGCCAAAGCAAGGATTATCCTCATGTCACAGCTGGCACGCTAAATCTTTGGGAAAATGAAGTCTAGCTGGGGAGTGCTTTCTGCAAAGAGGAGAAGGCAGCAGCCAACCTGCCCTCCTTGGGAAGCTGACCTAACTTGAATGGTTTATAAATTACAGCAAGCAAGATTTTCTAAGGTAGCCTCCGTAAGGACTAATTGAAAACATTCTGCACCCAGTGTTTGAAAGCAGAAGGCACCAGCCCTGCTGGTTATTGTCACTTTGGAAGGGAACCTTGCATTTCTGCCCAGGCTCCAGGCGGGTTAATTAAGTTCTTCTTCTTCTTCAAGCTCCTCTGGGAGCTTCAATTAGGCAGTTAATAGATCTCATTTGTACCTTACATTGGTGGCTGCACTCAAGGAGGGAGTGAAGTGGCTGCTCTACCAAACAGGTGGAAAGTCCTGAGAGCCCTTGGAAGGAGCTGTTTTCCAATTGCCAGCCCAGTTCTCCCAATAGAAGCAGCTGAGAAAGGAGCCTAAAGTTAGGCAGTGCAAATAACCCCCTTGTGTTTCTCTCCAGATGAAGGATTTCTTCTTCATCCCCTGCGCAATGCATTCAGCTGCACAAGTCTGCCACGAAACACTGCATGGGAGGAGAGCGCGATGGAAATGTTTGGGCAGCTCACCGGGCAAGCAATGCTGCACAAATGGGGTCTTTACTCCAACACTCAGGGTGACTCATGTGAAATATCGAGTGCTGCTCATGAAGCAAGTGAGAAGACAGCAGCCCAGCTCTAATGGAGCAGTCTGAAGTTGAGAAAACGTTTACAAGCACATCATTTCTTCCATTACACGCTCGTCTCTTTAGGTAGCCAAGCAGAAAGCAGAACGTGCTTGCTGTACCCAACGGCTCAAAGACAAATGACTGTCATGAAAGGCAATTTCCAGCTACTCCAGAACGAAGCCACATCAGAAACCCTCTCCGCAGGAGCCAGGCCAGCAGCTGGGCTGCGCAGGCTGTCTCCGACCTCCCACGCACCAGCTCTGGCCCTCTCAGCTGGGTCACACCAGCTTTGGTACTGCAGCTAAGCTGACGTGTTGGGTAAGCGGAGACAAATGCCACGGCTCCCATCTGCTCCCTGTTGACGCTAAGATACCCCTGCATGAGCCGGGGCTCCTTTCAGCCTTGCTTCTTAGCAAGGATTTTCCACCCTGCTCGCTGGGAATCAGCCAGCTGCTCTCCGGTGGGAAGGGCGGCATCGTCTCCCTGGGATAGCGAGGTCTCCCATGGATAACGACATCTCCCGGGACAAGGAGATGTCCCTCTGACGGCTGCCTCTCACAGCTCACACCCTGGTTCAGCCCCGCTGGCGGAGGTTTGGGGGATTTGTCTCTGCAGGAAAAACCGGGCGGAGATTGCGGAGGGGAAGGAGAGGCAGATGAAAAGGGACTCAAACCCCACCACAAAACGCTTAACAGCGCAGAGAAGGAGGGCTGGCAGGGCACTGGGGGCATGTGAAGACAGCCCTGTTGAACTTGGCCACCATCTCCCATTCCTCACGCTAAAACATCCCCCTTAAAACTGGAGGGAAGGTGAAGTCAACACAGCTGAGATTTCTCTCTTCTCGAGGGCGCGTAAGACCTGCGGTGGCTCGAGGTGATTACGAGTACAGGAGACACCCCGGTGCAAGGTAACAGAGCGAGGAAAACCCTCGCCTCGATCCATCCAGAGAACTTCAGCCTCCCCCAGAGCTCTGCTTCTCAGCATTTTTTGCTTATTTAGTGGTTTTCATACAAAACGCCCAATATTTTGAGAGCAGGAGACACTGAGCCCGAGCTGGGCACTGGGGTCCTGCCCTGCAGGCTCGGTGGCTGAGTGGGTTTTCGGATCAGCTCGGCGCAGAGCTGGGAACTGCTGCTCCTCTGGTTGGACAAATCAAACCCATTTTAGAGAAACCAGGAGATAAAGCATTGATTAGCCTTGATCCAGCCCTGCCTGAGCCCACCAAACCCAGGCTGCACCTCCCTTTGCAGGAGCAGCTCACCAACCGCATCCCCCTTTGCAGGGGTGCAGGTAGCCCCGCTGGCCCTGGGGGGGTCATCTCCATCTGCGATTGCGTGGAGCTGGCAGGGGGGGGACCAAAAAAAACCCCAAACCTTCTCCATTCTTCTGAGCGAGCAGGAGCTACTAGCTCTGAATTTCGGGACCGGCCTTTGCCATCCAGATGGAGCACCGCCAAATCCCGCAGCCTCGCTGCTCTTCCTCTGGCTCGGCTACGCCGAAGGCGGCTTCCCTCGCTGCGCTCCAGCTGCAAAGGGGCTCCAGCTGCAAAGGGGCTCCTTTCTCCCTTAAAAAGCAGCCAAAGGAATGTGAACCGAGCACGAGAAGGCAGGAAATGGAGATTTCAGCTCTGGAGCTCTCCGTGAAATAATATTCTTCTCTGCCTGTACGGTTTGATTTCTTTTTTTAAGCCCAACACAACAAGCCACTGGCAGCGATGTGGTCCCAAGAGCTCTTGCTCTTTGCACGAACATTTTACAACGACGAGGGAGGGGGGGTCCAAGCTTGGTGGATTAGAAGGAAAGCAAGATTACATGGGAAGCGCCTGTCATCTGCACTGCCAGGAGCCCGGGCATACCTGCCCTCAGAACCGACTGCGCTTTCTCCGATTACTGTTCTCTTTTGAAATACAAAGGGGCGGCATCTGTGGAGGAAGTCGCAGAGGGTGGTTTCTTCCATGCCGCTGCCCGTCCTGCTGACCGAGATGGTTTGAGCATCCCAATCGGTCCCAGTCCCCGGGGCTTTGCCAGGAGGCTCAGAAGCTGCTTCCTCCCTCCTCCCGGCAGCTGGGGACGCGGGGACCCGTCACCCAGCAGGTATCCTCAGGGAACCAGGGTTGGGGCAAGCACCAGGGTCTCGCTGAGCAGGGTAAAAGGGAGCTGGCATCCTGCTGCCCTGCGCGGGCAGGGAGGAGCACAGCGCAGACAAGTCACCCTCCGGGAAACTAGTGTGTATTTACTTTAAAAAAAAAAAAAAAAAAACCAACCCACTTCTTGAAGCATTTTAATTAAAACAGTATTGATTTTAACTGAAATCCAACCCACAGCAATGTTTTTATTCAGACAAGCCAGGGCAAATGGAGGGCGTCTCCACGATGCCTTTGGGACTCCATTTAACAAGTGCCACGTAAAGAACCCCAGAAGTGACCTCTTATTGCCTCCACAACGTGCAAATGTCTTGGGTTGGAAAGAGTCACGTTGAATCGGGTAGACCTGCCATCCAAACGCACATCGGTGAGCCTCTGCCAGCAGAAATTCAAGGCACGGGAGCAGCCGTGGAAAACGAGGAGCAGCAATCGCCCCGCGCCGCTGCAAACGCCCGAGACGGCGCGGGAAGAGAACGAACTGCTCCAAATCCCATCTGCCTCCCCCTCCCCATCTGCCCTCCACGGAAACTGCCTCTTCCCAGGTGTGACCCGTCAAATATTATTTTAAGCGTTAATTTACTTTCAGTACCAAATGTGAAACTGGTTCCAAAGTAGAATTGTTTTGTCCCCGAGCGTCTCTTTTGAGCTACCCGCAAGAGGCATGCCATGTCCTAGCTGTCTGTTTTAAAGATCAAATGAAGGACCTGAGGGCTGAAATCCCATAAAACAAAGACCCTCACTCAGGGAAAAGTCACTTTTTTTGTTATCCAGGGACAAAAGAGCAACTCGGTTCAATTTGGAAAGAAACAGGCTGTGTGTCCGTGGGCTGCACGTGGGCTGTAGGGATGCCAGGAGACCTCACATCTAGATGGAAACCACCTGCTTTGCCCCAAAAAAGCAGCAGCGGTGGGTAGGCAGGGGGGGGTTCAGGGCCCAGTGAGGAAGAGGAACTTGCTGAGGGGCTGTCCGGCCCCTCCGCAGCCTTACTTGGTGAAGGAGCTGGAGAGGAGTCCGATGAAGGCGATGGCAGCTCCCGAGGCCGCCGTGGTCCTGCAGCCAATCCTGTCGGTGAAGATGCTGACGATGGGAGAGCAGAAAAAAATCATGCCCATGGCCAAGGAGCCGACCCATGCTAGGGAGAGAGGAGAGAGAAGAAAGGTGATGGTCGGGGTGGAACATCTAACGGGGGCCAGGAGGGGAACAACCAGGGACCGGCTCCAGCTTTGCTCCCTGGCTTTGGCTGTGAAGAATTTCCTATCCTGAGTTTCAGCTCCGTGTTTCCAGGTACGACACTCCCCCATCCCTGCTCCCCAGAGCCAGGACTGCCTCACCCCCCCTGCCCCCCATTCAGCAGGGATTTATTTCTCGTTGCAGCTGAGCTGACGGGAGACACAGGGCTTGTGCCAGCTTAGATGACAGCCCTGGCCCTGCCGGGCGATGCCCACCCAGGACCGTCATCTCACGTCTCCTTCCAACCCACTTCTGGAGAAAACCACTGTCTGTCTCTCTGTCTTTTTTTCGGAAATTTTTATTATTTGCAAATTATTTCAAGCTCGTCATCTTCTCCCTACCTTCCGCCTTCTCTCTTTAATGGCTTTTCTGTGACTATTTTGGGGAGGAAAGGCAGGCTTTCAAGAAAAATAACGTGGTAAGGAAAAAAATATCTCAGTCTACCAGCTCTGAGCAGAAGCAAGAGGTCCCCTCAGCGGGGCGCGGGGCAGGGCAGGATGGACAGACAGACAAGGGGCCCCCAGCCCTACCCGGCACTCAATTTTGGGGACCTCCCGGAGCATCTCCCAGCTTCAGGCGCGGGCTCTGGGCTGCCGAGCACAACCTGCCCCGCAGAGCCCCCAGGACACGTGCTCCTTGCTTTTTTTTATTCCTTTTTTTTTTTTTTTATTCCTT
>VXBL01000257.1:735735-747286 GCA_013400195.1 Aramus guarauna | reverse complement strand
CGAGCACCCCGAAACGGAGAGCGCTGGGGCGATGCCTTCCCCCGCCCCCGGCACCCGAGCAGAGCCACCCGCCCGAATATCATCAAAATATTTCAGTTATGTTACTTATTTGCTTACACCCAACAAGGCCCCAATTTCCCCGAAGACAAAGTCCGCCCAGCAGCACCAGACTGCGCAGAGGGCTGGAAATCCGAAAGGGAAAATCCAGGCAGCGCCGGCGGCTGCTGCAGGCGCTTTCCGAAGGGAGGTCCCTCTCCGGGCTGCGCCAGTCGGTTTTTAGGTTGTTTTGCCCCCGAGCTTTGCCCACAAAGGAGATAACACCTCCCTGAAACCGCCTCTTCCATCCCGGCTCTCCCGCCACACCGGCGGCTGGCCGGGGCCCGTCCTGGTGACGGTGCAAGGTGCTAACTGACCGCAGCGGAGGGGATCCATCGGGGAGCGTCCTCCGTTGAGCGAATGTCTTTAAAAAAATCTAAATAAATGAAGAAAAGCTGTTTGTAAGCGAGTTGAGCAGAGCTCTGGAGCAGGCGGACAGCCAGAGCGGCATCCCGGGCTGTCACGGCCGCGTCCTTACAGCAAAACTACTCGGTGGTGGAAAATCTGGGCTCTTCTCCTGATGGCCATCGGGAAATTATTTCTTCCTCCGATGCCGGAGAGAGTTTCCCCTGAGTTTCCAGCACGGAGACACCGACGCCTTTGGGGAGTGCTCCTGAAGCCTGCCCGTGGGGGGAAAAAAAAAATCCCCCAAACAATGCGAGACTTGTGTATCGTCATGAAACCAAACACCCGGAGGCCAAAAGAGGGGTAAAAATATCCGTGTGATTTTCATCTCTTGGAGTTCCCTCACATTAAAGCACACGTTTGAGAACACCTGGGTACCTCAGAAAAATAGAGCATGCTGTAATTAAGCAAATCCGATAGCTAAAGGAAACTGAAGAACGGCAATATTTTCCTTTTTATTTATTTATTTATTTCTCCCCAACAAGAAACAGGTTCTATCCCTTTGCCAACGGGCTGTTACTTTTGGCTGACCTGCTCTCATTTAAAAGTTTTTCAGACGCCGGGTGGCTTCGGCAGCCGTCCCGTGGTGCGGGAAAGGGCCAGCCCTGCCCTTTGATGCTCCGGGGAGGGGGCGGGTGGGGAAAAAGCCACGGTCGAGGCCGTCGGGTTTTCCTGCGCGGGACGGTCCCCAGCCCCGCGTTTCCCATTAGCATCTCGGGAACGCAGCCCCGAGCCCTCCGGCTCCTGCCAATGCACCTTGAACGAGGATGCGTAATACATAGACACACATATGTGCATATATATGCCTGCGTGCAGCTCCCTATACGCACGCACATATACATATATATTAAAAAAGCAACACACACACCCCCCCGAAGGCTTTAGCCCACGCGAGGGCTGCGGGCAGAGCCGCGCCGCGGCTTTCGCGGAGCCGCGCAATGTTTAACGAGACGGAGGGGAACTGGGGACAGCCCGTACCCGTCCAAGTGCCGCGGCAGCAAAGCGCTTCGAAGCCTGAAGCCCGGTGAAACATTAATGCGCTTCCCGGGAGAAATGCCTGCGCTTTTTGCTGCGTCCAGGGCTTTGAAATCGGAATAAATAACGGGGCAGGTTAATGACGGTTTCTATCAGTTACTGGGTGAGGTTTGGTCCTCCCGCAATTCAGGTTTAAAAGCCATACATCCTCCCTCCCGTGGCCAGAGAGCCTCCTCTTCCTCCCCGCGGAGACACTGCTTTTTGGGGTAGGGGCAGGAATCGAAGCACCCCTGTCTCCGCAGGTGCCGGGCGTGCGATCGCTGTAGGTAACACACCCCGCTACAGCCGACGCCGTGGCAAAACGTCAAGCCCTTTCCGCTGCCTTGGGACTGGAAGGGTAAACGCAGCCGAGCAGCAACCGCAGGCAACCTGAAGCTGAGATTTCCCCCCCCCCCCCCCCCCCAAAAAAAAAAGCCGCGCCGCGGCACTGACCAAGGACGGCTGCGCTAGGAGAGCGGAAGGCGCGGGATGCGGGTCCCCGTTTGCATCCGTCGCTTAGCCAACCTGGCCACGGAGCTCCGGTGTGTGGAGGAGCCGGGAGGCGCGCGGAGGTATAAGGGGATGGGGTGATGGAGAAGCCAAATTGCCCTCCTCAAGCCGGGGCTCGGGGGGGCTCCTGCGCTGCTGCCGGTCCAGCCGGGCATCGAGACAGCGGCTGCGGATCACGTGGCGTTTGCAGAGCCGGGGAGAGGTTCGTTTCTGTCTCGATTGCTAATGAGACTAATACCAGCTGCTTCTTGCTTAACCAGTCTGACCATCAGGCTGAGCCAAAACTGATTCATTCATAAGAAAATGGCAAAGGAGATCGACTCGTCACCAGCCCTGACTAATGGGGAAAGCGGCCAACAACCTGCCGCTTGCACACCGGCCCGGCATCCTGCCCTCTCGGCTCTTCATCACCTTCCCAAATTCAAATCCCCAGCACAGCCAGGCCATAAAAGACAGGGCTAGCTGCTACCTGCTGCAAAACGAGCCGGTGTGCGGCCGCGGCCAGCATCACCCAGCAATGCCTGACATTTTGCAGGACCTAACTCCGGCTTTGGAAGCACAGGAAACATGAAAATCCCCAAGACATCGCTTTTCGTCCTGCTCTGCCTGGCGTCATCTTCCCAACAGCTTTTTGGAGTTTGGTTTTTTCTTTTTTTCCCCTCCTTCCTTCTTCATCCCATAATAAAAATTTAAGCAACCGCTTTCACCGAGCAGCAAAACTCTCCCCCACCCTGCTGTAAAAACTACTTTCTGCTTTTTTCTGCAGTGCTTTTTTCTTTTGTTTTACAAGGCCAGCGGGGCGCAAACCGTGGCCGGGGAGGGGGGAAGCTGCAGACAGGGTGGTTGGGAAACCTGGAGCCCGAGGGATGTTATCCCAAGGGAAGGAACCAAGCTCCGAAATCCAGATCGGGGCTAATCTTATCTCCAGGTGTCGGTTAGGACGGGCCGGCGAGGGTTAACAGCCAGGCACAGAGGTCAAATCAGGACCTGAAGTGCCTCCGCTCCCGGGCTGTTCGGTTCACGCTTTGGTTGATGAACTGAAGCAGGGCAGAGTTTAACAGCTTAAAAGAAAAAAAAAAAAAAAAGAAAAGAAAAAAAAAATCTGCCGTGATTTCTTCGCTTTGGGCAACACATTTGATTGTATATGAATCTCCCTTTCTAAAGGCCGTCTCCCAAAATGCGGATCCCAAAGGTGAGGCTCTCCCGGCTAACAGCCTGCGACACCGTCCCTTCGAGTTTTTACCACCCTGCCCCGCAGGCGTCAGGACGAGCACGGCAAAACTTCAGTTCTTGGCGAGAAACCCACCCTGCACAAATACAGGTCTCGAAAAATCCACGTTTTTAAGGCAGAAAATCCCCAGCCAGGCCAGGCTGGATGGGGAAACGCCCCAAATCCCGATGCCGCAGGATTCCATGGGGACGGTGGAAAACCGGGACCCCACGGGTCGGAGACAAGCAGAGCTCTGGGCAGCGGGGCCGATGCCCTGCTCCCCTGTCCCGCACCAGCCCCAGCAGCCTGGGAAAGAGTTGCCAAATAGGAAATTTTTCCTTTGCCCATCTCAGGGCAGGTCGAGCATTTCCCAGGCGGCACCGAGGGCGGAAAAGCCTCGTGCAAGGGGCTTAGGATGCAGACCCGGCTCTCCCTCCCCAGGGCATCCGGCTACCCCGCACGAGCCCGATGCACCCCGCAACCTCCTGAGCGGGGCGGGAAAAACCCGCAAAGGGACGGAAACCACGTTTCCAAGGTGCAAGGGAAAAGCCATCCAGAAAGTGGTCGACAACATCCCTGTGGGTCCTTCCCCCTCCCAGGCCGGTTTCTTGCTGCCGGCGGGTGAGCTTCCTCGGCATCGAGGTGTTGGCGTGGCTTGACTTGACGCTAAATTTCCCTGCGGGCTGGGGACGCGGTGGGCTACGGGCAGGGAGAGCCCCGCGAAGACCTCGCACCTCCAGCAGCGCCAAGGCCCCACCGAGTTTCTTTGGGGAAAAAAAACCAACAACCCAACCAAAAACAAACACAAAAGCCCAACACCGCTGATATTCACTCCTTGGCAACGTCGTATCTCAATAACACTCTGCTATTATTATACCCTGCAATTAAGCGATAAAGCTATAATTGCCTTATCTGATAGAGCCCAGCATGGCAGCAAGGCAGGAGCTGGCCTTTGCACCCCCGTCCCGCTGGCAGGCCGGGGGTGGGTTGGGTTTACGGGGTGGCCAGCATCATGCCGGGCATTTTAAAGCTGCCCGGTCCAAAAGCACCCTCCCACTCAGCAGACGGACAGACGGACAGGACCCCCGCGGCAGCACTGGGCTTCCTTGCCCCGAAGACGAGTCGGCAGCATCGTCCCCGTGCCGGCCCTGCAGACAACGGATGGTACCCAGGGAAGGCTCCGGTGGCCTCCACCGGCTTCCGACCAGCACATGGTCAGTTCTGGCCAGGATGGAAACACATGGGAAAAAAAAAAAAAAACCAAACCCAAAAACCGGCAGCTTTTAATCCACGCTTCCTGCGGGAAGGTAGAAGCAGACGGTCGAGGGACCAAAGCGCAAAACCACATCACCGGCCGCTCCCCAGCCCTCCCCGCATCCCTGCTTCAGCGTCCCGGGGAGCAACACGCGGCCGCGGGGCCGGGGCACTTTGAGAGCAGCCCTTCGGTACAGGATTCGGCACGCTCAGCCGCCCCGGCCGGATCAGGGCGCTGGGTTTAAGCGGGACACCCCAGTTCCCCAGCCTGGCGTCTCAGCGGGCACAGAAAGCCGCATCCGGCAGCTCTCAGCCCACAGCGACTCCGGCTTCGTACTTTCATCCGCACCTTCATCGCCTCTGAAAGAGCTCTGATGGGCTACGGCATCCTTTCCAACAAGACGAGCCCTGATTTAATTTGTTTATTTGAGTTTGCTGTCCCCTGAATCCTGATCCTTCCCATTTTTCCAAGGCTTTTAGCATTTGACCTCAGCGCCACTCCCAACCCCGCCGGCTTTTGGCAGAGCGGTATTTGCCGGCCTTGGGAGAAAAAAAAACAAAAAAAACCCCCAAAAATAAAAATAAAGCCCTCCAAAATCCCCCACGCGTGACCGTTTCCCAAATACACGCCGATCCGCCCGGCCAGCGAAGCCGCCTGTGCCCTGCACCCCAGCCCAGAGGCCACGGTGATGGGTGCCCGTGCCCCCCTCCCAGGGCGAGCGGGCTCCTGCCGGGACGCAGCCACAAGAAAGGCTGATGCAAATCGCATCGTTAGCATTCTTTCCGTTTTAATAACCCAAGGTGTTACCAGCAACAGTGTTACTGATTTTTATCTCCACAGTGCCTTTTAAGAGCTCCAATTTGTTTTTCTTGGAGATCTCATTTTGTTTTATTAAAGCTGACACCGAAGAGGGAAAGGAGACATTCTGGGCCCAGAACAAAAATATCCCGTTTAAATACCCCGTATTATTTTCTTGGAAACGTTCCTCCTTTGACTTTAATTAAGCTCTCCCCAGGCTCGCAAGCTTGGCGTGCTTGGCTTTCAGGCGAGTTTAATCCCAGACAAGCTCCCCCCCAGCCCCCAGTGCACCCCGCTTCCATTGCTTACACAAACCTTAAGAAATAAACGGGGTTTTTTGCTAAAACACGCGGATGAATAGCTGGCCTGCCATCAAGAACGTCTTGACGTTGCCTCTTCACCACCGGCTGGCCACGGAGCAAGCAAGCAGCCCCAGCTCCCCCGCTTGCTTCGTCAACAGACCCAAAACCCAGCTTTTCTCTCTTATTTTTTGGGGTTTTTTTTGTTTGTTTGTTTCTGCCATTGCAATGGTGGGGATGGGACGGGGAGATCCGTCTCTCGTGCCCGTCCGTGCCCCAGAGCCGGCGATCAGCGGAGGTGGGCTCGCCGCGGTGCCGCCGCTCAGCCTCGCGCAATTGCGCCGGGTGCCGCTGTAATATCAATAATTCCACCTCCGTGGTAGAAGCACTTTAGGATGATTGCAAAGTTAAACGCTCCAAAAGTTGGGAAATCCCAGGAGGGAGCTTGTCTGGGCATCATCTGGTGCATACCCATTATGTAATTACCGTCAATCTTTAATCACAGATGATTTTTTTTTTTTTTTTTTTTTTTTTTTCCATCGGACCCGATTCAGAGGGTGCACAGGAGGTGCACAGCCCTCACTTAAGGAGCTACCATTAGATTTGATTTCCACCACGGCGGCCTCCAGCTTTATTAAGCGAGCTCCCGCTGCTTTGCGCAGGGTTCGTACAAACCCTCCGGCCGAAACGCCTGACTCCTTGGCAGGCACCGACACAACTGCTCGCGCAACATCATCCCCCCGAGAGGGAAGGATTTCATCTCCCTTTTTACGCACAGGATCTGCGGGCGCGTGGATTAAGGCCACGAGGCTGGAAACAAAAGCTTTGTCTTGGTGCCCAACAAGAGACGGCCAAGAAAGGGGCTTTTGGGGATGCTGCTGGGGGAGGGGGACGGGACACGGTCGGGGTGCGCCCCGGGGGTCCCTGTCCCAGCTGCTCCCCAAGGATGGGGTGATGGGTGGGTGCTCAAAGCAGGTTCCTTCCCTGCAGGAGGGTTGATTCTCCTCCCCGGGGACGGCCCCGGCATTCGCCCAGGGCAAACCCCAGCAAGTCGGCCCATGCAGCGAGCGCCCGAACCGTTCTCGCACCACCCGGGGCTTCCCTGCCCCGGGCCCGCCGGCTCCAGCCCTGCTCTCTGCTCTGCATCCGGGAAAGCAAGCTAAGAACCACCACCGAGCTGCTAAATCCAAGCCCAGAGCCAAAAAAAAAAACCCCAAAGATGGGGAGAAACAGGGTCCGCTGAGCTCGCCTCCTCCACCGCAGGGTTCTGCAGCCCAGAGCTGTCTCCCAGAGCTGCACCGCCGGCAGCACCGACCCCAAAATACGGTCTCCATCTCGCACTGAGGTGCCCGCACCAGGATCACACCGCCGTGGTGCAATGCTCTTCTGCCTGCGCCCTGCGGGATGCCGGGCTCTAGGTACGGGCTACCTCCAGGCTGGAGCTCCCCGGGGGGTGCAAAAGGGTGACGGGGCCGAGCACACCACCGCCATCCTCTCACCGGTCCCAGGCAAGCCCAGGGGGTTGCTCAGAGCACCCCGAGCTGCTCCGTGTGCAGAGGGTGGCACAGTGCGGCATGGCACAGCACGGCATGGCACGGCATGGCACGGCACGGTGCAGCATGGTACAGCGCGGCACGGCACGGTGCGGCACAGCATGGCACGGCACGGCACGGCATGCCCAAGACGAGTCCCGGCGAAGCAAAACACCACAGGCACAGGGCTGCGACCTGGCAACCATTCCCGAGGGCTTTCCCCCACGCTTCACCCCGCTCCGGCTGTCGAGGGATGCGCCGGGAGTGCGGGGGGCAGCTCTTGCATCAGGGATTTTTTTCAGGGATCTACAAATAAAAGGCCGGGAAAGGGAAAAAAAGCCTGAAAACGCGCTAAAGAAACCCGGGGCTGTGCCACCCTCCGAGGCTGCACCCCTGCCCCGCGGGGTGCCCTTGACGGAGGATGAAGCAGCGGCAGGAGCTCTGCTGCCTGCAGTCCGTGCCGCGGGCAGGCGGAGCGATGCGGGCAACCCCGCGTCCTGCCCGCGCCGGCAGCTGGCAGGACCTGTTGTACGAGGTGCCTGGGAGAGATCGGAATGGCTCGCGCCCGCGAGCGTGTTGCAGCAATTCCCAGCACACGTCATGCGGGTTTTGCAACCGCCCCGACTGTCTCGGGGTAGATGAACGGCAAGAGCCCCGGAGTGAACCGAGCTCCCCGGTGCCCGCAGCGGGCACGGGCAACGCAGCGGCCAGAGCGCCGGGCACGGCCCCTGAGGCGATGCCCAACCCGGCACACGCCGCTCCACCGGGCCTTTTTCCGCAGGGATGAATGCCAAGAGGCAGCACCTCCGTCCCTTGCCACAGGAATAATCGATCCTTGGAGGAAGAGGAAGGGAAAAGCCAACAAATCCCTGCTGTAACAACGCGGGCAGCAGCATCTTTGCACGCGTTATATCGATGTACGGGGGGGTGTCCGCTCCTCTTGCCCCCCGGTGCCAGAGCAGATGTGGTTACGCCACGGACACACGGGCTCGTGGCTGCAGAACGACGGGGAAAAGCGATTCCCCAGGGAAATTGCTGGCCTCAGGAGGTGGGTGCACGGCCATTGCCCTGGTCAGGAAATGTTGGCATCCGTGCCCTGCCCAGCCGGCAGGAAACTCTGAGGGGTCACCATCCCGAAAAAGAGGGAGCGGGAGAGACCGACGTATTTGGTGAAGTGCCAGAAAATTCCCTACGGCACCTGGGCGCCAGCCAAAAGTGGGCAAACCCCCGGCTACTGAGCCAGGGTGAAGCCCCTGCGGTTTCCGGCAAGGTGGGGGGGACCTGCTTGGGGACTGGGGGGGTCCCGGGCGAGAGCAAACACACGTGGCACCGACCCAAACGCTGCCCAGGTCCCGCTCGGCCCGCGCATCACTTCGCCCAGCCGCATTGTCGCTCCACGCTGCTTTGGCGGAGGTCCCAAGGAATCACTGGGATAGAAAGGTTCCCCATCCCACCACCGGATTTTTGGGAAGACGGCTTCTCCCACCGCTCACCCCGGTGCCTGAGGGTGCCGCCCCGCCAATGGGACGAGCCCCGTGGAACGGACGTGTCCGTTCCGTGCGGGATAAGGAGGGAGGGACCAGAGGCGCTGCCCCGGGGACACGAGGCGGGAGGTGACAACGCCTGCACGAGCTATGCGCAGCCGGCCCCACGGGCGCTGCCAGCCGGGTCCACGGTGCCCTCCGGCACTCCGGCGTTTCACCCAACCTGATGGGTCAGGTCTATTTTAAGGTGCTGGACAGTCAGGTGCCCCCGCTGATGGGTTTTTAAGGGGATCAAAGGGTGACTCCTCAAACGCCTGGTTTCCTCTCAAAGGGGGAAATTAAAGGGCGCTTTTGCTGCTGACCCCCCCAGCCCTGCGCCGTTGCACTGCATCTCGCCCCATCTCACCCCACACCTCTGCGTCCATCCCGGCCCCGCACCCTGCAGCATCCTCCCCTTCGCTGCTGACCTCCTCTTCCTCCTCTTCCTCCTCCCAGCCCACTCTCAGCAAGCGGAGTTGAAACCCAGTGCCTTCAAAGTTTAAACTACAATCAAATCCCAGTAAGGTGGTGGTGGGGGGGGGGAGGGTTGTTTGGTTTGTTGTAACTGAAAGGACCCCAAAAAACCAAAAAGCAACCCAAACCCCAAACCAATTGTACAACCCCACACACCGCTTCTCTGTACATCACGGCAAGGTCGCGGGAGCTGCTGCCGCTCCAGGACAACGGCCACCAGGAATCACAACTGAGACAGGAGCATCCCCTTGGCTGGCTTACGGAGGACACTTAAAAATAACTTAAACCCCACTAAAATGGCAAACGTGCTGGCTGACAGGGCCCCTGTAGCCTTTCGAAAGAAGAACCTCCCTTAGAAACAGCGCTCGGCCTCCCAGCAACCTGAACTGCTACTGGCAGCCTCGAGAACCAGGGTCAACGCCGTGACGGGGGTTCCTGCGCTCTTCAGGCTGCTTTATCTCAGGCGGCACCTTGCACTCAGCTCGAGAGACAAAAACCCAGTTTTTCTGAAATTTGCCCCTGCTCCCCTGCGATCACAAGCTCCATCTCCCAAACCGGTGGGAGCTGAGCCGGGGAAGAGCCTGGTGCTGGCACACCAGCATCCCACCGCGAGAAACCCCCAGTACCGCTGGGACCCTTCGCACTCCCCAGCTAGCAGGGCTGGGTAATAAAAGGTGCTTTTTTGGGGGGGCTCTTTTTGCTGGTTTTATATCCCCATCCGGGCTATGTAAATATTGTTCATGTTAGGAAACGCGGAGGAGGGCCGGGAACCAGGACGGACCCGGGGAAGCCCCCAGGAACGTCGAGGTCCACCGCGGCCTCAGCCAACGCATCTGTGAAACGAGGCCAGCGCAGCTCCCCGGCAATTAACAAAAGGGCCAAATCCTGCAGATTTGGGGTAAGAAGGTGACAACCGCAGCGTCACCTTGAGGCGACAGGAGCCTGCCGGGCACCAGCACCGCGCGGTGACGCCCATCGCAGGTCTGGGATGTATTGCTGGTTGGTGATTTGTTTTCCCAAAGCCCCAACCCACCACCCGGGGCGCCCGTTTTTCGTCGCCGCAGGCTACACGAAGCGCAGTTTCGCGGCAGCCACCCCTACTCGGTCCCATCCGGGCCGTGCAGTTATTGCTGAAATTCAGCTGGGCCCATTGCTGAGAATTACCTCTTGGGATTTATCACGCTCTCCTTGGGTTTTCCCTTCTCAGCTCCAACCGCTCCGGCCGGCCACCCACCCTGGGACTCTTCTTCAGCCCAGAGACGGGTCCACGGCTTCTCCCCCGACCTGGCGCCAGGACTGTCAGCGCCAGAATGGTTTATTTTCCTCCAAGAAACAAACTCGCTCTTGCTCACCAAGCCTCCATTACCTTGTTGGAAGAAAATTGCCTTTTCCAGCTAAGTTCACCTGTCCTAAGGATGTGCAATCAGCGCTCACAAAGAATTTGCCTACCAAAACAGATGGGAATTCAGGTATAGAGATGACATCAGCTATGCCTTGGCTGACATCATCTATGCCTTGGCCTCCTGGGCACAATGAGATACGACAAGCCCAGGTCCATGCACCAGCCCGGCTTTCCTGGGCACCGGCTGCTCCGGCAGCCTCTGCTCCCCAGCTGGGGCTGGCCCAAAGAGGGGTGCTGCTCCCCACGTTCCCGCACGCGGACCGGAGGACGCTGCTGGACGCATGGACCAACTGCGAGGAGCTGCGGCCAAAGCAGACCCGCTCCTCAGGCCGTCTCGCTGAGTGTTTGCAGCTCCCACTTCCAGCAACCGAAACATTAAATATTAAGCAAAGAAAGTTAATCTATACCTGGGATATTGACACAAAGCAGAGGAGGGGAGAAGAAAAAGATAATTTCTTTTTTTTTTTTTAAAAAAATCAACGTGCCTCTCCAGGCTGCCCTGCCTGCGCTTGCCAGACCTCCAAGCATGGCACCAAGGGCACGTTTGGAGGAAGAAGATGCACCGAGAAGTGCCGCCCTCCTGGCTCTCCCTGGGTAGCCGGAGCACCCCGCCGGGACCCCCGGGTGGTTTGGGTGCAAGCGAGACCTCCTCACCCTGCGCTCACCTCTCCCGAGGCTGGGAGAGCATCCAAGCAGCGGCGGAGCTGACATGGATTTAAGAGGGTCAACGCTCAGTTAATACTTACCAGGACTGACCTGCCACACAAATTGGCTTTTGGAGCCGGAGCAGACGAGCGCCAGGATGGATCTGTCCTCTGCTCAGCGTCGGCCTGGCAGGGCCAGCACCGGAGCGACCGTGTCCCGTGGATCCCTCGGCAGCGGAACGAGCCTTGCACAACCGGAGGGAAACGCCGCCATTCATCTCCCAGCACTTTCAAGCATCACTCAACACCTCTCTACCAGAGGAGACCGATATTTTTTTTCCTGGCTGAGTGCTCACATGTATATATTTTTTTTTTTTATTTTTTTTTTT
>VXBL01000257.1:710960-723631 GCA_013400195.1 Aramus guarauna | reverse complement strand
AAAAAAAAAAAAAGAGTGAGAATGTTTTTGCAGAGCTGCTCATCCAAAAAGCCACCCCCTGAGCTGCGCTCCGCGGGCGAGAGGCGCAGCGTTTTGTACGTCTCTGAGCAGAGGGGATGCAACCGGCTCCCAGGCGGGACCTGCCCCCGTTCCCCCGGGTCCCACCGGGATTTTTGCAGGGCTGCACGTACAGCACCGGCGGGCAAAACCAGCACTGTCAGCCGTGGAAGGGACTGCCCGGGCACGTGGCTGGCTGGGAAGCAAGCGCTCGGTTGCCGGAGATGCCGGTCCTGCGGCTCTTCCCAAAGGCAGCAAGCGCTGGGTTTCCAGAAGGACCCTTGCTGCTTGCTGAGGGTTTCCTGAGTTTATCAAAGCGCCTTCTATATCGGGGAGAATAAGGCCGGTTTGTTCAGCAGCGTCCTGCTCGCACAAACCGCCAGCGAGCGAGAGAGATCCTTCTGTTAATGAGCTGAGCACAAAAGGGGGGGAAAAAAATGTCATTAAAGATTTTTCCTTCGGTGATAAAGACTCATTAAAAACAACACATGATTCCCAGGCCAGTGGGGATCTTTTCCAGCCAAAACAGAGCCGGGATTTGTGCTGCTGTTCCCACCGCCCCATCCCCTGACTCCTCTGAAGACCAAGGCAGGCATCCCGGCTCCCAGGTGGTCCTAGCACAGGAGCCGAAGGATGACGGAGGAGGATCAGGCGTAGTTCCATCCACACCTCTTTTTTTTTTTTTTATCCACCCCTTTCTCCATTCAGCGTTAGAGTATTGGGGCGTTGCGTTTAGCACGGATTTAGTTTGTACCCGAGGCAGAGATGAAGCCAAAAGGGGGTGATGGTGGTGCCAGGTCTGTCTGGGAGCTGGTCCCAGCTTCTGGGGGATGGGAAGGACCCGAGGAAATGGCCCTCAGCTCCCTGACCAGCACCGGGGGGGGCACTGAGGGCTCCCCGTTTCTGAGATGAAACAACTGAACCAAAACCCACATCAACTAAACCCCAAGGAAAACAACTGCCTGAAAATCCACTTGCCAACGTACAGTGTTTACTAGCTGCATACCTGTAAAGAAACATCAGATAGTTAAAAAAAAAAAAATAATTAAGGAGCCCATTTGTTTTAAAGCAGACGCGCAGCAGGACGAGCTTTTTTATACCAGCCCCAAGGCAGGGAGGCAGTTGCATTTATGGCATCCTCCTAAGCAGGCTTTTTGGCGAAGGTTGGTGTTGCGGAGCGCAGCCGTCAGAGGTGTTTGTGATTTAGAGGCAATTTAGGCAAGTGCTGTTCCTAGAGCTGAAACGGTTTGCAGTAAAAAAAAGGGGGGGGGCAATACTGTGACATTTGCTAATAAAACTCTTCAGGAATATTTTTAGCCGTGATTTAACGTTATGTTGCACTTTGCTGTGAAGCGTTCGTTCGCTGAAGCCTCCTGGCAGTTGTTAGCCGTGGTAGAGCTGCCTTTGGCTGAGTTAGCAGAGGAGGAAAGCTGCAGATGGACCGGAGGAGAGATGTAGGCAGCACTCCCAGCCGGGGCGGGCACCGTGCCTTCCCGATGGGGCACAGGTCACCGATTCGGCCCCAGCACAGGGACCGATGCGGCTCTGCCCCGGGGCCAGCCAGACGTCCGGCTCCCTCCTCCCTTTGGCTGGAGGGCCTGACCCTTTCCCTGCAGTTGCAGCTCAGCCCCGATCCGTTCTTGGCTGACAGCAAATATTCCTCTGTGCCTCCCAGGGTCGGGGCTGAGACCTCTCAGCTCGTTTCACATGTGCTGCGGGAGCAGCGAGTCCGTCAGCCCTGGCTTCCAGCCTCCCCCGAGCCGATAGCCCACAGATGGGGACCAGAAGCAGCATCACACATCCCAGGGCTTTTCGGTCCCCAAGGCGTTTTGCTGCCCGATGCTTCGCCGTGAGATGCGCTAACCCTTCTCGCTCGGGATGGGGCTGGGATGCTCTCCGTGGCCCCAGGCCCCTTGTAAAGCCAGGCTCCCTCTGGATGCGGAGGTCTCGGAGTGGGCAGGCAGCGGCATTGCTTCTCCCGTGCTCGTCAGCCTCAGTGCAAGCATGAGAATTTACTCCCACTGAAGGTCTGCCCTCTGGTTTATTTTAAGCAAGGGGAATGCTTGAGATCCAGCCGGTTTTAATATATTTAATTAACCCTTGGACAATAGCTCTGGAGTGATTATCAGCTTCACACAAAGCCATGACATTTGTCATGCTGGTAGCGTTCGCAGTCATTTGGGCTAGCAACAAATTAAAAAGTGGTCGCAGATGCATTTCATAAATTAGAGCGACGAGTCCTCATGGTGCAGATCACACTCCATTTTGTGTGAAGTAAATCAGCAGATCTGGTCCAGCTCTAGCAAGCAGGTTTCTCTGCATTGCAAAGAGCCGCCTGCACAGTTTCTGCTTCTTGATTATTATTTTTTTTTTTCCCCCCTGAGACACCCAAAGCTTCAGCCCCTGCAGGCTGTAGACTCTGCTCTCCCTCCCGAGGCTGTTGGTGGCCCACATCAGCCAAACAGCCGAGGTGGAGAAGCAGGAGTCCGGGGCCGCCTGAGCCAGGGGTTGCCCCTCAACCATCAGGTAGCTGCTGGTGGCCCTGGCTGTCCTCTGCGGGTTTGTCCTGTCGCTCCTTGAACCCTCCTGCGCCGATTTCCAGCAGGCTTCGTGGCAGAGCTCCACAAATCAAGGGCTGAAAGCCTTCTGCTTTTGCAGCTACCACTTATTTCTGTCTGCTCGGTAACGTCGCACGCCCCAGGGATCCTGCCCAGCCCTCCCCTCTACCAGATCCGTCCTGCCCAGCTCCACAGGACAAGCTCCTTCAGGCACCTGCGAGCCCAGCTGAGTGTCACCGCCACCTCTTCTCCTTTTCCTGACTCCAGAGTCAGCTTTTTTTTGGTTTTCATCTCTCCTCTTCAGTATTTCAGGACCGCCTTGCACCTCCTCCTCCTCCTCCCGCAGCCCTTCCCCACCTCGCCGTTCCCAGGGTGCCCGTGCCAGAACACGGGGTGCTGTCCTCAACAGGCGTTGCGAGATCTGGCACTTCTTGTTCTTTTGATATTCATTTGTAAACTTTTTTGTCTTTTGTTCAAGGATAATAGATTTTTCAGTATACCACTCTGGGGTTTTTTTTGCGCTACTCTGGCTCCTGGCGTTCAACCAAAGCTTTTGCTCCCTTGCAAAAGCCTCCAGTTCCTGGCAGCGTCTGGTCCTCGGAGCTCAGCAGCACCCCGGGGAGCCCAATTCGGGTAAGAGCTTTGATTGCAAAGGCCGAGCAAACAGACTGCCCCCAAAGCTTGGCCCAGAGCTGAGCTTAGCTGCAGGGGCTGACCCAGACCCCCAGTCTTGAGGCGTTTGGCTGTGCTCACTGCACGCTTACCCGCGTTCTCCCCAAATCCAAGCTCAGGGTTTGTCTTGGCCGTCTGACACACGGTGAAGTAGGTTTCCCTTGGCCGCCGTGTACGAGCTCAGCTGCTGCTTCACACACCGTGCAGCCGGTCGGGTGCCGTGCTTCAATACCTTCACGCAAGATATTGAAGATACCTCGATGGCCGATTTGTTTTTGCAAGCCAGTGCTGCGCAAGATGGACATCCTTCCCAGCCCAGCTCTGCTCATCTCTGCCATGGCTCCGTTCCCAATCCAGGTTTCTCCTGCAGGGAGCACCCAGCCACAGAAAGCAACCCCCAAAATTGCCTTGTGCCCCACCTTGGCCCAGTGAAGGAGGGTGACAGCAGCAGAACTTCTCTCTCCTCCCATGCGATGCGAAGCAAGGCACTGGGGCTGAGCCTGCAAGTATCGGGCACTTACCAAACCAAACGTCGGTCTTGGGGATTAGCCAGCACCCGAGAAATGTGTTGTCACCCAACCCGTCCCTCCTTGCAGGCCATCCAGAGCATGCACGATCCTTCAGGCCGCTTCGGACCCCACCGCAGGGATCCAGCTTGGCTTTGCAAGTCACAGCTCAATCCCCTGCCCAGTGGGAGAGGGCGAGTGGGTTTGGGGACGCAGTGGAGGCGAGGAAACAGTTGCGTACGTGAAAAGCTCCATGAAACTCCATTTTTTGGACCCTCTTACAAACCAAGAGCTGCTTTCTACCCCCGATGGACCCCAAGGACTTACGCTGCCAGATGTGATGGCAGATCCGAAATGAAGGATGACATCTGGAAGGAGCCAGCTGTCGGGGTCACCTGGCATCTGCCAACGGCACTGCCAGGCTGGTCTGCAGGACCAGAGGGTTGGCAGCCCTGCTCTGGGGCAGCACTTACCCCCCAGCCCTCTTCTGCTCTTCTCCTCCACGCCCTGGGGAAGCAGGGGCTCCTCTTCACCAGCACCCTTCGGGGTTTGGGATGTTGCAGTCAATTCACTGATTGTTCCTTGGGAGAAATCGGCTGCTTAGGGCAGAAGATAAAGCTCATTTCTGGTCTCATCACCTCCTCTGCCTGGACATCCCAGCTGATCTTTTGATCTTTGCTCACGGTTCCCTTCCAAGCTCCTTTACTCGGTTCGGAAAGCAGGCGGGAGGCTGCACCTCTGCAAGCTGATGCCCAGCTTGGGTAGGATACAGCAGGCGTCGGGGCGGATTTGGGGCCGCGGGGAACGCCGAGGCTCATCGCAGGCTGGAGGAGGCTGCGGGCTGGCCCCCAGTCCCACGCTCCAGCTGCTGCGAGCTGCCTCCTGCTAGGCAGAGCGATGGCGAGGAACGGGGCCGAGCAGCCCGACGCATCTCCCGGAGCACAGGGAGGTCAGCGCCGCTGCGCCGGCGGGATGCCGAGCAGGATTGACAGACGTGTTACGGGAACCGCAGTGTGCTACCCCAGCACGCTGTGGAGAAATGGGCGCTTCGCAGTTACCAGCCGTGAGTCTCTCCTCGGCCAGACAGCTGAGGCTGTCACCGCTGCCTTTCGCCTGTGGTGCTTCCCAGTACGGCAAGATCGAGAATTCTCAACTCTTCCAGCAGCCGGGGAGAGAAGATGAGCGATGGGAGACCCCCCCCGCAGTCTGCCTTCCCCCCAGGAAGCCCCTGGCCAGCCCCTCTCCTGCCTTCCACCTCCAGGAAATTCCTGCTGAGTTTGCGGCTCCAGTTTTCCCCCCCCTGCAGCCTGACATTATCCCACTGAGGGCTCCTCGCTTCCACTCAGGAGACGACAAAGCCTCATGGACTTTAAGTTCATGTAGAACCACAGACTGGTTTGGGTTGGAAGGGACCTCACAGCCCATCCAGTCCCACCCCTGCCATGGGCAGGGACACCCTCCACTCTCCCAGGTTGCCCAAAGCCCCATCCAACCTGGCCTTGGACACTTCCACAGGGATGGAACATCCACAGCTTCTCTGGGCACCCTGTGCCAGGGCCTCAGCACCCTGTAAGCGATACCAGAATCTGGCCGATGTTCCCAGATCCAGCAGAAGAGATGCTCACCCTACAAACACGCCCCGTAGATGTGCAGAGAAACAGGAGGGTTCAGGTCGTCGCGAGAGGGTTTGGCTGGTTGAGGTTGTACATCTGAGTACCCCCACCACGGAGCAGCCAGCACCTCAAGAAACGGGGACCGTCGTGTGAGAAAGAAATGAGAGAAGGAAACCTTGCTGAGGGTGGTCGGACAAACCCCCGTAACCACCTAAACCTGAGCGGGGCTTTGAAGACAAAGCATCACCAGAGCTTGCACCGTTATCCATCGCCAGCGAGGACAGACACGCGTATCCCAAGCGTGGAGGACTTTAGGAACTCCTTCTCGCACGCTCCACGCCAGAGCGGCCATTTCGCAGCAGAGCCCAGCCCAGGGCTGCTTGGGCAGGGTCACACACCTTCCACCAAACCCGGAGCAGCCCAGCGAGGTGGAAAACCCTTCCCAGTGTCCAAGCTGAGCACCAACACTGTCAGACATCCCACCTGCCTTGACTCAAGTGTCCCCTCCAGCAGCACCGATGTAACCCCCCCCCTTCCCTGCCCCGCTGCTCCCGTCCCAGCTCCGCTCTTGCAGGACAAGGACAAGGTCGCTGCAGCACGCGTTAAGCGAGCACAGCAAGGTCCTGCCCTTGCCGGGGTGCAGCTGGGCTGGGGGGGAGCCCAGGGTGACCCCAGCACAGGAGCTCACCACCACCATCCCCCCCCACCCAGAGCTGGCAAAGCGCAGGCAGCAGGAGCTGCTGGCAGCCCCGGGTGCACCCAGAATGAAGTAACCAGGAGGCAGGAGCCAAAGGGGAGGGGAACAAAGACAAGGCTGCGACGCAGGTCCAGCACCCACCCTGAAGATCGTGCCAAACTCAGGACTTGCCCTGGGTGTCAGCACCCACCTGGGAGCTTCTCACAGGGGTGACGTCCATCAGGGCTGGGGACCAGCAGCATCCTTCAGGGAGGGACTGGTACCCCCAGCTGAGCTTAAATAACCTCCTGGGCCCATGGGTGGGGTGTGGGTGCCAGGTGAGGCTGCTCAGGGCCATCAAGGGCCAGTAGCACCCTTGGGAAGATGGTGATTTGGCCCTGCAGCCGCCCAGATGTGGCTTTACTGGTTGCACGGCAATGCCCAGCTGGGCTGTACTGGGGGTGCCGCAGCGGTCACTGCCGAGCCTGGTGCACGCTGTGCGTTGGCGATGGCCTGTGGTGCTGAGCACTGAGGTGGGGTCTGGTATGGCCGTATGGATGGAAGAAATCCATGAATTGCTCTTGGCCGAACTCTGTCCCTGTTTGAGCTTCTCCCCCTTGCACCAGGGAGTCACATCCGTGCCCGGCGGATCCCAGCTCCTGGGAGCCCTTTCTTGAGGACCCGTCACCAAAATCAACCCCTTGAGGGCTTGGAAATTACCCAAAATACCAGCAGGAGCAGCGCTGGGCATAACTGAGCATCCCTTTGCTAGGGCTCAGACCAAGCCACCAGCACTCAGGATTTGTGCACAGCCCCTTGGTAGGTGTGAGCAAGATGCGCTGGCGAGGACAGAAATGAAGTTGGTGTCTGTGGGGTCTCGTGTAGCCCATCCCCACCCAAAGCGTTGTGGTCCCCTGAGCCAGGACAGGCCTTGAGATCACGGGTTTTAGGTCAGAAGTTGGGTTTTCAACCCAGAAGTCGGAGGTTTCGTGCCGCTGGTGCAGGAGGGATGCCGTTACAGCGGGCTGAGAGAGCGGTTGTCGCGGGAGGGGATGGCGGGGGTTTCCAGTCCCCGGGTTCCTGTTAGCAGCCATGCACTGGGGAGGTTAAAAAGCAGCTTCTCCCATGACTCGGCCAAAGTTGCCTGTCCCGACTACCCTAGTGTAAACGTGCGTGCCTGATTCCTCCGCGGTTTCTTCTGCTGCAAGCTCTGAGCCTTGTAGGACTTTTTTTGGGGGGGGGGAGATTGAAGGGATCGTTCTTCTCCATGGACGCTGTCCCGTGGCGCAGTCTCAACCGCTGTTATCCGACCACATACTCACCTTCTGCCCCTCCTCAGGTCTGTCCCTGCTGGGAAGAGTTTCAGACCACGAATCCTTTTTGTCTTCGTTCCCCTCTGGGGTCCCCTCAGGGGATGGAGGTGCTGGTGGCCCTGATTCCTCCCGGCTCCTCTGCGCCGGGACGAAAATCCCGGGGTGCCGGTGGCTGTGTCCCAGGTGATGCTGAGAATGGTTCTTTGGTCCCTGTTTCTAATTGCTGGCCGGGGCTCAGCCTCTGGGTGTGGATTTTGGGGTGACAGGGAGGCAGGGATAGTTCCAGCGGTGGCTTTGGGAAGCGGCGGGGGACATGGGGTTTGCTCTGAACCTAAGGAGGGTTCGGGGCTGGGGGCCTTCCCACGGTACCCCGATCGCCCTGGGCAGCGCGGAGCCCAGCCATTCACCGGACAGACAGATCCGGGAGCACAACCGGCCCTTTGGGAAGCTCGATATTAATGATTTAGAAACAATTTTTGGACTCTTTCATGGAAGGAGCTTGCATTTGCATTTGAAAACTGTGGAGGAGTTGGCGGTGCTGGGGGGGGGACACGGGAGCACTGGCCGGGTGCTATCAATGGGAAACTGTTCTGTCTAACGCTGCCGGGGCCAAAAAATGTGAACTCTGCGGATTTCTGTCTGTTCATGGTCAGAATTGCTGGCTCCGTTGTTGGTGCCCGGCTGTTCGGCTCCCAGCTATTAACAGCTCTGCTCGGAAGCTGGTTTTCCTTCGCTGCCAAAGCAGAGCGGGGTTTTGTGAAAGATGGGGTGGAAGGGGGGTGCCTGGGGTGTGAAACGGGGATTTGGCCCGTTGCATCTGGGAGCTGGGAAGGCTGTTTGTGCTCTCCGGTCCTTACGAGCCCGGGATCCAATTGGTGGTGTTTTCAATGCTAAAGCCATCAGTTTGCCTTTGCACTGGGAGCGGAGCTGAGACCTGACGCACTCATTGTATGGACCCCCCTTGTGCAAACCTGCGGGGTCACCGGCTGCGTTGTGCCTGGCCGTGTCCCAGGCTGCCACGCCACAGGAGACACCACCGTGGTTCATAAATGCTCTTTTTTTTTTTTCCTTTTTCCTCCTTTCTCGCCCCATTCCACACCACTCACCCTTTACACCAGCACCCCCCCCCACCCCACTCCGTCATTGCCAGCTCCCATGGGTGCTCTCGCTGGAGATGAGGCTGTTGGGTGCGGGGCATCTCCCTACATCTCCTTGAGCCCTGTAGAACATGAACCACCCCCGGTTCAGGCGGGGACGGCGGCGGAGCGGTGGGCACGCAGGGATGCTGCGGAGAACAGGGGCGAGCCGGCCGCGGCAGTTTGCACAAAGAAAACCCCGGAGAGCTCTGCGCTGAGCTGGAAATAATGACATTACAAGCGCTTGCTCGCTTCTGGCCGCTCTTTGGGTTGGATGAGGCTTTTCGGGGCCAGCTGAAGGGCTGGAGCACGTGGGGGGGTTGCTCCTGGTCTGAGCTCAGCGCTGGGAAGGTGAGGGGGAAAGGTTCCCCGCGCGCGGCGGCTTGTCAGCAGAGCACGAGGGGGGTGACGGGGCCCTGGCGAGGTCCTCACCTCCATCCTGCCATCCGTGTACTCGCCGGCATCCGGAGGTTTGCACCCGCGGAGCATCCCCTGCGTGGCAAAGCCCTGCTGCTCCCATGTGGGCTGCATCCCCCGTACCCCGGTGTGGGAAGGATGAGTCCCCTGAGCAGAGAGCGTGGGGAGAAAACATAGGCAAATGGCAAAAGCTGTGTATTTTCTTTTTTTTTTTTTTTTTTTTTTTGGACTCCCAACCCTTCAGGGGGCTTTTCTGAANTTTTTTTTTCTTTTCTTTCTTTCTTTCTCCTTTGCCCAGGAGAGGCGTGAGGGCTCGCCGGCAGCATGCCGCTGGTGAAGAGGAATATCGAGCCCCGGCACCTGTGCCGGGGGGCTCTTCCCGAGGGGGTGACGAGTGAGCTGGAGTGTGTCACCAACAGCACGCTGGCTGCCATCATCAAGCAGCTGGGCAGCCTCAGTAAGTCACGGCACAGCGAACCCGCGTGGGATGGGGCTGGGATGCTGGGGGGATGCTGGGGGGATACTGGGGTCGCTTGCTCCGGTTCCAGTCGTGACCGGGGGGGGCTACGTGGGAGCTGTGCAGGCTGCAGCCACCCCTCCTTCAGTGGGAATGAGCCAACTAATAAAAAAAGGCGGATGCTCAGGGCATCCGTCCATCAGGATAGATGGAAAGCAACTGTTTAGCAAGGAGTGTAGTGACAGGACAAGGTGGAATGGGTTTAAACTGAAGGAGGGGAGATTTAGGTTAGATATTAGAAAGAAATTCTTCCCTGTGAGGGTGCTGAGGCCCTGGCCCAGGGTGCCCAGAGAAGCTGTGGCTGCCCCTGGCTCCCTGGCAGTGTTCAAGGCCAGGTTGGATGGGGCTTTGGGCAACCTGGGCTAGTGGAGGGTGTCCCTGGCCATGGCAGGGGGTTGGCACTAGATGGGCTGTGAGGTCCCTTCCCACCCAACCCAGTCTGGGATTCTGCGATTCTAAGCCCAAAGTGGGGACTTGGTGCCAGCTTTAAGACCTGTTTTCCTGCCATAGCCGGTCTGTGCAGTGGGGGACAGAAAGCCTTCACAAGCCACTTGCTTCTTGACTTGGCCAGAAATAGGAAGATCAGGCAAAGAGATTAAAAAAAAAACAACCTTTTTTTTTTTTTTTTAACCTTAGAGCTTTATGTGAAAGAGAGGTCTGTATAAGAGGTCTGAATTCTCTGCTGTCTTCCTGCCCTGGGACCGATTGCAGCAGAAAAGGGGCGGACGAGAGCCCTGCACGCGCAATTGTGAAGGTTTAATAGGGGCAACCTCTTTCATTGCTGAATAGCGACTTAAAATAGGGCGAGAAGCACAGGCTCTTCAGGGCTCCCGTGTTTTTTGTGCCCCCCCCAGAACTAGATTCTTCTCTAAAATACTCCCAGAAAAATAAACCCTGTATTTAGGGAGCTGCTGGAAGCACGGTGGCTGGCATGAGCAGCACCCATGGGTGCTACCTCGTCCAGGGGCAAAGGAAATCGAATCCAAACGGCTGAGCCGGGCGAGAGGCTGAGCAGATATCAAAAGCACCTTGGTCTCAGGAGCTGTTTGATACGTGGTTTTGGAGGAAACCCTGAGGAGCTGAGGTGCTGGGACGGGATGGGTGCTGGGACAGGATGGGTGCTGTAGCCTGCAGGTGTCAGCAATGCTCAGCCAGGCGCCCCGCTCCGACCTGTGATAATAATAGCCCTAATAAAAAGCTATCGTAGCGACGCACTGAGCCCTGCAGGAAAATAACTGCTAAAGTGAAACACATCGCAGCTTCGCCCTGCCGTAGCACTCTCCCCGCTGCCCTGCTCTCGGTTTTCCACAGGTCACGTTGTGTGGTGGTAGTTTCGGGGCTGCATCTGTCCCGGTAGAGCCAACGGGGTTTTGGGGCACAGACCACAATGGTTCCGTGCCTCCCAGGGGTACCGCTCTCACCGAAAAGGATGCTGGTGTGCAGAGGAGGGGGCAGGAGAAAGGCGGGTGGTTTGTGCTCCCCTCCCTCCGTGCAGCGCTCTGCCGGGTCTGGGAGAGGATGAGGCTTAGCTCCCAAAAAACCACGGCTGGGGAGAGAGCCCTCACGGAGCCGTGCGGTCCAGGGGACGGGATGGGAGAGGGCTGCCTGCCCGCCTGCCGCTGCTGCCCGTGACGGGCGCGCGTTGCCCTCTGCCAGGCAGGCACGCGGAGGACATCTTCGGCGAGCTGTTCAACGAAGCCAACAGTTTCTACATGCGGATGAACTCGCTGCAGGAGAGGGTGGACCTGCTGGTCATCAAGGTGACGCAGCTGGACTCCACCGTGGAGGAAGGTGAGGGGCTGGGGCTGTTTTTGGGTAACGGCTGGGTGCAAGCGGGTGGGAGACGTGTTTGGGTCACCCCTACATCCCATCTTCTTCCCACACCCCCAGTTTCGCTGCAAGACATCAACATGCGGAAAGCCTTCAAGAGCTCCACGGTGCAGAACCAGCAGGTTGTATCTCGCAACTCCATCCCCAACCCGGTGATGGAGATGTACCAGCGCTGCGACAAGCCCCCGCCGCTCAACATCCTCACGCCCTACAGGTACAGTGGCCGGTGCATCGTTCCTTGGGGGGGACAGAGGGGGTCGGGGGGGGCCCTTTCCAGGAGGGACACAGGGGGGTGTACCCCGCTTGCTGCTTGACGAGGGCAGCGAGGCTGTTTGCTCTGGTTGCTGTGCCACCACCCCCGTTGCGTAGGGTGCTTGGGATGAGTGACTCCACGCAGTGGTACTGTAGGGAATAACTGCTCTGTTGGACATGTTCATGGTTGGGCAACTATGATCGTACCAAACCCCCTGTGCAGGGGAAGGAGGGTCTTCTCCTGTGGCTGGTAACCCCCTCTCCTCCCTCCTGAACCCCCCAGGGATGACAAAAAGGATGGCCTCAAGTTCTACACCGACCCCTCCTACTTCTTCAACTTATGGAAAGAGAAAATGTTGCAGGCGACAGAAGATAAGAGAAAGGAGAAGCGCAGGCAGAAGGTAAGGGGCAGGAGGACGACATCGGGTACTCCCCCCCAATTGTGGTGGGAGCATCTCGTGGTGCTGGGCGATGCTCCCTAGGTACCGCTCATGGTCTAGAGGAGCTGGGCTGGAGATGGAGCCGCAGCCTGTGTGTGTCCACAGGAGCAACGGCTGGTGGAGGACTCCACCCGGGAGGTGAAGAAAGTGAGGAAAGCCCGCAACCGGCGCCTGGAGTGGAACATGATGGCGTATGATAAAGAGTTTCGACCCGATAACAGGTTCTCACCATCCCCCTATCACATGGCGTCATCGGAAGGATCACTGTCCCCTGATAATAGGCAGGTTTTACCTACTACGCGTTTAGCTCACTGGCTCTCCTTTGCTTTTCTCTTCTTCTCCGTCTTTGGGGGACGCGCTGCCCGCAGCAGGGTTGGGGTGATGAGCCGTAAACTCGTGGTAGCTTCATGGACAGCTGGTGCCCCCGGGGTCGCATCCTGAACCTCAGGAGCAGCCTTGGTGTTGGGATAAAGTCAGAGCACTTTCCGTTTAGCAGCTAAGGGAAGAGGCTGGTCCAGCTGTGCCGGTGTCCTCCTCCCCTCCGCTATCTCTCTGCTTTCTTGTACATCTGTATTTTTGTGGCCATTTTTTGTTTGGTTGTCTCAACCCCAAAATACCCCCAAATGCACGTCCCCTCCCAATCCCCCCACCCAGCCGACCCCCCTCCCAGGAGTACGACCATTG
>VXBL01000257.1:694135-710529 GCA_013400195.1 Aramus guarauna | reverse complement strand
CGCCACCTCCTGCTCCCCCCGGCCCCTACTCCGCTTCCCCACCACAGGCCGGCCCCATGGGACCCCCGGTGGCACCCCCACCGCCGCCGCCGGGGCCCCCCGCCATCACCGCCTCGCCGGCGCACTCGGCGTCGCCGCCGGCCCCCGCTGTGGAGCCCCGGAAGCCGCAGATCCCACTGATGCCCATGAGCGATGCCCGGAGTGACCTGCTGGCAGCCATCCGCAGGGGTGAGCAGGGGGGTGGCAGCAGCGGAAAGGTGGGGGACGGGTCCCCAGTTCTGCCACCACGATGGGGAAATACCTTTTGGCGTAGAGTTGGGTGGCGTTGGCTTCGTTGAGTGCAAGATGAGCCCAGGGTGGCCAGGTGATGCGTGAAGATGGTGGCACCCAGGTGGGACCTGGGGAGGGAAAGAAATGCAGTGCGGTGGGTTGGAAGGAGGTGGTGGAAACCCATCGCTGGAGGTGGGACATGGTCAGGGATGCCCAGCAGGTCTTGTGCCCATGGCCTCCTTCCAGGCCGCAGCAGACGATGTGCTCCAAGGTCTCTCTAATTTCCCCTTTCTGCAAGTCTTCAGGTCGAATGACAGATTTAACCTTAAAGAAGGTTCAACTTCTTCAGGTCAAGTGAAAGCAGAGGAGGAGCTTTATTCTACTGTATCGCTTTATAATCGCATGCATCGCATTATTATCTCACGTAGCTTTATAATTGTGTGCGTCCTCCCGCGAGGGGGCTGCAGCCATCTCGTTTCAGCCAATACTTTTAGCTGGGGGGGATGCTGCCTGTTGGCTGCACCCACAGGTGCTGGGCACATTTCCCCTAAAGCCTTCCCCCCTTCCCTACTGCAGGAATCCAACTCCGGAAAGTTCAGGAGCAATGGGAACAAGAGGCCAAAAAAGAACCCGTGGGCAATGACGTGGCAACGATCCTGTCGCGCCGGATCGCGGTGGAGTACAGCGAGTCCGACGACGACTCCGAGCTGGACGATAACGAGTGGTCGGACTGAGGGGCCCCGGGGCTGGGCTGGCGCGGAGCTCCCCGGCTCCGTACCAGGTGTGTATAGGCGCCTTCCCCAACGTCGATGCCAACAAGCGCGGGCGGCCCCGCTCATTCAGGAGCTTTGCTTTTACACCATGTCGAAAACCCTTCAGGCAGCAGCACTGGTAGGATACACCTCGGAGGCAGTGAGACCAGAAATGAGCAGCACCTTCACGTTTAATGACTTCAAAAATGCTCTAAAGGCAGGTTAATAGGATTACTCCAGATTTACACCTGGAGCAAGACCAGAGACTGGCCCTGAGTGTGCTTTGCTAGAGGAGGGAGACCCAGAGGCAATAGTGCTTTTTCAGCTAGTTGTTAAACGTGTTAACGAGAAGCTCCTGGAGAAGAACCCTGATTGCACTGCTGGTGTCACCACAGGCACGCAGGAGTGGCCCTGCACCGGCTTTGGGGATGCTCTGCTGCCTGCATTTGTAGGATCTGTAGGATTTGTGGGCTCCCTTCCCCACAGAGCGATGCGCTGCCTTTTGTGGCAGTTGCATGGGGATGGTCACCATCGTGCAGTCGCTCCTTGGAGAAGACCAAGGCGTTGGTGACCTGAGCCCGTTTCCAGCCTTAGGACCAGTTTTCTGGGAGAAAAGCGTGAAGGCAAGCCTTGTGCAGCTGACAGGGAGACACAGCGCTCATCCGGCCTTTGAAAGGTGCAATGTGCGCTCTTCTTGGGGGGGGAAAGGGCTGTTGGTGTCCAGGGACCTCCCCCAAACCCAACTCTCCTTGGCCTAAGTGCTACACCATTTCAGTGTTATTTGGGAAAAAAAAAAAACCAAATGAGACAAAATGCTGCTTTTAGGTAAACTCTCAACTTGCACTTTGCAGCCCCACAAATTGTGCCCATTCAGTTGAGATCAGCTGGGACCCAGGTCTGATCCTGCCCCGTCCCTTACCCCAGAGACGGGCACTGACAGGGCAGCCTGGAGAGCTGGGTCCCCACCACGGCGCTGGAGATCTCAGTTTGCTCATCAAAATACAGCTTGATTCATTGAAGGCTTGTCACACAGCTACGAAGGGAGGAGGCACGGGAAGGCAGAGCGGAGGCGTGGGGAATACTGAAAATATCAGTCAGCCTGCAGAAAGCTGGGAGAGGTTCTCCACCAGCAGGAAACGGGCCAGGACCAGCCATGGACTTGCCCGACACAGTGTCCTGAGGCCTTCTCTTGTGTTCCCATATGCCACGAGTCCCTGAATGGGGGAAACTGAGCCCCCACCTTGCACATCTCTTCTGGGGAGAAACTGGACTCTGAGCCCACCTCCCCAGCAGCCACCTATATGATGGCTACAAAAGTAGGATTTTGACTTTCTAGGAGTGACCAGGTCTGTAAAGGAGGTGGGAGGATATCTCTGGGACCCAAAAGGCTGATGCTTAAATTCACCCTGAGAAATGCTGATGTTGAACAACGCCCCAAGTATCTGCTTGTTCCCCCCCCGCCCATGAGAAACCCTTCCCAGCGAGATGCGATGAACCCCCTGCCCAGCTGCTGAGAAACCCCCCCCCCGGAGCCCCCCTTCTCCTGACTGACACGAAAGGATCTCTCATCCCTTGGATGAGATGCCTCCAGCATCTCTTCATCTGGCCTGCGAGCTGCAGTGCCGAGTCAGGGGGTCGATCGGAGGAGCAGCGTGGAGGTGGGAGAGGGTGGCCGGGGAAAGGTTTTGGGGGGGAGCAATGCCTGCTTGGCACTGGCACTCACCTCCACCCTGCTGTTGGCCATGTCCCACGGTTTGGCCCCTCTTTCCTTAGGGAAAGTTCCCCTTGACTTCAGCAGGGCTGATTGTCAGAGCAGGAACTGCACATAAAAATCTCGGATTTAACCCCAGAATTCCCAATCTCGGCAGTGCTGATGCCGTGGAAGCTGCTTGGGTGCTCATCCCACTCTGCCTGTCAAGAGGCAGCCTCTCCCACCATGAGGAAGACCCAGCAGTATGGGATTAGCTGTATGGATCAATCCCAGTTCCTATGTCAGCCTCCTGTTTTACCAAGCTCCTGCTGCGGGCAGGCAGGGCAGGGCAGGGGAGAAGCTGCAGAGCAATAGCACACATGGAACAGCTCATCTGCAAAACCCAAGGAAACAGGATTGGCCAAAGGAGGCAGGAAGATATAGTGTCCTGCAGGTGACCAAGAAATTCCTGGTCATCGGGAGCTTTCACTGCTGACGTTGACCCTCTGAGGTGCAGAGAACCGGCTGCAAAAGCTTTCAGCCAAAACCTGGCAGAGGGCCCCTGCCATGGCCACGATGGGCTTTCCTTGGCAAGGCAGCTGGGCCTTGACCTGGGGCGAGTTCAGAAGAAAGTCTTGTAAAAATTCAGAGTAACATTTAAGAGTCACCTGGTAGTATTTGTTGTGGACAGTTACTAATATAGATGCAATTGTGATACTGTTTGTATGTAAAGAGAAATTGGGTTTATGTGGCTAATTGAGAAAGGGTAACGACCCTTTGTGAGAGGGAGATCAGGAGAGGGCTGTCAGAGCTGCTGTTACCTGTTGGGGTGGTCAAAGGGCTGCAGAGTTGGCTGCAGGGACCCAGCTGGGGCTCGGGCAGAGCTGGCGAGTCCCATCAGTATATGAAGGCAGCAAAAGAGCTCTGGCTCATCCTTCCGTCTGTGACTGCCCTAATTCTGGGAAGCTGGGCTGATCCTGGTGGGAACTGGAGAGGAGCCAAGTGCCCCTACAAAACCGGGTCCCTTCTTTTCATGCGCTCGTCGCATTATGTGTATCACATGAAACTGTGATAATTCTGGTAGGACTCCATTGGCACGTGGTGGGTCAGGATTGTCCCTGTAGCCTTCCACTTCCCTGTCACCTCACAGCAACTTTGCTATGCTTGGGATAGGCAGCAGTCAGTCAACTCATGCTACTATCAGGGTCAATGCCATTGCATGGCAAAGCGCTCGACAATCATGGAATTCAAGCGGTGCCTGCCCTGTGCACGGGTCACATCTGCAGAGCAGATGCACAGCTGGGAACCTCAGGGGTGCAGGGAGCAAGGCTCACCCTCGTTTCCTCCTGCTTTTACACTCTTACACCATCCTCTCCTCTTCAGACATCCCAGCACATCCTCCCCACTTGTGTTCTGCTTGAGGAAATTCCCGGCCCCTGATATCACAAGCCCATTTCACATGCTCAACTCCAAAGCAGGTCAGCAGGATCAAAAACCTCCTGGCATTGCCCATTGCTTGAAGACATCATGATCCAGCTCTTCCAAGGATCTGAACTGCTTCAGCTCCACTGAAGCTGTCTTGATACCAGGGATGGGGCTGATCCACAGGTCACCTCTCCCCAGTGAGATGTCTACATCAGAGCTTATTGCCCAGGGTTCTTGTGTAGCTAGTGGCAAAGTAACTTACGTAGTCAGCATGGGCTGTAGACACCCATTTCTGGTCTGATCGTGGTGCACCTTGCTCTTTTCAACTCTCTTCTGGCAGCATCACGAGGCAGGCAAGCACACAGTGGCACTGAGAGCCCAAATCTCATCATACAGCCATTCTTGCAAGGCCAGCTCTGCTGGCAAGCCAACATCCTCAGTGCCTTTTCTTGAGGGACTCAGCCATGCTTGAGAATGACTATCTCTATTTCAGGTGCATTCATCTATATTTTTTTTGCCCAGGTGACCTATGAAGTCCAACACAAGTGACACCAACTCCTTGGTTGGTCTGCGTTAGCTTTGCTGGAACTGGTTGTGTCATACTGATTACCACTGGCTGTCTGACCCATATGCTCACACTCAATATTTTGTACACGTGTGCCTATTTCCGTATACTCTTCCAAAAGTAGGCCATGCTGCATTACACAACCTGAAACGCTCAAATTCCCATGTGGGCCGATATAAAAGTGAACATTTAAATATTTTATCTAGCTTGGCAGCCATTGAAAATACAATCCGGGTCACAGATGATTGAATTTCTCCTCAAGTGTACCAAAAGTGGGCTGAGGAGATTCTCCTGTACATTAAGGTATCATGTTCCATGTTAAAATATAGCAGTGGCCTTTCATTGCCAACAGATAATCAGAGTGCCAAACATTTAATGAGCCCAACCGATCTCCTGAGAGTTCCTGTCTCCATCTTATCTTCTTTCTTTCTCCTACTTGCCAATTCATGGGTGGAGATTAAAAATAATAAATATGACGGCCAACAGGGGGAAGTATATTCTGTGCACATACAAATGAATTGGGCCAGAATCAGCAGAAGAGTAAATAAGCCAGTTTGGTTCTGCTTAGAGCTATTAACAGAAGGCTATAGTCCTTGAGGTCCACCAGGAACCTCTTGGACATCTCTGATTTATCTGAAAAGGGATGTTATGGGGACCACTGTGCCCATGGTACACCAGTTGTTGCCTGTGAGGGCTACATCAGGTGTGAAGTCTGGTCTTACGCAAGTTTCATGAAGGTTGGTGGATGTCTAGCAGCGTTCACATCCCAGCATTGCACCTCTGGTGCCTCCTTGGTTTTGAGTGAACATTGGAGCTGGCTGTTGATGTTGGTGGCTCTTAGAGGATCAGTATCCTGAAGCAAGAAGGAGGCATTGGGTAGTTTCTAACTTTCCACTCTGAGCAGAGACCTAGGGAGGAGCAAGCATCACATCCTGCAAGAGCTCCTGCTTTGGCAGCTATTTTATCCAGCGAAGGTTTTATTCTGATGACAAATGTAAGGCTGAACACAGCTTCTCCAGAGAGCTCCCTTCACATAAAAGCCCTCAAATTTCCTTCCAGCAATTTTTCTATCTCTACCTCCCTTCCAAGACACCCAACAGCCTGAACAGAAGCTTTGCAGACTCCGTTGGGAACAGGGCCTGAATTAACACCTCAGCTTTAATGATAAATGGAAGTTTTCCTTGGAGGGATGCAGGCAGGTTGTGGCACTGGAGGTGGTATTTTGGAGGGTGCTTTCCAGAGGGACGTGGCCAGCAGGAGAACCACACCATTTCCTTGTGGCTGGACCACGGAGAGCAATGGGAAGCACTCCCCATCACAGGGTGCTGGCAAGGGGAGCATAGGCTGTTCCTTTCACCATGACTCCTGTTTTCCTGTAGTAGTAGCTGTTATTTAGGGGTATTCTTGACTGACGTGTCACTTTACAGATAACAAAAAATAAAAAATAAGAGGGTAAGGACTCTGTCCTGAGGAGTTTACAGTTTACAGCAAAGACCATATAACCTGCACTGCACTTTAGAAGCCTCAAATGCTCGCTCATTAATTTACCCTCAACTGGGCAGCAGCACCCTGAGGGCTGTTGTCCCTTCCTTAGGTGACCCCACGACCTACATCATGACCACATCTCCCCCACCCTGCAGCAGTGGGGCTCTCAAGCCCCTCCACTGTCCCCATGCAAAAGTGCCTGAGCAAAGTACAGGAGCACCAAGAGTGCTGGTTTTGTCTGAATAGGTCGCCATGCCCTCAGGATTGTCCCCACACATCACGCAGGGCTATGCTCCTCCAGGATGACCATGCACGCGATAGGAAGTCTGCCCAGATGCACCGTTGCAGCAGCTGCTGACACTTAGAACTGCCCATGCAATTCATGAGATGCCCTCCTAGATCCTAGAAAGCGTCCTCCTTCAGGCACTTATACTCATGCCTAGACTTTGACTCTCCAAAAGATGGAAATACTTCAAAGGGTTGGTTTTTTGTGAATCTGATCTTCCTTTAACAAACCCCAGATTTTCTAGGATCATTTGCTGAAGCTCCACTTTCTCCAGGTGACAGTTGCACCTGCATTTTGCTGGGGGAGGGAGGGGAAAAAAACCCAACAACCCACAGTCAAGAACTTCAGCGAGGGTTTTGCCCCAAAGCCTTCAGTATCCTGCCTACAGGCAGGGTGGGAGGAGGATGCCGGGATGTTCCCAAAGGAGGACACCATTCTGGTGGTGTCACTAGGCGGAGGCAGACCCTGTAGCAAGGGACGGGCTCTTGCTGTGTGAAATCCCCAGGCAAGACCTGGATGGGACATGCTTGGCCATGGTGTCCCCTGAAGGCAATGTTAATGTGACATCAATACTAATGACTCTCTTACATTGGTACAGGGCCCTGAGGTCACAGATATCTCCGTACCACTACGTGATGGTAGATCACTGATGCTTCACCCTCCCACGGGCATCTCTCCTAACAGAGATCTTTCCACAGGTGTCACCTTCAGAGCAGCACCCAGAGCTCCTTCTGTAGTCTTTTGCTCTTAGCAGGAACGGACTTAACTCTGCTGTTGATCATTGTGTTTGAGGGCTTGTGAGCCCACGTGTGTGTGAAATGAGCCTTTCCCTGCACACCTCTCCCACAGTGGCAGTGCCGCTGGGCTGGCCCTGGGGAACTTTCAGTCCAATGGTAGTTCTAGCACTTAGCTGCGTAGAAAGTATTAAGAGTGCAAAGAGGAGGAAACAAAATAGAAGGAAAATAACCTGGCATTTTAGGCTGGTTAGGCTCCCACCACGCCATACAAAAATATCCTCAGGTAGGTAAAGGCTGCTGCAGAGCAACAAAGGGCAGCAGGGAGAATAAACGTGTCCTCCATGTGTGGGTTGGACTAAAGCGCAAGGCAATGGGATTGAGTCGTGGCAGAAAGGAGTTGAGTCAGATCTCAGGGAAAGCTTTCTCAAGGTAAGGATGGAGAAACTCTGATACAGGTCACGGAGGGCCTACCACTGGAGGTCTTTGAGAAGTAAGTAGTGAGACAGCAGAGAGGAGCACTGTCCGTAATCCTGTGTTGGGCCAGGGGATGGTAGAGGTGCCCACAGGACATCTCTTCCAACCTGGCACATTTGCGGTTCTGCCTCACCTCCTGCTTCAGGCTTGCAGCACCCCTACTTGTGGGTCCGTCCCAGCAGGTTACAGCCCCAAAGCACTGCCCACCAGCCAAGGCAGCCCTCCTGTGCTCCCCCTTAGCTTTGTAGCCCTTTCTCTGGTTTTGATGTTGACCCTCAAATAGACTAAAGATAAAATGTACTGCAGGATAAACACCTGCAAGGGAAGGATGTGAACCAACTGCAGAAAAGCAGGAGGCACAGCTGCTGCTGCTGTATTTCAATAGTTAGAAGGCAGCAGCTCCAGCAACCTGCTCTTCCAGACCACTCATGGTCCACAGACTGCAATGTGTAAACCATGCTGGTACATTAAAGCAAATAATTTAAAAGTTGATTTAGGGTAGCTCAGTTGAAGAATCCAAAAACAACCACCCCCAAATAACCCCAAGCAACTTAAAAACCAAAAAACAACTTACATGTGATTTCCAGGAGGAAGACTTGTTGCCTCCTTCACTTTGACCAAAAGTCAGACCCAGCATTGCTTCTCAGCTAGCCACCAAAAAAAAAAAAAATGGAGCAGCTGTCACCATAACCACTTTCAAAAATCCATTCCTGAGAAACCAGTGGTTAAGAACAGAGCAAGCAACCCTTCAGCCCACAGCACAACAAAGAGACAGTCCTCCTGCCACTGTAGGAAGTGCTTTTGCCCCTGAAGGCCCCACCCCAGCTCAAGTGCTTCAAATCCCACTGATTTTCACCTGTTACCAGTGCTTGTTGAGGCGTGATGCCTCAGTTGGGAACACTTACTCCATAGAAAGTCACTTCTTGCCATGAAAAAACCAGCCATAGAATTCTCGCGTTAGAAATGAAGTGGGCTTTCAGCCTCATGATGTTACTGTGATGCACACTGAGGAGCTTCTGATTTCCCGCGGGCAGCAGGCACATCTTTGGCACAGTCCTGCTAGCTCACCAAAAACTATACTGTTAGGAGCATCACCATCCTCCCTTACCACCACCGCCACCAAAGTTAGTTTTATACTGAGATGTTTCAGGTCTACTTTCAGTTCTGGCCAGTTTTCCGCAAATGGGGCCACTCTTTGTGGTGCCCTTCATCTCAGATCCGAGCAGGTTAGGAAAAAGAAAGGAAATCTCCACCAAAAAAAACCCTTTTTTTTCCTCTGAAATGCATTTTTAGGAGCATTTCAGGGCTGATGGCTCCTTATCTTAATAGACTTCATTTTGGGGCCGCTTGACTTGCCCGGAGGAATCTGAACCAGGGTATCCCCGGCATGAGTTTGGGTTGATGCTGAAGCGCTGCTGGCACTTTCCTCCACTCTGCTTTCGGCTTTGCCACATCACGCGTGGGGCTCAAGCCCCGTGTTCCCATGGGGAGAGCAGCGGGGCCACAGCGGCGTGGCAGCTCCTCACTGACACAAGTGCCTTTTCTGGAGGTCCCCATTGCACGGCCGAGGAGCACGGGGCTTCTCGGGCAGGTGGGCTCACCGAGCTGGGGAGGGGCAGAGCATTTCCAAGCATTTCTGATGCTCGGCCTGTCCTCACCTGGGTGGGAACCTGGACCTGCCCAGACCCCGAGGTATCCGCTGGGATTGCTCCTTCCCTGCGCACGGGGTTTTCCACCCGTGGCTGTGCAGGGGTAGTTTTGGGAGCAGCTTTTACTCCAGTCTTGGCCAACCCAAGGACAACTTGCGTGGGGACAGTCCCTGAAAGGACATGGTGGAGCTGCAGGGAGGGGACAAACCCTGTCACCACTTACCTGTGGGACATGCATGTGCTGGTGGGTTTGCTCCAGCGTGCGTGCACATTGCTGCTGCCACGGGACAAGCATTCAGGCTGGAGAACCTTCCTCTTCCTCCTCCTGCCCCAGCCCAGGGCCACTGGGGCAATGCCAGCTGCTGCAGCGGGACAGGAGCCACCTCGCTGCCAGGTTTCCATCACCTTCAGGAGCACGAGCACCTCTGGGTGAGGCAGGAGCATTATTTTGGGGGGCACTGAAGGCGGGGGAGGATCATCTCCTGTGCCCTGCACCCGGCAGCCCAGGGATCAAGGCTAGCCCAGGCTGGGCTGGGAGTCCCTCAGACATCCCCAAAACCCCTCTGCACTACCCAAACTCAGCAGCTATGAGGTAGGGAGACCCCCAAAGGCACTGGGACAACATCCATGAGCGGCCAGCTCAAGACGAGGATTTTCAAAGCGGTTTTCTCCCCTGTTGGCACCGTCCATCCATAGACGCAGCCTGGAGCTAAGGCTGGGGCCGGTCTTTAGGGAGGTTGGCTCCAGCTCTGCAGCGGTGGGGACAGGGAGGTGCCAGCCTGGTGGCACCTTGCAGTTGGCTTCACAGGGTGCTCAGCATCGGTGGGGCTGCCCCGATGCTCCTGCAAAAGGCTCATTTTTTTAAACAGCGGCAGAAGTATTACCTGTATTTCCTTTGACTTGCCGTCTGATAGAAGCAGCTGATGGGAGATGGGCATCTCTCCCATGGGAGGCTCACCCATCACAGGCCATACCTTGATTTCCATTATGATATACTTGCCATTAAAAAAGAAGGAGATGTTCACTGTCTAATGGGGTCTTTTAACCATGTGCACTTAGTCAATAGGTGAGTAGATGTTGCTGCTTGTATCTATCTACCGTACCCAGTTGCTACGTGTGAACAAGTGTATTTCTCCCCAGTGTTGTGGGTTCTGCCTGTCGTGACACGATGACGGAAAGGTAGGGACTACGTCGGTCGCAGCACGAGCTTTCTTCTGTACAGTGTAGAGAGGAAACCCGGAACGATCTGAAGCACCGCTTGTAACTACATTTGTTCAAAAAAATGTCATCTTGATCCCAAACTGTTGACACTTTATGCATGTGCTAATTTAAAAAAAAAAAAAAAATTAATAAAGATTTTAAGAGGTTAAAATAGATCTGTGTTCGGCTTTTTGTCAGCTTGCCCTCACTGGGTCCCTTTGCTGGGAGTTACCAGCCCTGTGATACTCTCTCCTTTATTAGCAGCCAGGGCAGAGAAGCAGCAGCAGACCGCTGTGATATCTCCGTAACCCTTCATTTGGAGAAACCAGCTCTCAAAGATCCGTTCATTCCCGTGGGGATTTAATCCCTGACCGCCTGGGTCATCAGAGGGCAGAGGATGGCTTGCTGATGGAAAAGTCTCCATCCTTTCGCGTGGAGGCTCCAAGCAGCAGGAGCCTTCCCAACCCGTACAACCAATATCTCGAGCGGTTCTTGTCCTCAACCAGCTCATCGCGCTCCAAGGGGACACACGGACCTCGGGTGAGGGAAAGCGGAAACCTGTACTAGACTCACTTCAGCTGAAATAAAAACACAGACACACACACAGTATGGCACGTACCTGGGACAGGAGCCCAGATCTTCAAATGTTTTAATTTATACACCCTTCCCCCCCTATTTTTGGATATCCTCTTGACAAATCACTTTAACAGTTTTATTTACAGTAATAAAAATAAATTACTCTTACAGATGAATGTATAATATTATACACAATAGAGATACAGTGCAATAACAGCATTGATTTGTTTTCACTCGTTCATAAAGTGCATTGAAGGGGCTTGATTTAACCATAATTGAATGATAACTGTACATTTTTCTTTGAGATCAACTCTCCTGGACAAGTTAAAAAGCTCATGAAAACACTTACATCAAAATAAGTTGCTGTCCTGATTGCTGTGAAATGGCCTCGTTCCTGGGGAAGCGGATAGGGCGGGAGGCAGGATTGGGAATGGGGATGATGGATTCCTGCTCTATCTGTCTGCGCTGCCGAAGGCGACTCCGACGGACGCTGCCTGGAGCCCGGCCAGGTTGATCTGGGTTTTAGAGCCTCGGGAGAGCAAGAGCGGGGCCGTGCTGGTGACCACAGAGCAGGGTCTGGCCCTGGACCACCCCAGCCTGGCTGAATCTCTTGCTCAGCTTTGCCACCAGAAACTCATCCCTCCCTCCCAGCTAGAGGATTCTCTCTCTAGGGAGGATGCTATTTATCCTGCCTGGGGCCTGATTCTGACCTGCTCGCAAGAGACATCAGAAACGAGCCCAGTCCTCGTCGCTCTACGTGGTGTAGAGGAAAAGCAAGGCAGAGCCAAGAGGCCAGGCTGCAGCAGACTCGAAAAGATGCCACCATTACCTCTCATCCTTAGCCAGGATTCCTGCCCAGTTGGAAAAGAGCTTTTCCCAGGACAAGCCAGATGGTTTCCAACTCCCAGATCCTGCAATAAGGTCATAAACCTGTGATTTCAGTGTCTATCCATACGATGTGCTGTCAGGCATCCAGCATCCTGCCCGCTGCAGTGTGCTCAAATTGCGAAGGAATGACCTTGGTTTAGACACAATTACGCTCGACATCAAGCAGAATTTGTGGAGTTGGAGTTGGAGACAGTTTATTCCCATCCCTCAAAGTCAGGGACGGAAGAGCTTTGGACCATCCATTATGATTTGGTTCTTCTCTACCGAAAATCCATTTTATCTCTATAACGCTCTATGCTGCAGTTTTCCAACGGGAATGGGAAAGCTCCATTCCCAGGGCTGCAGGGACAGCGGGAAGGGTGGCTCTTGGGGGATTTTGCAGTAGGCAACTACATTTTTAACAGAAAAGGTACAAATGGTACAAATGACGCCATCAGCTGTGCGGCAGCATGACTGCTTCACCCAGAGAAAAGGTTGCACGTGAATGAAAGGAGTTACAAGGAAATACCATGCGCATTGAACAATTATTCCTGACAGTTAAAACTGAACTGTTAATTAATTGTTAACAATTAAGTGAGTTGTTGATGCTGATCGATACACATCAACACAAGTGACTACCAAGAAAGAGGTACTTCATCACCTATTGAGAACAGTAATGGTTTCTTGGGGTTTTACTCAAAGTTCAATTAAAACTCTTTGTTTGAGATGAACAATTTGTGGCTGCCACATCAGGACTGAGATCCTTGAGATAATTTACTGCTGGTTGGCTAAAAAGAGACATTTTCATTGCTCAAAGTCCCAAACTGAACAAAATGGAAAGGAAAAAACCCAAAAACCTAAGCAACTTTGTTGGTAGAATCCATACATTGTAGTAGGGTTTGTTTGTTTGTTTGTTTGTTTTAATTTCTCAGTTGGAAAATTAAAATTATCTTGCTGGGACAGTGACAAGGGCTTGTTGTAAGTGCACAAGCTCACACCCACCCCTAGCACATCTCCACGAAACTCAGGGCATTCATGCAACCGTGATTACGTCCCATCCAACGATGTCCCTGGCCTTTTCACAGTATATTTGAGAAATGTTTTCTCTTTCTTTCTCCTCCTCACCTTTTCCTCATCCCCTTGACTAAAACAGCTGACAAAGAAAGCATTTCATACCTATATTCTGCTTGCTACCAACTCAAGGTAGAACAGCCAAAAGCAAGCGGAAACCCGTAAATAAATCAACCAAATAAGCAGCGGATTCATTTCCCTGGCTGTGCTGATCTCTGCCATAGGCTTGGGGCTGGTTAGACATCTCGTGTCATTGCTCAGGACCAATTTTCTGCTTGTTTCTGCTGCCGTAAATCTAGACCAGCTCCTGTAGGGTCCAGAAGTGATGTGAGTGTAAGTGGGGCCAGGCTCTGGCCCCTTCATCTTTTATCAAATCTATTTGCAAAGCTCAGATTTTGAAGGTACAATGGCAAGATCTGGGCCATTGACCAGAGTGAGGACACGGAGATCTTCCCAACTAAACGTTGACCAGCCCTCTCCAAGCAGGTCCAGTTTCCACCCGGAGTGGCCACAGAGGCTCTGTGGAAATCGAAGGACACATGCAAATTTCCACCAGCTAAAGACCTTGTGCTTTGCAGAACCACCACTGTCCCCTTGTATCTCACCTGAAAAGCACACTAGTTAAATCAATGGCTTTTATAGGCCTCAACTTTTCTGATGACTTGTGACATAGGACTCCCAGCTGGACGAGGCTTACCAATACATTCAACACCAGAAAATGGAGAATGATGGGCCAAACCCTGGTTGCTCTGTGTCCTTCTCATGATGCCCAGGAGTTAGACGGGGTTCTGCTTGGCTCTTTTCACCCTGTTTCCAGATATTTTGAGTTCACTGTGCTGGAAAACCCTTCCTATTTTCCAGCGCTCCTCTTATCGTTGCTGCCCCATCCACATGTGATACCATTACATTCGTGAGAGCCGCTCCTTGTTTATGGCAACGTGACCTCATCCAAAATCAGGCCCTGTGTTCTGTACTAAACACCTCCCAAAGCCAGCAGTGAAGGACACCAGGGCATTCCCACCCTGCACACAGCATTACTAACTTGGTAAGTATTTTAAGGTTTTTACGTTAGCTCTCCTGATGTCCAACATAAAGAAGCTCCAACATTCAATGTCGTCATTGATGTCCAACATTATCACTCAAAACTTTTTCCAGTGAAAGATTTGCTTTAGAGTAGAAGAACCCCACCAAAGAAAAGGTGTGGTAAAATGGTCAGAGATTTCCACAACTCAGTGCTTGGTAAGTGAACTCATACCTGTTTAGCTTCTTCCTCACTTCTCCTTGTTTTTCCCTCTTTCCATTGATAAGAAAGGAAAAGGAAAACAGCAAAGGAAAAACCACCTAGAAAACGCATTTATTTTCATTTTGTGGAAAGACTGCAAAAACGCCCATTTACCAAAATGTTATTTAGAGGAGATGTCTTGAGACGTTCCCTGAAGCCTATCAAGTGTTTTTAACAACTTCCATGGCCACCTTTAACAGTTTCCAGGAGAGAGGTCCTAGACCATCACTTGAAAAAAACCAGATCGGCATTTTATACTAAAGCTGAGCACACACCGCAGCTTGATGCTGACTGTGAGTTGCATTAGTGCAGCAGAAGAAAAGTCTCCTTAGTGCAAGGACCAGAATTTAGCCAGCGGAGTTTGTCTTCAACAAAGTTGCTGGCAATGTGTTTGGCCAAGTACCAAGCACTTCTGTGAGGACATCTCCACCTCCTCTCTAGCTTAGCTGTCTGGTAGGGACTGTATCCTCAGCTTTAGTTCCTCACAGCCCAAATCCTTCTCCTACTGTTGTGGAGGGCCACAGGGGAAAATTATTTTCCATTGACTCTTGTATGCCTTTCTCAAAGCTGATTAATGGATCCCTGGAACCGAGACAACTTTCAAGTATACAATTCAACTCTAAAAAGAACATGTTAAAATCAAAATCTGCAACAATGGGGAATTGACTGGAAAGCCAAGAAAATGCAACGTTTTTCATGTCAAGGTTTCTCTAGAGCTGATTCGTCCATCTACATTTCATTCAAAGATACAAAACAAGCTGCCCAGAGAAACGAATACTGTCTTCTAGATCGGGTTGTATAAAAACACTTCAAAATGTTCACAAAGTTTAAAAAATGGTTTAAACTAACTCTGCCTTGAGTTTTCACACTGAGGAACTGCAGGGACCTGGCTGCACTTGCAGAAGCCAGAGGAAATAAAATGAGCAGAGAAAAGTGTTTACATATATCTATTACTCTTTCTTATATATATATTTACTTTAAATGTACGCTGATTAGACATTGTGCCTACTGCCCATTGCCCAAGGTATTCAGGAGAGAAAGGAAATAAAAAAAAAAAAAAAAAAGAGAGAGACTGGCCACCTTTCAAAGGTAGACAATAAGTCCAAGCCCCAGGCACACTTGGGAGATTCATAGTTTTCTCATGTGCACTTAGCTCTGAGGAGCGAGAAATTCATTGCACAGATCCAGAGAGAAAATACAGTTGTGCCTGTATCCAGCCATAAAGTGGCTTCGTACCCACTACAGCCTCACAAAGCAAGAACATTTCTGACTTCCATGAAACTACGGTGTCCCCATGCTGTGGTTTGTTGGCGGTGACACCGTTGGATTGTGTTGATAGGAACCTTGGTCTGTTTTGCCCGTGGTGCAGCGGAACTTAGCTCCTGCTTTGAAAAGGGGCGTTTTGGGTGCTGGAGGTCACAGCATCTTTCTCTAAAGGAGAGCAACGTGTTTGGTACACCAGGCTCAGCTGGTGGGGGATCTCCTGCTGCAACCGCTCAGCTACTCCCATGCCGGGCCCCAGAGCAGCACGCACCGCCTCTGCCCTGAGCCACCCTGGGCATTTCACCCCAAGCCCCGCCGTCTCTCTGAAGGCTGCTTGGTTTCTTGCTTGCTTTTTAAGTGAATGCACTCTTCCACTTTCGGCCAAAAAAAAGCACAAGATAAAGGACACTTCATCATGGTCTCACTAACACCACAAAGCACATGATACAGTAGAGGAATGTTGAGGGTTCTGTAGCTTCTCTAATGAAGCAAGTTAAACTGGTAGCATCCGGAATAACACGTGTGATTACAGACGCTTCCCTCTAGGGGACCCCAGCAAGCCTGGACCCGTCTTTGGATGAAGATCCCACCCCCTGTAAACGATCAGTGGGGCAGTGAGCGGGGGAGCGCATCACCCCGTGGCCCCAAACCGGGCAGGAGNGCCCCGCACAACCGCCCCACTCGTGTGGACCTGCCCCGCCGTGGGGGGACACGACACCCGCCCCCGTGGCTTTCCCGGCGGCTGCCACTCGCGGGACGTGCCCCCGGGGGGGCTGGGGTGCTGGAAGCCACCGGGGCCAGG
>VXBL01000257.1:642384-665882 GCA_013400195.1 Aramus guarauna | reverse complement strand
GGAAAAAAAAAAAAAAAAAAAAAAAAAGGAAAAAAAAAGATTGGAGACTTATTCTTGGTGCCTACAAAGGCAGGACAACTGCTCTCCTACATGATTCTAGCTATTACTGGCAGAATTAGATTTCCTGGCTCTTAATGCTGTCTAATACTACTCATAACATTTTTTAGGTCCTTAGACTTTGCCAAATTTCTTGAATTAAAATTTCTGTCTTTGCTACTTGCCAAATACAATATATATTCAAAATACATAATTTCATAAATATTTTAGTGTCATACACATATTTCAAAAACCAAAACTGAAAGCCAGTTATTTCAATCACTGTTTTGTCGCATTCACCACTGCTGAGTATTCTGACCACTGTTCAAAAATTTTAATAACTGTCTGAAATATTTCATTTGCACAGGAGATTTTATTTTTTTTTAATTCTTAGTGTGGCTTAGCCTATGGCTGTCTGCATACAGGCTTTCTGCAACTGCTGTTCCCAGTTTTCCCATTGCCGTTTCCCAGTCCAATTCTATCGCCTATATCCTGAATGCTTATCTTGATGGGAAGGGACAACAAAATGACCTAACTTAAAGGGAGATGGATCTGCAGAATAAAGGCAGGCAATCTACTAACCTCAAATTCTGAGAGAACAGACCAGGAACATAGTGGAAAAAAAAAATCCCTCCTCCCCAGCTTTACTTTTTACTTAGCATCTACATAAGGCTTTAAAACAACTTATATTCTTATGAGCTTTAGGCAAGAGAAAGTACTTTTCCAGTCCTTCCAGAATTATTGATAAATGTAAACACACAACCTGTCACAGAATGAAACTTCTTTGCTTAGAGCAACTAAAAGAAAAGTAAAACTATATAGGGCAAGATATTTAAAACAAGTTCTGAGAACTCAAATATTTAGAAAATATAGTTTATCTTAAGTCTTTGGTAAGTTTCTAGTAAGAATTGAAACCAGAAGAGTCACAGGACTCCTAGAAGCCCCACATAAGAAAACAGGTTTGAGAAGAAAAAGTAGTCAGTTAATACATCTAACTTATTAATCACCATTGTTAAAACACCTAAGTGTAGTTACAGGTACAGCCAATTAAGAATCTACAGAAGAAAACGCACAGGATGAGATCTTAAAATGATAAAAATAAAAAATAGCACAACTGTATCACAACAGAAATCACCTAGAATTATATGTAGTTTATTTATACTAAATCTATGCAATATTAGTGTGTTGATTATATTGTCTTGCTCCTCACACTGATGTTTCAAAACATCTGTGCTGTAATAACTTATTACTTTAAAACTCACACTTCCAGAAGGTAGTTATAAATATTTTTTGCCTTCCATGACTGCTTTTTTTCCTAAAAATGCTTAAAATTTTCTCCTCTTTGCTTTTAAAAAACAGAATTAAAACCACTACAACCACAACAAAAGATTAATAAAGAGAATAAGGGTATTTTAAAAAATCAGCAGTGCACAGCTTGTTCCACGTGGTGGCACCAGCTTCTAAAAAAACCTTCAATGGTTTCAGCAAGTAGCAACATAAGAACTGTAACTTAATTCTATTTTAGTAAGTGTTTTCCCAAGATTTGCTTTTATTTCATTTAGCTTTCCTAGAAAATAGAGTTGGGGGTGGGGTTTTTTGCTGTTTTTTGCTTTTTTAAAGACTGCTCTTACTTTGCTACAGCTCAAAGAAACAACTTGTCTGAATTGCTGCTGTATTTGAAAGCTGGTAAGAGCAAACCTGTGTACTCAGAAAGCAAAATTTAACAGTAAGAGTTGTAAAAAAAGATCGAAAGAATTAAAAAAAACCCAAAACCACAACAAAACAAATGTTTTTTGACAACTAGCTCTGAGGCTGCTCAGCACGCTCCCATATTGTGAGCGACCGTACTGTTATAAAATGGCACACGGATGATAGACTCCCTTTAAATTTCAAGAAAAGGCATTTAAGGTCCACAAAGCACAAACCCAACGTACCTGCCACAGTGAACAACTACAGCCACAAGGTCATACATTCTGTCAGGATTTGTAGCATCTCCTGAAGTGTTAAAGAGCCGGAGCTCCAAGGGAAAGACTACACGGTAGGAGAGTTTGGTGTATCGATGCAGCTGGTCCATGTATTTGAACCTTTTTAAGTGCAGAGCTAGAATCATGGGCAACTTTTTCACTCTCATTCTGAACCACAAAAATATGTTAAACAAAGAAAAAGGTATTAGCAGATCATCTAAAATAAAGCTTTGTTCAAGAACAGTTTCAATATGAAGAAGCTTCTTAAAAGGTATCTAAACCAAAGATTTTCAAAATACTGCTTTTCTCATGTATATTCCAGTCAGAATAGGCAATTTTTATTCTGAAAGATTAACTACACAATTGACAATTGCAGGACAACTGTCTATGTCGAAAACATCAATTTTTCATCACATCAATGGGAAGAAAGAGATGGGATAAATCTGTCTTGCTGCTCTGGCTGGTACCAAGTATGAGGTGAGAAACAAGACTTTTGTGTACAGTATTCATAGTGAAAGCAGACGGGATGGTTTTCTGTGGCTTTAAGCTGATTAATGCTAACTGGGGAAAATGCAAATGTCTGGAAGCACCAGATATAAGCTCTTCTGGGAGGAATACAAAATTAATCTCTTCACTTCGCTCTGATAAGGTTGCTACAAAGTTACTTGGTCTCTCTACTTTTCCTTACTCCCTTCCTCACCAAACACAGACCTGAACAGTCTTATGTCTTCTTTTTATTGAATTCACAAGGTGTATTTTTCCAAAAGCTACTCATTTTAAGAGAACATTTACATTAGCCTGAATAATTTGAACCTTACCTCTTCTGTGCTTCCTGTTTACTGCGGCACTGCTCACAATAGTATTTATATTCACTGCATAGAGTTTCAGTATTACTAAATCCTCTGTGAAAAATCAAAGAAAAGTCAGATAAGCAGGGATATTCAGTCAGACCATTCAGTTAAAAGTCACTGCTAATAATGCTGAAAAAACCCAAAGTACATGCAGAAGATGAAATTCCTCTTATTCGTATTGGTCATACCTCCCAAATACATTTTAGGTGTATTTGTCCCAGTCTTAGGATGCAGTATCAACGTTCAGCTGGAGAAATCTGGAAATTACACCCTCAAATATTAACTGCATGCTTTCTGGGCAGGAGTCAAACGCAATAGGTAATAAACAGCAATCAGGTGATTATATCTTGGTTTCAGAGGTAGCCACTCCATGTTTTCTCTGGTGGCAGACATTAAGTGTTAAGACCATTAGCCACCGACTAGCCAAAGCCTGGATTATCTTTCAACTCCTAGCAATTAACCATCCATTATCAGCTGTTAAAAAGCCAGATGTTATATCCAACTTGCAGTATCCTAGCAGCTGATAAGTCTTGGATCTAGCAGTCAAATACATGGAGCAAATTTCCATCAGAAAGAAACCAAACACCAAACCCTGACCACAAACATCAGGACCGGACAACTGAAATGCAGTAACAATATTAAAATAAACAAGAATTTATTATGAAATCAAACATGCTATGTTTAGTTTTGATAAAACCTGACTATATGATGTAACCAATTAAAATCCCCATAAAAGAAAGTGAAAAATCAAACTTACACACCACTGAGAAATCATCGTACTCATTAACTGATAAAAGCCACTAAGAAACTAGCAGCTTCAAAAAGCCACGACAAAGATAAAATAAGCAGCACTCTGAACAGAATACATTTTTCCGTAAGTCAAAGCCTAAAACTGTTGCACAACAGAGCAGCTAAGCTGGGCTCTTTCCTCCTGACCAAGGCAGGTATTTTTTCCATCCCCAAATATTTTCATTTACCTTAGACAGTGTGTAATTGATGTATTTTGTTCCACATCAACCGATAGATCCAGAAAGTCCTCATCTTTGCTACTAACCTTGAAAAAAATAAGAAGAAATATTTCATAACAGTTTAGAATTGGTAGATTTCTTTTAACCATTTCTGGGATGGTGCAATGTCCTCGTTGCAAGTAGAGAGCTTCGTGATAAAAAATAAATATAGACACACAGAGAGGCCCTTTCTTGAGGTAAACTAATACTGAAGAAATAATCTGATGTGTTGTTACAATCCAGAGAGGAATATTTTAAAACAAAAAACAAAACCCAGGAAAAAACCCACAAAGGAACAAACCCAAAAACCTTTCTTGCAAAACATTTCTCCCCCTTGAGACTTCAAGACACATCTGCTTACTTCACTGGCAAAACCAAGTTTTTAACCGCTCAGAGCTCTCAGAAGCTTTAACTATATTCCACTCTGCTTTGTGGACTGATGCAGCTTTCTGCTGCATTTCAGAGTTTAACAGTAAATACTTATAGGAAATGCAGGAACAGGCAGATGGGTTTTCAGTTAAATGGGTTAGCAGTTAGGAAAACCATCTTTCCATTTGTGGAACAGTCACATTTAATTTCAAAATTCTTGAGACAGAATCTTATTAATGTCATTTTTAGAGCTTCTATTCACCACATAGCCATAATTTTAGATTTTTAAATGCCAAGAACAGTCATTTGAGTTGTAATCACTTCTCTTTTTTTTTTCCTCTCTCCCCATCTGGGTTTTCATTTTTTTTTTAGAAATATTAAATCAGACATAGCACATGACTAACTAACTACAAATTCCTGGTCTGAAGGTGGTGTGGTTCTAATTCTAGGCTTTGTGGCACCACTTTTGCTCTCAACTAGAGTGCCTATGGACCAGCACCAAGAAGCACAGACTTCCAGTTCAAGAAATTCAGTTAATTCCAGAGTTAAATAAATAGTGAGCAACTCTCATGTAGAAACACAACATAAACTATCAATCACTGACACAGGAAATAACACGAAGACAAAAAGGCAGCTTCTATCAGCCAGGTGCAGACTGCCTTGATGGAAACAGGGAGGAGGAACAGAAAAAACACTACGCTTTTTCTGAGAAACATACCTTAATGAGCATTGGTTTGAACATAGAGGTGATACAGTCATAAAATAGGCTATGCTCCATATTTTAATAGAGAGAGTGCAATTTCATCTATCCTAATAAATGAAAAAGTGTGCTTAGTATTAGGGAAAATGATCCAGAACCTGTGAAAAATCTAAGAGGTTTTGTTTTGTTTTAAACGTACAGCCTCACAGTTAAGACATCTGGTTTCATTGGTTAGTGTTCCTTGGAAGATTTCATGGACCCACGTCAGATCAGTCTTGTCTCCTTCTTCACTCTCAATGCTGCCATTCTGGAGTTTGCCATTCTGCTTTTCCTGCTTTTTCTCTTCTTGTAGTAAGTCAGCAATAGTGTTAAGTAGGTAGTTTAGGAATTCATGTGCATCCTGCTGCATATAATTATCAAATAATTCTGGAAAGGAAGAGATCAAGGAGAATGAAAAAATACAGATACTTTATAATACCAAGTTACTACGCTTTTAGCAATCAGTGCGTGCCCTTCCCCCTTCTCTACCCTATTGTACAACTGTGGGTTCCACTGCTAAAGAGTCTTTGAAGCATTATACTTTGTTGTTCTCACAACGGATGCTAGGTTACCCTCACCTATTCCTCAGGTTGCAAGAAACAGCTGAAAAATAACATAAAGGAAACTTAGTGTGGGCATTTCTTGGAACTGAAGAAAACCATGATTGGTTTTGGAGGCTTTTTGTTGTGGGTTTGTTTTTTTTAATCTTTGGGGAAGGAGAGAAATAAAGAAATTCAGATGCGTTGCCTTGGGCCATTAGCTCATTAAGTCCAGCATCAAGGGGCAAAAATCCTCTACTATAAGTTTGTTATCTTTTAAAGTTCAAGCAGTGATGATAAATCAACATACAGAACTTTTCCTCACAAAGTAGCCCAGGGAAATAACCACTAGTTCTCATCACAAGGAATTTATCCTACTGCAAATGTAAGAAAGCAGGCTAAGATTGGTTGGGTCTCCACTGAGAGTTCAACTTTGACCAACTCCATGAGGTCTGTTTAGCCCATGGTAATTTCCCAAATGACCCAAAGTGCAGCAGACCTCTACAGAACACGATGCCAACATGGAATAACTGAGTACTGAGACCCGTGTACATGCTCTGTACTTGGTCTAAGCAAGCACAGAAACAAAGATACCTAGATAATCCTCTTATGATGCAGCACAGTTCTGATATAATCTCTCTTCCTATGCTACAGAGGTGGTGAAATGTACACCACAAATAGGAGATCAAAAATCTTCCAGAAACCCATTAACACTTGACAATTTGGACTCGCTCAAAGGAAGTTGTGTTTATGTTTTATATGCTTAAATCTCCAATGCTTGAATCTGCATAAAAATTTCATTTATTCATTTACCATTTTCCTTCCTCAATCGGGAAATAAATTTCTTGGGTGGGATGACTCCCACCTTCTTCTTTTGCGTAGCAATACTGTTGAAGAGATCAGAGAGGCATGTCAGGAGGCTTTCCTTCTTTCGAGGCTGCACTTTGTATGCCAAAACTTTTTCCCGAAATGGACGACAAAAATAAAGTGCCTGTAAGACTGAGTTGCAGTAGCAGGTATTGCCGAACTGGTTAAAACAGAACAAAAGGAAAACAAACGTTTTCATATTAGGTCTGTTAAAAAGTAATAACAGAAAGAGGTTGCTCATTAAGAATGTCACATACTGAAAATTGAAAAGTCGTCTGTCAGAGGTCATTTATTGGGAACTACTAGTAGGCATGGTGTAAGAGACTCATCCTTGTATGATCACAGCTGGTAACAGCAAGAAAAGGAAGAGAAGACAACGGTCACAGTGATACTGGGCACAAAAAAAAAAGGCAGGAAATCACTGACAAAAAAAAAATTCCAATTGAGGGCTCATCACCAAATCTAAACTTCTGGAGACGCAGCATGCTACTAATCTTGATAGGGGAGAACCTGCTGATACCGATGCAGAGGGGTGCCAACAATACAGCAGAACAGAGGGACATGAAAACAGAGAAAGGAGGAGACAGCATCCGTCAGCACCACAGTGTCTCAACTGCATTACAGTAACAAGAGCTGAAATGCATGAACTCATCTGTTAGATTTGCCTGTGTCAGATACACAAAGTATGTTTTAGAGATAGTTAGCAAGGTACACGTTAAATATTTTCTGTTTATAATGAAGTATTATGAGAAGTACATGATGCAGGCAAATTCAAAGAGCAGCTGTTTTAAATCTGCCATATCTGAAGGCACTGTCATTTTAGAGAAAGGAGGACAGCGATAACGACTTCCAGAGGCAGTGTTCCACATTGCTTAACAAGAAGAAACATTAGCATATCACCCACAAGAAATACACCGTGGATTTTTTTAGTAGTTTCTTTGCAATTTATTGTGCAACTGTATTGTACAATGCTGTTCCTTCAAAAAAAGTGAAATAAATTCTGGGTTTGCCAGTCCCCAGATATTCTGGTAATGAGATTCTGCATCTCAAGAGCATTGAGAGCAAAATATTTTAAATAAACAAAACGAGCATACAAATCTGACTACAGAACACAGACTATTTTGTTAAGTGGCATTCAGAGAATATGGCCACTACTTTCAAACAAAATTTGGTGCGATTACTGTAGCAGAATGATTTCAAGTTAATAATCAGTTTGTCAACTGAAATAGAAAATTAACAGTTTAATTCATACAGCTAAAAAGGCAACAGCATTATAGTTACATTAACATTAATTTATATTATATGCAAACAACACAGAACAACAGTTAAAATTTATTGACATGAGGAAAACAAATATGCAAGATGAACAAACACGTGAATTAGGATAGAACCTAATTCATATGCTTGTTAGTGACCTAGGAAAACACATAAGCATCATGCTAACTAAATTTGCATACAAGACAAAATAGGCAAGAGAACTACCAAAAGTCTGATTAAATATTATTGTTTTCAGATGAGGTATCTGAAGGAAGGTCACGGTGCATCATAAGTCAAAAAAGTTTACAAATCAAGTAGTTAATGAGATTTCAGGACTGTACTCATGGAGAAATCACGTCCAAAAGCATGAAGTCAACTGGTTATACATGTCCTGCTTTGATGCTACAGAGAGAAATTATTAGAACCAAACTAAAAGGAAGAGTTAAAGGAGTTAAAGAATTTAAATTCCATCCAAAGAGCTTTAAAAATTCCTGATGGTAAGATGCAAGATGCTGCGCAGTAGTCAAAGTGATACAGTGAAAAACTCACTTTATGGCATGCTTTAAGTTTTAAAATGTCCTTCTAAAAATATTTCAATTCTCTTGTTTGCTATCACCTTTACCTGAAGTAATGTGGAAGAACTTTTATTCCTGAAATCAGTATCTTGCATGTTAGCACTTTAGATATTTTACTGCATGCCAAATAACTTCACAAAGAGACCGTGTGATACATTTTATTTCAGCAATTCTGACTTTTTTTCATGTTAGAACAAAATCCTTCCACCTTGAGGCAGTTCAGGGCCTTAGAAAACTTCTCAATATCTCAATTATTGACCTCCGCTTGTCTGTATTAGAGATAGTTCTCCACGAAGTGTCAAACTTTTAAACTGCAATCAGTTTGAGTTTACAAGTACAAAGTAGTCAGATCATTCCAGTCATGACCTTAACTTTGCTAGAAATTCTGCCTGAAGAGGAAAAAAAAAAAAAAAAAAAAGAAAAAAGAGGGCTCTAACCATTTGTCTTCGACAGAACCCCAAAAACAAGGCTGGCAAGGCAGTTCTCAATGGGCTGATGAATATTTCCACACCTGGAGCTACATGCACAAATACACAAATAGTATATAAACTCTAATGTGATCTAAAACACAAATAAAAACCAGGTACAAACATGTAGGTTTCAAAGTGTTTGTGTCATGGTTTCTCTGGTATAAATAAATATTTTAAGTAGATGCCAAAACATAGGGGTGTTTGCTTAAAACTGACTGTATTTAGAGTCAACTTTACCTAACTCCATAAGAACTTGTAAAATTTACGCTTTTAATGTAAAAATAAAGTTTGAAGATTTATTTTAAGAGAGAATCTTCTTAGAATGAAAACTGAGATGGAATTCTGGAATGAAAACATTGTTCCATCCCTCCTGCACTTCATTTCAACGTTACACATCAGCTCTTTTAACAGGCTGTCAGAAGGAGCAGTCAGACCCTTCTCCCATACACTTTGCAGTGGCTTTAGCAGTAGTTTGCAGGGAAATTGGATCAGCTCACTGATCCAAAGAGAAAATAACTATTAAAAAAAAAAAAAAAAAGACTAAAGCCTGCACTATCCACAGCTTTGACACCTGCTTCTATTTGCAGTGCAACCACACATTTACTAGTATGGATGCTGAAGCCATGAAACTGCCCTCTTTAAAGTGCTCCAATTAACTTCAAATCATGAAAGAACTAGAAATAACTTAGGAAAAAACTCTGCAGAAAAGCATGACAACCATCATCCTAAAGAAATTGGTTGCAAGTAATAAAGAACAACAGTATTAGTCATATTTTGTCCTTCAAAACAGAATGGATGTGGTTATAAACATTCTGGCTATTTTTAGAATGCTATTTTTCCTCTTCACACTATTCATAGCTCTGCTATTTATGTTCCAATTGGAGATGCCTTCCATTTTTCTCATTATGGCGCAAACCTCAGCAGCTTTGGAATGGCCATTAACACCATACTTAAGGAATATAATTCAATGTCTTTAGATGGCTTGGTGTCTGAGAAGACAAACTGCTAGAAAGCTACACAGAAGTCAATTAAATAAGTTTGTAACGAGCTGCAACAAGTAACACTTTAGTAGCTATGTTAACCTTATTTGGGGCATCAACCAAATGTACCTAGATGACCAGCAAACAGAAATATACTTATGTTTCTAGTGAGTTTTGCCAAAATGGTATTTTCACATCGTAAATATGACGCCACAGAACCACTGTTTCTATTAACTAACTTCTGTATCCATTGGTGAAAGACGTTACGGGCACACCAGCTGCCTTTCTCCTCCAGAAGCACTGGCAAGATCAACATCAATGCTCCATTCTCCCCATAGTTAATTTAGGCAGACAATTCTTATTGCCCAACAGATCCCAGTCAAGTCAGATCTATACAAACTGACAGGTACAAAATGTACATCTTTTTAGAAGGATTCGGTGTAAAACAAAGCTGTCAAAAAAATTAAAAAGGAGTACTACTACATGTAAGAAAGTTATGGACCAAGTCAATGTCATTCATCTCCTGGCTACATCCTCGCATAGAAGCTCCACTAAAGCCGCACGTAACGTTTTTAGAAAACTCATACATTTTCATTTTAAAACCTCAAGGTTCCCATACACTGCAGCATCCGTGTAAATTCAAATCTCTTCTGTAGAACAGCATATGAACAATGTACACACTGTATTGATGTTCTTTCCAGCTAAATATTAAAATCCTATAATTAGAAACATACCTGTGCAGGAAGGTGTGTCTCAAGCTTTATAATAAATATACTTATTTTCCTGTATTTAAGATGAAATTTATATCTTGGCTAATAAGGCATAGCACCATATTGCAGGATGTGGTGTCTATGTAGAGTCCGACTAAGTTAGAAGTGCTCAAAATTCTAACAGAGAATCATATTAAATTCAAAGTTAGGATACAAATTTAAAAAAACCCAGCATTTCAGCCATGAAAAATTCACTTACATTGACCAAGCCAAAATAATGCTCATTCACAGGAAACTGTTCAGGACCAATCTCTTTCTCCAAAGCAGAGGCATTGGCGCCCTACAAAGAAACAGCATGTTTATGTTAGAGAAAAAAACTTCCTAAAAAAAAATCCAACAGAATTCATACTACTCCTATAAAAAAAAAAAAAAAGCTGAGAAAATAAGTTACTTCCATTGAGAATTAGCACCTCGTGTTTCCTATGTTCTTCAAAATGAAATCAATATGATGCTTTATTATTATAAAAGGTACCATGGTTTCACTTAAAACCTCAACTTCATCACCTGAATTAGAGCTATCTGATCTCACAGAAGAATTTTTTTTACATTTGAATTTATTCGAAATTTAACAACAAGAAATTTGTTCTCACTTAAGACTTCAGGTTAGTCACAGTGATCTAGAAACACCAATTTAAACTTAGCCAAGAATGCATTGTAAAAATAAGAAACTTATAACACACAGAGAACTTCTAAACCTAGAGGACAGAAACCATATGGGCTACAAATCCATGAAAGAAAAAACATCTTTTTGTGATGTGGACTGCACAAAAGGTTTGATGTGGCTGTTTATTATTTACATCTCATATAAAGAATTCTTGAAAAAATCTTGCCTTCATTGACATGTTACATTAGAAATACTACAATTTTCTAATGTTATTTCTGGAAAGTACTATGGACAAGTGAAGTACAATTACAAAAAACAAAACGAATGGAAAGAAGAATTTTATCAGACATTCCTCAAACTCAGATCACCTAAAAGTGCTCTGCCTTTGCTATCCTTAATGTGAGGGTGATGTGTGAAGCTTGCAGTGCATTCTGATACATCCTCGAGTCTCCAGCAATGTAACAAGGACAGAACTTACTATTTCAGATACAACTGAAAAATATCACTACACATCCACATGGGCTTACTTGTCAAATAGAACAAGAACTAAAGCATACCGACATTTTTATTTCAAGTTGAACTTCGCCCACTTCAAATTCAAAGTGGTTTATGCATCTCTTTCCATTTCCGCCCCCCCTCTTTTATTTTTTAATCCACCAATACTTTATAGATGAGCTCCCACTTGGGATTTGGTACCTCCCCTCATACCACTCCCTCTTGTTCTCTAATGTTTCTTGCAGATCTTCCAATAGTCCTTAGCAGCATCTGTGCTGTTACTTAAGGAGTTCCCATCATTAATACAGAATCCAAGCACTATGGATTCTTGACTTGTTTTAAATATCCAAGTCACTCCACTTAAAACCTTCTGCAAACAGTAAACAGAAATCCTTCTGCACACGTGAGTCATCTTAAAACACCTCAGAAAAGCACTAAACAAGCAAAAATTACAGTCCAGCAAAATTCAATTGGTCTATTATAATTGCGAGCAAAGATTTCAATCATTTTCATTAGCACTCTGCTAGTAGAGACTGTATAGACAGTTCCATCTAGATTGTTTTTAACAAAGAAATAACTAAAAATTTTCTAAGAAACAGGAAAGAAACCAAGAAATAATTTAGTTTAACAGGAGGAATGGAAACTCTGTAGTTGGATCTCCCACATCAGATTTACAGTTAATTCCATATATAAAAAAAGACAGAAAATTAGGAAGGCTCAAAATTGGGTACTATAAAAAAACACAAAAACATTCACTAGGTGCTGACAGATTTACAAGCAAGCAGCAGTTACACAGAAATTTTTTGAGGCATCAGTGCCAGTTCAAGCAGCTCCTCTCATTTGTTTCCTTACATCCATTCCCTGCTTCCAAGTACCTCTTTTTCCCTCTGCTATCTCCCCCCCAAAAACCCCCAAACCTAGATATAAGAATAGCTACCTGCAAGGAAGAACTTACATTGTTCTGATCAACACTGACTCTGGATAATAGTGTAATGGGAGATTATAACCTACGTGCCATGTGAGTGCACAAGAAGAGGTGATGCTGGTTTTGAAAAATTTGCGGTCTTGAAATCAGAACTGACTGCTAAATGAGGTTCCTTTACTCTTACACCTGCATGTTTCGAGCTTAAGGGAGGGATGTGTGTAAAATCCGCAAGCTTGTGAAGTTCAGTTTGAATTTCTCTGAGCTGCCTTCTCACCTCCTCCATGATCTCCGATACCGTATTAGAGAATCACTGCAGAAACAGACCACTGAAACAGGTACCACAACTTAGAGACTAGTGAAACTAGACAACCCAAATGCTGTAAAGCAACATATGGAATAAATATCTGAAGATATAAAAGTGTAAGAATTGTATTTTTTAATAAAACTATGCTATAAAGAATTTAATAACCTACCATAAACTAGTGTTGCAATTCAACTAAACCACCAACCTGTATTCCACATATATCTACCCATTTAATCTAACAGGTTACATGTGCCTTTTTTTCAAGTGCTTCCTTGTATCTACTGCCAAACTTTGCAGATTTGGGTAAGTTAACTGCAGGGGCAGATAAAAAATTTAAGCTTTCCTTAATAAATTAAATGCTAAAGTCTATCAGCCACAGAAACTAAATTAAGCTAACATTTAGTTGCAATGTTTCTGAAGTTTCTTGTCAGAGAACATTTTAAATTAGCCTACTGAAACTGTAAAAAACCAAAACAGGACTTGAAGTAATTGTAGGAGGCATCAAAATCACAAACTAGTCATAAATAGTTCTGAAGATGCAAACTTGCAAATTAAATAGTAAGTAACATGCTGAAGAAGCTCTAGAAAATGCACATACCTAGCATACCACAACAAAATAACTACACTGCAAATAGCATAGAGTGATTTATCATGGGAGTCAGTGTCCAGGAGAACCACACTACACAAGGCGACAAGTATGTAGGAAAATAAAAAAAAGATTCTTTATGGAGACAGCACAAATTGGCCTCGGTCATATTTCAGGATGGAAATACATGGCACGTTTGTGAGGCTGGAGTCAAAGTTCAGCTACTCGCAATCCGTGAACTTTGCAACTAAATTTGCAAATAGCGAATTAACCAACTGGAGAGCAAATCCAGTGCAGCATGAACCCTGTCTTGCTGTAATGAAGCCTAACAAGCTGCCTTGCTTTCAGACTGATAGGTGTTATACACATTTTCCCATCCCCACTGAAAGATTTTTCTACCTGGATAAATACTTCTGCCTCAGATGACAAATATCAGCTCCTAAGAAATGATACACGCTTCATGATTTTGGAAACGTAGAAGTCACATTTCTCATCTAGAAAGAAAACCTAACCAAAGTGGCAAGTGTCCAAAGTATGAAAATTTATATTTGATTATTTGGGGAATCAAGAGAGATGCATCGCTTCTGGGGTGCTACAGACAAACTCTTCCATGTGTTACAGTATTTTACACATCTAAAAACATAAGAAAATCAATACTGTTTTGCTAAACTATGAAACACATTGTGGGAGCAATAAAAATGACAAGGAAAAAAGTCACTAATACATACCAATTGAGTGAGTTTGGCATATGAAAGCTAAGCAAATAATGTACACGAAAATACAGCTAAATATAAAGCTTAATGCATGAGATTAGAATTGACTTCTCACCACTAGCACAAGACAAATAAATACATCTTATAAAAACCCCAGAAGTACATGCTCAAGACTTCTAGGAGGCCCAAGAAAATGCTCTCAAGGAACTGCTCTGCTACTCCGGTTCAGGACAAGATGCTAAATTTTCTGTACGCAGCTCTGCGAGCAGCAACAAAATACAAATTTATACAGTCAACGTGTAATTACCCGATGAGGAAAACATCCCTCTAGTTTAACTGAGGTGGTAATACTGTTTTACTTATATAATTAGACTCTCAGAGATGTGAATTTAACACTTCCGTATCAGTGGGGGAGGTGACAACTAAAGTTTCAGCAACTTGTAATCAGGATTTGTAATTTTCTAGAAATTACTGTGACTTAAAATGTTGTCTCAGAAGTCGGTTGCACTTCTCAAGAGCTCTCCTATTCTGTTCACAGCCCACTAGCAGAACTGACTTTGACTCTAAAGAGCAAGGTTCGCTCGCTGAGTTTCTGCGGTTATGGCATTATTAGTCAAATAGAAAATCAGAAAGTTGCCTGACCCATCTGAATTATCACCATTTTAGCAGTTCTGAATAATAAATACAGCTAACAACGGCCAAGACGACCCCAATAGACCAACAATAAAATATTTTCTGTCATAGCTGTAGTAATTTTACTTTATGCATATTAGTTAATTAAAAAAGTGGCCAAGAACATTTGTGCTCACTGATTTCCATCAGAAAACATAAAGAACACCTTTAAAAACAAATCCCAGATATTGAATTTTAAGGATCGAACAAAAGCACAGGGAATGGCTAATATTCAAGTTTTCCTCCAGTTTTCATACCAGCTAAGTGAAGGACATCACACCAACATTAGACAGGAGTGAAATAAAGGGAAGACAGGATTGAGTAAAACCAGTATTTACCCGAAAAACACCGAAAGGGCTCTAAGGCACATTTTGTTGTGTTCGGTAAAGCAAAAAGGGATGTGAAAAACCCAGTTTCAAAAACTCTTACCCAAGGTAGTTGTCTAACCAAGTCATCACAGCTGAAGTGATCCCACAGTATAGCTGAAATTTTAACTGAATAACCCATCAAAATCAGAACAGAGATCTATCAAGTCTTCCAACTCATAACCTGTGAGTCCTTTTTGCTCAGTAGACAAGTCTTAAAGATTTGTTTCCAGTTCAATACACCATGCAGGTGGAAAATAGTAGTAGACTTCTTGGGTTACACTGCTAACTCATTGCATCACCTTTTATAAGCTCTACAAACAGTTTGCAAGTATTCCTGCAAAGAAAATTAGTATTTTGCCTGGTCTAGATTTAATAATTTCAGAAGCTGGAAATGTATCAACAGTTTCCAGGGGCTTAAATACTTCTATGCCCTTAAACTTACTTGAATTTCTAATTATTCTTATAGACAAATGGCTTAAAGATTTGCATTCACTTATCTGACAAGAATCACAAGAAGAAATTATTATTGGAAGATGAAGAATAATTATCACTTTTATATTCACTAGATGTAAGTAGCTTTATGGTAGAAACTATAATAAGGCCATGAATTGAAATGTTCTTCTGAAGTTATCGATGGGCAGAAGAAAAGCTGGGAGCAATTAATAACAACCACATAGCTCAGAGTGTGAACTACGGGCAACTGATGACACAAATCCACATGTCCAGCATCCACGTGGTTCTCGCTTCAAGTTGTAACTTCTCCCCTTTTTAGTACTATGAATTTGACTAAGTTTCAGTGAAATCTTGATCCTCCGCAAAACTTGGCTGAGAGTAAGTGGATTAATTACAGACTAACCAGTGTTACCAGTCAAAATTTTTTTTATCCTGAACCGACACTTTCACACTTTGGAGGAATTCACACTTCCTTTATAAGTATCTACTTTTTGCTGCTACGAAGGTAACTTTGCAGACGTGGGAACAGTTATAAAAGCAATGTCGTACTCTCCCGATAAGCATGCAAGCAGACCTTATGAGCATGAAGCAGCTGCTGCTACAGCTTCAGTAAGAAAAGGATCAAAATTAGCACAGCATTGGGTCACTATCCTTGCTGTTATTCAGAGCTCTTGTCAAAAATAATCAGGCCAATGTTGTACTGCTGCTTGAGCAAACAGCAAGCAGAGAGGCACTGAAGCTATAAAACAAGGGGGAAAAACCTACAAAGCAGACGATGGGAAAGGGTTACGAGTGAGAAGATCCCACCATCCTCTTTGCAACAGCCCTGAGATTTGGTGAGGGGAAGCAGAGTAGTTGATGGCATTTACTGTTGCTAAGACACAATTCTATCAAGGATTAGGAGAAGAGCTCAGCCCGCTGTCCTGCACGTTTTGGATGGTGCTAGTTTCATATTTGCTTTGACTGAATGGTGGAGTGTCTCACATTAGCACTATCCCCTAGCCATTAGCAACTGGGGGTATTTTTTAATGCACGACACATTTATGGGATAGGCTGGAACACAGGAAGTACAGTAAGAAAACAAGAACAGACTATGGTGAAAGAAGAGGGATAGTTACTGAAAATAAATAAAAAAAAGCATTTAAACAGTTATTAGAGGGGACTACAGAGCAGGCAGCATTTCTGACATGCTCTAACTCTACTGTGGTTTTGAAATTACGCAGGAAAACCCATACAATGGGAGACTGTCAATGGATTTGTAACCATTATACAATAAACAGTACACTTGTCAAACAAATGATACTAGAGTTTTTAAATGCTAGCAAGGATGAAGCAGGAAGGAAGTTACTTAAGGAAGTAACTAGAACCGTGAAGCCCTTCTAATCTTCTCAAAAGATACAACCACAAACTTGTAGTTTGTTTCTTTTTATAATACTAATGATCCTGGCAAAATCTACAAGGCAGCAAAGGTATTGCTGTCCTTATTTTGGGGCACTCCACCATTTTAGGTGCTCCATTTACGGTTCATTTGTAGAGAGCAGGAGATTCTCAGAAGACAACTCTTAAAAGTTGTATGTATATGTATTTCTGCTCCTGAAGTTCCAGAAAAATTCCTATCTGTACATTGTATGATGTTTAAATTGTAGGTTCCTATGCTTCCCTATATACTTCAGCTGCTTTAGCCCTATCTAAAATACACACAAGACTAATCTCATCACCAGATTACTTTTAACGAGCTGGAGTTCATTTAAAACACTCTCCATACAGTCCATGGAAATCTGAAGATACAGCCTTTCTTCAAGGATAAATTACTCCTTTTTTTTTAGCTCAGTGAAAAATATTAATTTGCACATTATATGCTTTTTACACAAGTCTTTTATCCTTCTCTCATTGCAATTAATATCATTCAGTTCAAATGAAGTAATTAAAGCGTTGCAACTTAGGACATTCTCAATTTTTATTACAGCTGCATGTGCACTCAGAAGTTGCGTAGCATGGTTGGTATAACAGCCTGTTGAAATAAAAATCCCTTATGATATACTAGCTTGGGCTCAACACCATCCTAACTCAGCTTTTGGACTGGAACCAGCTTATTCCTACTGAGCGCACAGCATGCACCTGCCTGCAAGGCATTTCCCTTAGAGAAAGGCAAAAAAGGGAAAGATATCTAGGAGATATTTCAGTGTCCAGAACACATCTGGTACACAAGTCTTGCTGAAGTCTCCAATTATTAATTTGACTCTCTTTCCAACAAATTAGAGTAGGGTAAGATTTAGTTATTCGAAAAAAAGCTGGGAAGTAGCTTTCACGTTGGGCAGAAAGGCTCCAAGGGATACCACCAAGCAGCCCTCAAGATTAGAAAAGCTGGTTAAATATACTGCATGACTGAAGAGCGATGTTTAAAGAGTGAACAAACAAAAAAAAATCCACCCCAAAATAAAAAAAACAAAGAACAAGTAGGCTAAGCCAGAGCTACCTAAAACCTTTCAGGACAGAAATCTGAATGAGATGATGCATTTCATAAAGTCTGCCTCCATGCACTTTGCTGTATTAGCCAGCATAATAGTTCTGGCTTCAGGACTATTAAAATTATCATGGGGGGGGAGCGCAGAAAGGAGCAGAACTGGGGTTGTAGTTCTGAAGTTTACAAAACATACTGCCGTGATTTTCTAAACACAGAATTAGATGTTGCTTCCCCATCTTTTAAAACTCCTTGGCTGCGTATCACCAGTCAGATAAAGAGAGCTGTCAGCTCAGCCATCACTCACCGTGATTTAGGTTTTGAAATGATCCCTTTTCATGCATCCAGGAAGGCTGCCGTTCTAGGCATAACAAATTACAGTAAATTGAACTTTGGATTCCAGCACTTAGTGTGCTTATGCAGGCAAAACAAACTGATAATCTTAAAAGGAGCAGGTATAACAGTGTCACAGCCTTTGCAAGACTTCACGCTCCCAACTACTACAGAACCTTCCTGATCTGCGCAATCGTTCGGTGCACCCAGGAAAGGCTGGCTTTGCCCACTCTTCCACCGGGAGTAACGCTTAACAGAGCATTTTGGTGACTGCTAGTATCGTGGAGGTCACAGTGAAATTAGAAAATGCTGTATTTCAAAATAAGTTTATTACTTACTATGAAGTGTTAAGAACTTGCAGTACAGTCTTCATTAGAGTGGTTTTAAATAAATTAATACAGAATGCTTTGTAAACTGTTTCATGTAAATGTTTATTCAATTAGGAGCTGGTCTTGCAAGGTCCACAGGATTTATGCCTCACTCACAAAAGTACAGCAAGTCAGAGGACTTGTGAAATCCTGTCATTTTATGCTCTTTAAAATTAGATAGTAAAGCTAGGCTCCAATAAAGAGAACGTATGAAAAGGATGCTGGATCAGGGGTAGGAAGGGCAGAAACTACTGCTTAAGAGTCTCGACCTTTGTGATGAGGTACTGTAAGCAACCTGTTTCCTCCTTCTTAGCCACCGTCTCTGAAATGACCAAAACATTCACAGCTAAGTTCATCCACCTGAGAAGAACTCCACAAGATTTCTCCCAACCTTGAAGTTCTCTCAAATGACCCAGTAACCCACATAAGAGTAGATGTCCCGCTAGTACAGCTCTTGTATTCTACAGCTTTTTGTCCCTCTAAAAGAACAAACACAAACCTATCTACAGGTGTACTCAAGGTCCAGCGTTTACCAGTATTGTTCTTTTGTAAGTCGGTATGAAGATTTTATCATGACTTTCACACATCAAACAGCGGAGGAACAATACTGTAAAAAGTGAGGAAGCGGATGCTGATGGAAGGCAAAACATAACTCTACAGATAGAACTCCAGACATTACACATGTACAGGTTAAACAGGCACAGGGGTATGCCAGTAAAATTCAGACACAGGGCCCATCAACGGATCTGAACGTGTATATATGCAGTGCGCTAGAGGTTAAGTGGATAAATCACTAGGGAAGGAGCTGAAAATATTAAATATGACATAAGAAATAAAACATGATGATCTACAGTGCAGTCATTTGTTTTGGCAACAGTCTAGGAATCTGCCAAACTGACACCTGTAAGAGCAAATACTGAAAGCCATTTCTTTGACAGGAACAAGAAACAAAGTGAGGTGTATATAAATACAGATGAATTCAATGCATTAAAAACATTTGCCCTAAATCCTGATTGAAGAACAAAACAAGAAAGATTCAATCATGTAGAGCACCTCTTGAACCATCTACACTGATATTTTAACATCTGAGGTGGTTGTTAACTGCAGGCTGGCTGCTTTGCTTAGGCTTACATCTACAAACTGCTGCAAGTCCAAAATCTGGAGAAAGCATCAATAACTACCCATCACATATAGAGTGTTAAACTAGAGTACGAACAGCATGCAGGAAAAACTTGCACGAAGTGACCTACTAACTGGTTTGCAAAGGGTTACACATGTTTTTTCCCCTAAAACAAAGCCAGTTATTCTCAAGCTGGGTTTTAAGTGCAAAAATGAATATTTGTTTCCTTCAGCTTTACAAGTCAATCCAGAAGCAGAGTACTGCTGGAAACAGAAGTCTGCTTAGCTAGTTCTACTCTTATCCTCCCTTCTTTCCACTTCCTCAGCGCTATCTTCCCAGCTATAAACGCTATTTCTCTGATAAAGCTAAAACAAAGTTCTACAAATACAGGTGAAACAGCAGCAAGGCAAACATTATACGTCAGTGGCATGAAAGCCCTGCTTGAACTGAATAGTGTAAATTATTCAGGTGGCAAATGGAAATATATTACTTACAAATGATTCAGTCATCTCTTCTCTAGCACTGAAGTTAATCATTATATCCACACTGTACCAATTCAGAGGAGCAGAATAAGACTACCACCAATTTGTATACTGGATTTGAGTTCTTCAGGCATGTCTTACTGGTTTAGCAAACAATTAGACATGAGTCTAGGTGAAGTGTCCCTAATTAGCTTACCAAGAAACACCAATATTTCTGTTAACAGCTTCCTACAGACTTCACAAAATTAGCTGTCAGAGAGGAAAAGATCTGATCTATCCTTCACACCTTGTTCCATTCCAGCATTCTGTTGTGCTTCAACAACAACAAAAAGTTATTGTCAATGCAACAAAAAACCCCCTCGACTCCAGACTCAAAACCTCAGTTCTACAACTGACTCTCTCAGTCCCCCAGTGCACAGCAGGCATATTCTGGATTAGACTATGCAGTCAGACCCACGGAAACTCAGCCCTCCTCAGCCAAGAGAGGATACACATCTGTCCATCACCACATGTATGCCACAGAACTACAAAGATAATACTTTTAAATATTTTTTTGAAACAGGAGCTATGCATTTTTCATTAAGGGTAACAAAATGCCTCAATAGTGCTTTCTATATCACTCTTCCAGATAATTTTGCAGTTGTTTGCAAAAAGAAAACAAAACCTCCTAGAGTCCACAGTAAAGATAAGGGCTGGGAAACCAAACTAAGTCAAAGGGACACAGCAGAGAACCAGAGCTCTAGTTGGTAGCTCTTGGCTACGGATGCGTCTTCCCATATGGTGTCAGCAGCCTGACCAAGCAATGAATCATATTCAAATGAACAAGTATTTTCCTGTGAGTTTCCCATCTTCACAATGCTATAGTTGCCACATGAATGTTACACAATCGCTGAAAAAGGGATGGTGCTCACATAAAGGAAACGCAATGATTATGAGGCACGGGAGAGCTGATCCACACTACAAAAAAATGGAAGTTATTTTAGGGAGGGGGGGTACGATTAAAGCTCTAACTACATTACTGTCTACTAATGAGTTTGGGTGTTGAATTTAATTTTTAAAGAGATATTGCAGAAGAGTGGAGTGTCTGAGATAGAAAGTCAGGACCACCAGTCCCTGTGATGCTGACTGACTGAGGGGTCTGAGAATGTCATAAACCTGAGTTTCAGCTGTCCAGCCTGAAGCACAGATGATGACTAGAAGTGCTGGTAAAACCCGTGTATTTTACTAAAAAAAACGTAAAGTACTGTACAATCACTACATATTAGTACAATCCTGAAGAAAGTAGTTTCACAAAGAGACTTTGTCAGTGTAATGAAATGTTTTTTTTATAAAGAAGGCTTAGGTTTTTCATATTCACGTTATGACAAAGCAAACGGTGTTGTTACTGAGTAGACATCAGTTGAAGTAGATGCAAATAAACTGATTAAATTTCAAAATATAGCACCCAGACCTTCATTTTCCTGGGCTATCTGAAGAAAAAAATAGTGAGATTGACAGTAAGCTTAGCTAAGCTATATATGCACCTAAAACACTGATGCTGAGAAACACAGCATTTGATTAAACAGATATTTAAGATATTTGGAAGCAAGTTTCATACAATTATTTAGTGCTAGCAGCACTGCTCAACATTTTCTGCAGAGAAATGAAACAGTAAGTTCTCCACTTGAAACAAAAACAGCAAGGAGAACCTGCTTCCCCAAAGCTGCAACACTGTGAAGTCTCCTCTTGGACAAACAAAACAGAGTACTTCAGAAGGGACATTAGTAGGCTACGAGCATCTGCTGAGCTTTCATCTGTCATCCCAATCAAAATCAAGGTAAGTGCAGGAGGAAAAAATGAATCCAAGATTGAGTACACATAGCCAAAGTTTCTAAAAACAAATCGCAAGCACCGGAATGGCTGTTTTCAGGTTTGGCTCCATACTCATAGGAAAATGTGTTGCCTTACATTTGCCCTCTTAATCTGAGGCTCAGTCAGCTGATCTCAGGAATGCATCCAAAATATTACATGGGACTGAGTCAATCACTTGCCTCTGGGGTGTGGAACTCCACAACGAAGTCATGATTCAGCCACCCCTCATGACCTTAATTTCACCTGTGTTTGTGATGGGCAATTAAAAAATACAAATTGTGTTGAAAAAAAAAAAAAATCTAGTGAGATCAGTGAAGTGTGAAATTCTGGGAAGTCTTCTGCAATACAAAAAACTTTAAGATCAGGTATTCATTGCCACAAATTAAAAAAAAAAAAAAAAAATCAAATTAATCTCTCTTGTAAGAGTATTACTATGAAACTCCAAACACTTTGTACAGCACCACTGTGGTTCAGTTCAATTGGAGCTCAAGTTTATCAAAACTGGCAGTCAGTACCTACATGGAAAAGAAAGAGAAAAACTCTGCACCCTTCTCACACTCATGAAATCTGTCTCAGCAAGTTGGTGTGAAAGAGCCCCTTTGGACACCGCAGCCTGCTCTCTGGTTTGCTACTGTTTCAAAGCGAGATCTAAACCTAAAGTTCGACCACTTGGAGCGATTACAATGTGGGAGTACGAAAAGCAAAATACTCAAATTGAATACTCTCAGCCGATTCCAAGTCGGATTTTGGCAATTCAAACCTCTGTAATGGTTTATACTCATAAACTCCTTACAGTAAGACCCTTTGTGAAATGTTTAGATGGGGTATCATTAACAAGATGCAATATTTTATTATGAGTCAGCTGGGTTTGAGCGCTAGACAAACCACTTAGTGGCCTCTATTTACGCAGCAATGTAGCTTCATTAAAAATTCTGCATAATCATATCAGTCTCCCTCTTGCTAGATTTTCATTTGCAATATGGATGATGCCCTGTTATATGCACTCATGTGAAATGATTAGAGAGCTTTTATAAACCAGCATAACAGCCTTTAAATTGAGCCTAGTTATCACAACAAATGACTGTGACCTGAGCCAGAAAAAGAATTTACGTTCAATAATTCCCTTAGTTCCTCTCTCTCTGAAAGAAAGCATCCTAAAGCCCTGAACATATCTCTGCAAACAGGCCGCTGGCAGCTGACACACCCACCAGAAGGGAGCGAGTTCTCACTCCTGCAAAGGGCTCTGTGCTTTCCCCACCCGGGGTTCGGGAAAAATTCCTCCCAAACCCTGGGACCAGCGGGCAGACAGCCCGGCTGGCACTGCCGGCTCAGCCTGGCT
>VXBL01000257.1:592113-642364 GCA_013400195.1 Aramus guarauna | reverse complement strand
ATCCGCCCGACGCGGCCCCGCGCCCCGCGGCCGCCCCCGCTGCCGCCGGCGCCATGTTGGGACGCAGCCGCCCAACTGACAGCGGCAGCCGGAGCCGCAGGTGGCGCAACCGCCAAATGGGGCCGGGCGCCGGCGGTTGCGGCGCCCAAACGGCGCCGGCTGCGCTCCGCTCCGCGTCCCGAAGGGTTCCGCCGCTTTTCCGTCCCCCTCTCCGCAGCATTCCTCCTTCCCCGCTCATCTCTCCTCGACCCCGGGCAGCCGCACCCTGCGAGGCCTCGGGAGGGCCGGGGACGCCGCGGTCGCTGCAGCCGTGGGGATGGCGGGAGCCAGCCGTGCTCCGGTTGCCTCGGCCCGGGGAGGGGGCTGGAGGCCCCGGTGGGATGGGCGCTCCACGTGTCACCCGCGAAACTGGAGCAAGGTGCCATCCCCACTGGGATGGTGGTGGGGAGCTGGAGGGTGTTGGCAACCCCCCCGGCGAGAGAAAGCACGGCCACCCTGGAGACCGAAACGCCTCGAAGGTGCGTGCTGGAACTCGGCGTTTCCCGAGACCCTGTTCTGTGGGTGCGCGCACCCACAAAGGGGTTTTTACGACGACGCCGAGGGCAATGATGGAGCCGGACAGTGGTGGCTTTGCACCAAGTAATCCTTCGCTGTTCTGCGTCGCGTGTCCCCGTTTCAGCAAAAATCACAAAAAGGGCTCTTTCAGCGCACAGCGCCACGAATGACAACAATGACTATTGTAAAACCAGGAGGAAAAGGAGTGAAAAATGTTGCCGAGTTGCCATACGGTGCTTCACGCAGCGCGTACCAAAAGCAAAGGAAAACATCCCGCGTGAAGCCAGGGCTGGATAGAAACGTTTGCCATCTGTCTGACTGAGATCTACAGAATTGTGTCAACCCTGGAAGGAGCCTGGCTCATGTCTTGTACTAACTACAAACTGCTGCAAAGCGCCGATGAAGGTGCCTGGAAGCCCTCTGTTTGTGCTGTGCGTGAAACACACCATCAGTGGTGAGAGGACTGCTCCCGCCCGCCGCCCCTCACTCCAGCCCTGACCTTGTGGGAATGTCTGCGGGGAAGGGAGGACGGTTCGGTTTCCAAAGCACAAACTTTTTTATGAGGCCAAGATGTTTCCATTCTATTTGAGTTGCTCGCCTGCAGCGATGTTCTCTTACACGCATTGTGCTTTCCACGTCATCTACTACAGGCTCCCGAGGGAGAGTATTCCGTGACCTTAAAAATAAAAAATAAAAAATCCTTACAAAATATGCTAAAAGTGAAACGGGACACGTGCTCCTTACAGGGTTTCCATGAACGGCAATGCAACAAAATTAGGGACAGGAAATCCAGAAATAGTGGAATCTGTACAGTGTTTAACCAAATTGAACTGTGTATTTAAATGATTGCCTCCCTTACATCCCAAAATAGAATCAAATCTGATTTATCACGGCTGTCGCAATAGCATCTGAGGACACTTCCTTCTCCTTTGGCCTCAGGATCTGAACAACTTTTTGCTGGGAACAATTATGGTGCTAAAACGGCAGTTGTCCCCAGACAACATCATCTGAGGTTACTGCTGGCTGAACCACACGGCCGAATTTTTAACACATTTTACCCGTGCTCAGGCTCCACACTAGGTGAAATCCCAAGCACGCAGAGAATGGCTGGTTCCTCGTGCGCATCACGTTCCGCCCCGTTCCTTTCCGATCTCCTGCAAAGATGCTTTTTATTTGCTTTTCCCAACTCTGAGGGTGTAAAAAAGGTGGTTAAAACACTACTTTTGTTGAGTGCGGTGTGAGAACTGGCCTTTGGGCCCCAAGTTTGCAACAAAGAACAAAGATGGTCAGACAAAGCTACAAAGATCAATCTGTTGTTGTTTGGAATACATTCAGGAGCGGGGGATGTGTACACAAGGCACCAGCTACGAGTTTTATCACAGCATCTGCCGAAGAAACCGGCGTTTCCCCAGCACCGCATTTAGCGTTTCTGCTCAGAAAGGAGCCGTACTTCTCCAGCCACGTCGCCAGAACGTCAATGTGCTGCACAAAAACATTTGAGAGAGGCTGCAGGTAGATGTAACCGTTACAAAGAGACTTTTAGAAGAAAGATCGTTTTTGGCAGAAGGGGAAAGAGTGACAGCAATTGCCATCTCTTCGATATGCTGGGTTCTTAGCAAGATCGCTCTGGCTCTGCTCATCAAATGTGTGAGGAATAATTATATCCAGTTTTAAAACCAATTTGACATCCTAATATGAAAAGCACTATGGTAATGGCAAATATTTTTATTTTTAGAATGCTTCATCTCTGAAGATGTGTAGGAGTGCCAACAACAATAAAAACAGAAAATCTTATAAAAACCATAGCCAAAAGCAACATAGACCAATAAATAAATCTGTAAAAAATTCGGTGTGGAAATAACATAATCTCGGTGCAGCATGCAAAGGCACATATCTTTGCACGGAGCAACCCAAGGAGTGGTTAGTGAAATCTCCAGAATCATCCAAATGTTTTCAAAGTCGCTCTGAGTTTTGCAAACATTCTCCTGTTAACTTAAGCTATTGTTTTTCCAAGAGAATTTGAATTTACAACATGGTTTTCTTAGCTAAATATAAGTCCATTGTGCACAAACAATTAAAATCTGTTTTAAAAACAATTCTTATTCTACATGCCAAGGGTTATACAATCTCAAATATTGTGAATCCTTCTGCATGGTTTCACTCAGTGAAAAGACTCTTCTGACAATCTAGAAAATCAGATAAGAATCAGATTTGAAAACCTCTGGCTTTGATTCTGTATCTTGCTCAAATTCTTTCAGAATTAGAGCCTAAAAGTTATTATTTGGTGCAGGGGGGAAAGGAGCTTGAGAATACATTTAAAACTTTTGGAGATTATGCTGGTTTGTTATTATTACTAAACCCCATTCTCTCTGGACAGAGATTTCTGCACACGGTGGAAACCAGCTTTAGTTAGAAGGAAAGAAGCCTCGGCTAGTGCATAAGAAATTTAGATTGAACCATATAAGCAAAGGAACTAGAAATCGATTGGTCTGCTTCCAAGATGCAGTCTAAAACGGCTTTCACATTTGTTTTAAACAACCAGAAGCCATCACAGCTGCCAAAAGAAGCAGTTCAACATTTCCTCTACCACTGGGCTTTCATTCCTGCCCCCACGCATCTCCTCTCTTGTGTCAGCACCAGCATCCGTACAAGCACATGGCAAACAGCTTTTCCAGTCTCTCCTCACAGAGCAGCCGGTCGAGGCCCGTGATCGGTTTCGGTGCCCTGCTCTGTGCCGTCGCAGCCCCACTGTGTTTTTGAGATGCAGAGAACTGCTTGCTCTACTGGAGATGGAGATGCTCCGGGGGTTTACATAAGCAGCAAAACGCTACCCGATGGCTCCTTCTCCATCCTCTCCTGAGGATACCAAATATTTTGTTGGCTTTTTTTGATGAGTGTGAACTGCCAGCGATGACTCCAAGGTCTCTTTCCTAATCTATGAGTACCGTGTCCAAGTTCAGCATCATTTAAGCATAGTTTATATTCTTTTTCTCTAGATGCATTACCTTACATTTATCTAGACTAAAGCTCACCCGCCGACTTTATGTGCACTCCCTCGCTTTTGCGAGGTCCTTCTGGAGTTCCTCAGCACTGGCACAACATTTGGTTACCCAAAAGGACTTCTAACTTTTGTTTCTGTTGATTGTGTTGTCTCTCTTTTGGAGCAAGCCAGCCGATCTGTATTCTTCTAGGAATGTCTTTGCTTGTATAGAATATTCTCCCTGATATTGCTTAACTTATCTGGCTTTTTTTCCTGGGCTGAAACTCTTCTGGCCACCTAGAAGCTGATAGATATATTGCTGTTTGTTTTTATAGGAGGACTATTTGATGAATACTTTTATATTACTCACATATGCTTTTAATAGCAAATGGTAACAAAGGTTGCAATGTCCTACACTTAGAGAGGCGGACAGTTACATACTGCTGCTACCTAATCCCCAAATTTATAGTGTGTCCAGCTCCATAACACATTTCAAAGTGCCATGTTAATTGACCACAAGATTTCAAGTATCTTCCTATTCCTCCTCTCATTTTTCCTGTTCTTACAAAACTCGTGTGAGGTTAAAGCACCCTGGTAATGAAATTTCCTGGAAAAGATTTTTCAGTGTTTGGGTCTTTGCAAAAATCTGGAAGCAAATTTACACTGGAGGAGTTGAAAAGCCTTCATGTAGGAGCCATGTCCCAAAAGACACATGATCTGGCGGCTCCCTCCCGGCACCATAAGCTGGGTAGCCCTCCAGACATTTTGTTCCACCTCTTCATCAGCTGACTGTCACGATGGTCAAAGTAATAACACTTGGTGCTAACACAGCAACTCTGCACAAATACTGCTTCAGAAGTAGTTTTTAGAGGGGAAACAGAGCTTTCGAAAAGTGACACATCCATAAATCTTCTGAATCTTGTGCTTATTTCACTGGACTGCTGTGTACCAAAGCCGGATTTTTCTAAAGCCAGTTCACACTCAGCATGTCCTCTCTGATGCTGGCGTGGAAACTGAGATCATTTGACAACCTGGCGCCCAGTGTTTTGGGAAGAGGTGGTACTCTAGAGACCTGGCCTGATTTCCCATCCTCTTGTGCTAGCTCCCAACCAGACCCCTGGCCCCTAAAACCTGCTGGGGAGAACTCGTGCGTACGCTGTGACTGAAAGCAGTGGCGTGAGAGCAGCTGGCCAGAAAAAGCCTTTTTGGTGGCTGAAGCCTCTACCTAACGAGCCATGCCTACCTTCTGCCTGCTAGGAGGGTACAGAAGATGGGAAAAATCTGCATCCTCAGGTCTCCCTGATCCGCGGGTGGATTAGCTGCGGTGCCACTTTCCGTTAATGTCCATGTGTCCCACACAGCGTGACGGAGCACATGTCTCAGAAGTACACTGCCTGCACCAGGCAGGCTCGCCTCTTCCCGCTGCTGCCTAAAGCTGCTCCTGCCCCGTGCAGACCTCTTCTGAGAAGTTTTTCAAAGATGAATGCTCTAACTATATTTTCTGTAGTTTAATTTACATCTGGTTTATATTATTTGCAGTTTTGCTTTATCTGGGTCATTCCCTCCCCAATGCTCTTCCCTTTTTCTTCCCTCCCCATCATCCTTGATAACTGAGAGCTGATTGTAGCCAGTGTAAGGTTACATACTGTCATCCCGACAGACCTCGCAGCCGCCAGCTGTCTTAAAACTACACCGAGTTTTCCTACAGAAGTCAGTCTTTCTCCATTCCCTCTGTCTGGCTCACCCCACTGAAGGATACCAAGTCCTTCCTCAGCCTTCCCAAGTCTGTCACCAGCCCTAAATTCACTTTTCCGTGTTTGGAGAAACTGTAGTGGCCCAACCCAATGCGAACCCACGTTCCTGCAGGCCATTAAGACTAACAACGTGTATAAAGCAGCAGATCAAATGTATCCTGGAGGATACATGTGTGAGCGAGTATTTTGGAATAACCCACAGCTGCCTGAGAACTGAGGAGGGGGGGAAATGTGTTTGTTTTCCTGAAGAGGAGTGTCCCATCAGCTTCAGCACTCCGAAGGGGCCCAACTGCAGGACACAATAGGACAGGGAGAACAACAGAGCATGGACTTGGAGCCAATTGAAAATGCAAAGAAACTAGACAGGCAGAACGGCATTATTCAAAGTGGAATTAGAGCAGAGCATGGGGGTGACTGTATCTCGCTGAAAACACTACTGTGATGACTATAAAACAGAAGAATCTCGTTTTAGCAAAGAGCCAAGGGACAGCACATAAAACAGGCAGCGGGGAGAGATAAAGCGGCGAGCGAGGGAGCTGGTTGATGGAGGCACAGGCTCGCTGGTGCCCGGCTGGAGGAATGTCCTGGTTTCACTTGTGATTGGCTGGGGAATGGAGGAGTCAGTTTTCACGGGGGCCGATCAAAAAGTTCCCTTTTGCTTTCCAAAGTTGCTGTCTGAGCAGAGGCATCGGGAAGAGGAGGCCAGTCGCTCTAACATTCCTCAGGAAAGCTACTTAAATGAAATGAGAAGGCTTCTCTATCTGAGGATATACAGCCAAGAACAGACGCCGAGAAGCTGTTTTCCTTCTTTTCACCCCAAACTCCTACTGGAGTTGAACAGCTCTCATTTCTGGCATGCGTCTCATCTCTCAGGATACTATGTCACAGTATTCTACTAACTTTCTCTTGCTCCCCATACCAGAGTATCCTGTATTAGACTGCGTGCCCAACAAAATCATCAAGCTGGTGGTACTGGGCGGCAGTAGCGTTGGCAAGACAGGTAAGTCCACAGGTGTAGCTCCGTGCTTTTTCTTGCTGCCGTACTTACGAGCTGATTTGCAGCTCAGCCAGACACAAGGCTGGGAAAACTCTTAACTGTTGCAGCTCGAACATTTTAATTTTTTTTATTTATTTTTTTTTTTAAATGCACTGAATAATTTGTGAGGCAGATTTGCTGTAGGTCTGCACGAGCAGCCAACGTGAGGTGTCAGTTAAGCGGAGAGGGCACCGTGTTGGGAGCTCTGTACTCACAAATGATTCTACCTGGCCATGTGCAAATTGTTTAACCGTGTCTGAATTTCCATGCCCCAAAAACAGGACTAGTGCTTTTTATTCTCCTGTTGTAAATGTTTTATTCTCTGCAGACAAATAACAGCGTACAAGATGTGTCTTTATTATTCTTCAAAGGAGAGGAGAAGAAAAGAGAGTAAAGTGAGGATTATTGCTTTTGAATATATTTATCATGATTTCAGAAATTATTATGCTTTACTACATCTGAGGTTCCACAGGACTCAGTAAAATGGTTGATTGTTTTGGATTTGAAGGAGCCACATTTTCATATTATTTCTAAGTAGTTTGTTGAAGATAGCTGCACAGTCCGTTTCGTTGAAGGGTACTAAAGAGGTGGCCCAATGAGAAAAAATACTATTTTAAATTAAATCTTTGCTAGAGTTTTTTGCAGAATAAACCCGTTTATTTAGCTGTTAACTAAGTGGTTTTGCAAGTGATTACGAATCTGCTGAGATGAAAGCAGGAATATAAGTTACTGTTGCCACAAGAAGATTTTTTAAGTGTTATAAAGTGACCAAGAAAGAGGAAAATGTTCTAATCCAACAGCGTAAGAAAGCGCGGCGGGTTAAGGTGAACGAGAAGGCCCGGGGCACCGAAGCGTGACCCTTGTGTGCGGAGCACATGCAGTTTGTTTGCTGGATGTGAGAGAGATCACTAGTGGGTTTCATGAGGAGGACTGAGGATTTTTAAAGCTGGGAGGAAACATTACATCCACCAGCCTCATTTCTTACATGACACAGAGGTCTTAAATGTAGTACTTGGATTAGTTTCAGTTTATTGTTTTGTTACTCTTTTTCTAAATTATTTCAAACCAAAGGTCAGGTTGTTATACTCGCAATCACAATAAACAAACCTCTGTGTCCTACACTGAATAGCCACACTGAACCTAAGGGGCAATTTTCAACACAAGTGGCAAAAAACTCTGCATTAGGTATCACAGCCTGGCCCCAGAACTTTTTCTGCGAGTGTTTGGAGAAACTTTTGCAGAATAATATGTGAGCAATTCAAAGATTAACTTGCTTTCATATTATACTAACTCTTCCAGTAAGGTATTGCACGTGTCCCGCAAAGATTGATTTTGGTTCACATTACAGACCCATATTTTTTTCATTGTTTTACAGCCCTGGTTGTGCGCTTTCTCACAAAGAGATTTATTGGAGACTATGAAGCCAATACTGGTGAGTCTGCTTTCTACTGCAGTACTGCAGATAGCTTGAAAAGAAATCCACCCTGTTTTGTGACTGGTGCATATTACAGGGAAGCCAAGCAGTGTTAGATGTCCATAAGGTGCATATTTTCAGTTAATAGCCTCAAGCTATGAAAGCAATAAATCAAAGGCTCATTATTTATGATCCTTTTAGCTATTTTTTTTTTTTTTAAACTTGATGGAAAAGGATCAGAGTAAAAGGTTTGCTTGGGGACATACCTATACTAAAATGCAGACTCAAGGAACAACTTGCATATCGACTAAACCGCGGAAACCCAATGCTGCTCTCTCTGCAACCCCAGGGAAGCCAGAGGAATTCCAAAGTGCGTTCAAGGCAGTTCAGAACTTTTTCTGTGTACTGCCTTTTTGCAGTGGCTTTTATGACAAGGGAGACTTCCAAATTGAAGTCTTCTTTCCATAAGGTAAGCAAAATGACTGTGCAAATGGCTTCTACTGCATTTCTTGTTTAATCCTGACGCCTCAGAGGATGTGTCCACATGAACTGTTTAATTCACAGCCTCTGCTCCAAGAAAGTGCCAACTGCATTGGCCAGTGTTGTAGAAAGGATCTATGTACACTGTGCTCATACCTACTAGCACATCCCACACGTAGGCTGTCTCATAGTTTTTGGGTGAAGGAGGACAGTATTCAAAGCAGTGATTGCTTCACTTTGGAGGTGCACACTGAATTTAGAATGATGAGTTAGGAAAGGAGATGGCAGTACAAGCCACCTTTGATCTCCGCCTGTCTGATGAAATACAATCTGAAAGCTCCTCCTTACAGCTCCCTCTCGCTGACCCTAAGTAACCTTGATGGCTGGCTGCACTATTTCTCTTTCTTTTCCTTCATCTCTTCTATGGGAGACTGTACATTAAGTTAGACTTCGGAGCTTTGCAGTGGAGTGCTGCCAGAGACGTTGCTGAGAACCACATGCTTTTCTCATTAAGCTACCAGCCCAACAGCCATGCTGGAGAAGAAATAAATATGCCAGAAATAAGAAACAGGTGGCAGTGTATTTGTGATCATTCAACCATGCTTCTCCTTCATTTGGGTATAAGGCAGAGCACAGTCAGTGTCTGGAAGTACCTGCTCTTTTTTCTGCAATGCATTACAGAGTAGGAATAATATGTTGTCTGGTCTTAGTTCAGAGATGCAGTATCTTCCCATAAAACAGTATCATCTTTTCAGCTTAAAATGTGATTGTTTAAAAAAAAAGAACCCAACGAAGGGCTAGATCACCTCACAGAGTCAGTATTAAAACATAATACAATAAATGTTGGATACAGATGCAGCAAACTTTGCCATACTAAATTTCCTTATATTGTAAATGTTTCTATGAGCTCAGACTCTTTTCCACTGGAATAAAACCACCTGTTTCCTTGAGCCAAAGATGATTTTCAGAACTGATGGCATTATTGTCACTAACTGACTTCCCTCTTATTCCGAATGCCTTACTCTCCAACCGACGGGATTTCTCTGCATTTGAGATGAAGTACAATGGTTTAGATGCAGCAGTGACAATTGTATTTGGACAAGACTGAAAGGCTGTACACAACAGCTGTGGATATACCATTTTTTCACGTATTCATGTGACCTGTATTAAGTTCTAAAGAAAAATGATGACAGCATCAATCTCTGAAGCTGTCCTTATCACAACCATGGATAGTTCAAAAGACGAAAACTTAAGTTTTCGTTGTCACTTAACCTGCATTCCAGTAACGAAATAAAGTTCAAGCCCAGAATAGTGTTGGTCTTTTTAGAGCTGGATCAGTCCAAGATGGTTTGAACTGGCACTTGGACCTGAATATGTGTCATTCAGATTAACCAGAAGTCAGACTCGAAGTGTCCATTCTTTGGGGGTTTCAGCCAAACTCTGACTGCTAAGGCCACGCAAATCCCAAATTGCTTCTGGGTGATTTGTATACAGTCACTGATTCTGTGTCCAAAACTAGAATACTTTCCTTTTTAAATAACTTTCAGAAAAATGCAATAGGAAACAGCTCACTGCTTTTACAGGCAACACCTGGATATCTTGGTTTGAGATTAAAAATATACACAGTCCACATTTTAAAAAGTTAACAATAGGGAATTGAAAACCCAAATGGGATTTATGCACCCACCTTGACTATTTGATTCAATACAAAGTGCCACCTTTCCCAGATACCATCCTAGGTACACATCCAACCACACAGAAAATACAAAACCACTTAAGTAAACAGCCACACAACCACTCTGGTGCCATCCACTTTTCTGTAGGCAGCTACATATTACAAGCCTCAAAAATCTGGATTTCAACACTTCCATTTTGCCTTTATGTACTCTTTCTTGTTTGTTACAGTCACTGATTCTAATGATCTTACTTTTCCACCAGGTGCTTTGTATTCAAGAAAGTTCACCATAGACGGGGAACAGATCTCTCTACAGGTGCAGGATACTCCCTTTGTTTCACTGGAGGTAAAACATCTGCTCAGTGCATCAGTACTTTACAGAACAGTTACTGTCTCTGAGATTTCATGATAAAATTAGGTATCCTCTTATCACCATCAAACCTAAACTTCTAGGTTTGGCCTCAGTCTAAGCTCAGAGTTGGCCAAATATATGTCTGGATGGGAACACTACCTTCTCTCATCCTCTTTCAGGCTAGCCCTGGACAGCATTGTTTACCTTGTTTTGTCTGCGTAGACCCATGTGTCTATGTTATTACTGTGCTGTAGAACTGTTCCATCCTGAATTTACAGAACAGGAGAAGCAAAGCTCCCACAACCTCCGTTTCCATTTCCGTTATCTCCGATGACCGGAAGTAGATTTAAGCGGAAAGCTTTGACAAAGTTCCATAGTCTTTGCTGCTGCTGGGGGTGCCCAGAAGAGAGGACCCCTCTAAAAAGCAAACAAAAGCTGCTATGGAAGTCCTCCAGATATTCAAGTGGGACTTAATAGTACAAAGGCCCTAAGCCAGCTTGCTTAGAGAGGACCTGCAAAGAGAAGCTGTGGGTGGTGATTAGGCACAATTGGGACTGCCTGATAAACACTTAACAAAGGGAATCCCCTCTCTGTTCTATCCCATGGAGAAAGGAAGGAATGAAAGAATTTCATTCCCTCTTTCACACCAGATGTATGTTTATTTTCTGATTTCACTGTTTTAATTAAGACTGCCCTAAAGTTCTGTGACTGTAGCCAGAGCTCCACAAAATTTAGTAATGCCAACAGCTAAGGTTTCTTAGCCAGAAACAACTTTATTGTAGTTAGGTAGGAATTTAATTTTCTTTGTCCCAGTCAAAGCTCTGCACTGTTTCAACAGTTCCCACTGACACACTTATCTTAGGCTGTATCTCTGTTTGCATCAAATGATGTAATCATTTGAAGGGACTGTTCCTGAACAGGACTTGTTAAGACTGAGAATAGGTTGCATTTTATGTTAAAGGAAGAGAGTTTCTTGCACCCTGCAGGCTGAGTGCAGTGTTTCAGGAGGAAGTCATGTGGAATCACTCAGGATTCTGGCCACACCGGAAATGTTAATGGTTAAGAGAGAAACAGAAGCAAACAGATAACTGGTTTTGTTAGGTGATTCATTGCTGCTTGGTCTATACATGGCAAATGACTGTGTGTTTCAAAATTCATTCTGGAGCAGAGATTTCCATTTTAAAAGTAGTCCATTAGCTTTTGATTTTCCTGAATAAAGCATTCCATTGGGGATTATCCATCCATCTCACTACTGGGTGGGCCTAGCTGGAGTAACTGAGAATTTCTGCTCATTAGGGCTCTCTGAATGTACGTCTTCTCCAAAACCATTTTAAAACGCTTGCCAGAGCAATTAGTTCTTTTTCCCCATGAAAGGAGTTTGCTGGTGAAAAGAGGCTAGCAGGACGTGAAGGGTGGCTAATTATCTACAGATTGGATACAACCCAGACACCAACAGTGCAAATTGCCCTTCTTCCCACAGTCTGCCCTGTCCTGGCTTGAGTTCACTCTCATTAACCTTTTAAACAAGGCTGCTGGGGTGGATCCCTCTGATTCCATGTGCAACTCTGTTGGGTTTTGGGGTTTGAGGGTTTTGAGGAGGGCTAAGAGTATCTGTTAGACAATTTCACTGCTAACAGGATTTAGTGTTACTGTGAGCTGGCAAGGGCAAAGAACTGCTAGGTATGATAAGCCAGCGTCTTTATGGGTAATATTGAAATATTTACAAAGGGCAGTTAGTTAGCAGAGCTCCTGTTCAAAGTTGTAAGCCTAATTATACTCTGAGCCTTCAGATATTCTGCTTTCTTCTTTTTACAGGAGACCCTTGTTGGTAGTCCTTTCTTTTTTTTTTTTTATTGTCTGATCTACCATAAAAGAACTGACTAGTTTTACTCATTCTTTTCCTCCTCTGCTTCCTGAAGTCAGGCTTTATAATTCATATTTAGGTGTCTAAAAATAAGTGATCTGTTTTGGGACATTGCTGAGCAAACGCAAATTCTGTTAAAATGAATGTGAATGGCAGATATATACTTGTTAGATAATGGAATTTAAGTTCTAATGGTCTTACTGAAGTTGATGAAGATTTCTTGAATAGAGTTTAGGAATAATAATAATAAAAGTTTGGGATCTCTATTCATGATGTTGAATTCCCTCTAAAATACGCAAAAGCCTCTAATTCCCACCAACTTCATCGAGAGCTGAATATGCTTAGTGCCTTGTTGGAAATGAAAGAAATTGAAAAGTTCCAGAAAGCCTGTAATATTTGACAGGAATGTCAGTTCTTACAAACCAAGCATACTGGCAATAACTGCAGCAGTGATCTCCCTATCTGGTTGGGTTACATGCCAGCCTGGATAACAAAGAGTAGAGGATTAGTTGAAAATAGCTTCATCTTGAAAAGTGAGCTGATCTCTTTTCAAGCCCCACAGCATTGTATTCAGTTTTATATTCCCAACACTGGTGATTGTTATGGCTGTCTGAGTAGGAGTGGTGATGGACTGAACAAACATGTGACCAGCAAAACAATAATGTAAACCCATTGCTGCTCTACAAATGAGCAATGAGATTTCACCTCATTTTCAGTTCCAGTAATTGGTTATTTGTAACAAATGGCTTTTTCAAAGTCACTTTGATTATCTAGAGACCTACATGGCAGAAAAAACCTGTCAGGCTTCACCAAACAGACTCCTGTCCATGGAGACATTGAATACAGAATTGGAAAAAGCCCTAAAAAAACAGCTGGGGAGAAACCGTTCACTTGCAGCAGTGTGACTAGCCTGCTGAATTTTATAATGCTCTTACCATGCCCATCACAATTTTACCCACAATAAAATCACAGGTTTCTGTCACACAGATTTAGTACAATAGAATACAGGACAAGCTTTTCAATATCAATATTTTGGCTATTCTCTTATTTTCAACCAATTTGCTCTGACCCCTCTCCACTCCTGTACTGCTTACCTGTAATCTGCTACTGACACAGTGGAAATTTCTGCTTTCTCTGGTATGTTCCTTGGAAGTCAGAGATGTTTTTTTACCTTTGAGAAACAGCCACACGTTAAAACAAGGCTCCAAGGAGCTAACAGTGCTGTGTGACTGTTTGCTCTGTCTGCTCCCTATTCTCAGTTTTCTAATCTCACACCTCTTGTTTTGACGGCAGGATGACACCGACAGCATATGCTGCCAAGAGCAGATAAACCGTTCAATCTACTGGGCAGATGGCTTCGTTTTTGTTTACTCCATCACAGACTATGAGAGCTACCGAGTCATCCGTCCCCTGCACCAGCACATCCGCAAGATTCACCCAAATGCTAACATTCCCCTGCTTCTGATGGCGAACAAGGGAGACCTCCTGCGAGCCAGGCAGGTATCCTCCAAAGAAGGACTCCAGCTAGCCAGTGAACTGGGAGGTAGTTACTATGAAGTCTCAGCTCGGGAGAACTGTGAGGGAGTGCATGAAGCCTTCCAGCAGCTTTGCCAGGAGGTCAGCAGGATGATTGGGAGCTGCAATGGAGAGAAACGAAGAGGCCTCCACCTTGTCCGACCCAAGTCTCCAAATATGCAGGACTTAAAGAGACGTTTGAAACAGGCTCTGACTTCCAAAGGGAAATCTGCCACTACGCTTTGATGTAGCCGACAGAAATTGTTTGCCACTGCCCTGAAAAAAAGGCAAGAAAATAAGCTGGTAAAAAGGGGCATCCCTGAAATTCAACCATCAGGTTGTGTGAGAGGCTCTTTCATTTTGGTTTTTTACATCTTCCTTAAAAAACCCTTGCTCATTCACAGAAGGAACTTACAGAACTTACTCTTTGGGGCAAGAATTTAGAAACTGTGATTTAAAAAATGGATTGTCCCAAATTATTTCCTTTTTGAAAGGGACACTGTCAAATAGTTTAGGCTTAAAATGTGGATTTTATTAATAAAAATAATTAAATCCTACTTTTAAGAGAAGTGACTTCTTGTGGGGATGGTTGTATTCCCAAACACAGGCAATAATAAGCTACAACAAGATACGAGAAGAGTGCCATAACCTATACTGAATGAGCAAAATTTACCAGATTTGCATAGTCACAAGACTGGAAAATAAAGGTAAAAAGTAAATGAAGAACATAGTGAAAGAATAGTGAAAGCTAGTAACTGAAAGCTTTTCAATTGCAGTTTAGAAAGGGTTCTTAGCAAGTTGGGGAGAGATTGGTTCATATGCAAGCTTTAGCCTTACAGTGTCTCTTTAAAGTGAGATTTTTTTTAAAAAATCACTATTTTTTCCATTTATTTTTCTTTAAACACATATTGACTGTTTCTGAAAGTGATTACATGGGCAAAATACATACTTGCAGCAGCATTTTGTAGTCAGTTTCTCAATGGCATATTTCTTATTTTTTCGGTAGGTTTCCTATATGGCAATGAGAGAGGGACAAATAGAGCAGCGTGGTTTAAAACCTGCAAAAAATGGACTGTATTAATCAAGAGCAATGAGGTGACCTAAAACTATTTTTTTCCCAAACTAGTTAGATTTCAAGTTCAAGATGCTGTTTTAAAGAAACAAGGCCTTCACATAAAGTAAATTTAATTCATTAGATCTTGTTTTTAAAGAAGAAAAAGTCTTATGATGCCTGAAATTTTTGGCTTTGGGAATTCATCATTTTGTTATTTGCTTTGAGACCAACCTTTACTCAATACCTTACAATGCATCGAAATCACCGGTCTATCAATACGTATTTCACTGGCAGCATCTCACTGCGTTGTGTCTCAGCCTGTACAAAGGGATTTGAAGCTATGTCCTGTGAGCTGGCCCATTTTACGGTAGCAATAACAACAACCTGAAGCATCCGTCATTCTGTTCCTAATGAGAGTGGAAAGAAACTGGACTGGACCATGCAAAAGTCATGATGCAACAACCTTTTCTTTAAACAGACCATCTGAGCAATTCACGGGACCATGAAATGAAGTAAAGCTCAATGATTTACACTCAGGAACACAGAAGGGAAAACCCTAGTTTGATGGATATAGAAAAATACTCCCAGCTGCAGTTTCAGCTGGCAACACTGAGCTAAATCAACTTTTTCCTCATTATGAGCAGCAAAAATGTAAATTGAGTCTGATGAGTATTTATATAGCTTGGGGCTTGAAAATGTATTTTATATTTTTCTCATCCCTGTATTAGACAACTCTAGTCATGATTTTCCTTATCACCTGGATTTGCTCTATCTACAGCTCACTTTTTATTTATTGTTTTCCACAGCTCATCATCTGAGAACGTCTTCTGTTCTGATTAATTTAAAATTCTTTTATTCACACAAAAGAACTGTGCCTTTTTATTACAATTAGTTTCAAGTGGTAGTACAAGGGGAAAAGGAAAGTTAGATTATCTAAACAGGGGCTCAAACAATATCAGAGGATTTCTACTTTAGCTTGTGGTTCATTAACAATTTGATGTTTGAGCAGTGTCATTCATTGCAGGCACTTTGGTATGGCATTTATTAGCACAGAATTTCAGTATTTTAAATTACTAATAGCATAGCTCAAATATAAAATCTAAAAATTCAATAACGTGAAATAGAGCAAAAAAATTTGCAAGAGACACACAAACTGAAAATTGTTTACAGTGGTAAAACAATCACCAATTTTGAATAGCAATTAAATATTTTACCATCCCTTACTGTATAGCAAGGGCTAAATTTGCTGAAGAGAATTTGCTGACAACATTGGTTTTCATAAGAGCTTAAGAGAATTAGGTGCTCTAGCTTGTTGAATTTGTTTGTAACTTACTCTTTCAGCTCTAATCCTTTCTTCTTTCAGAAGAAAGATCAGCACATTTCAAACCTGTCAATGTTTTATTTTCAATAGTGACCAATAAAAACATGCAAGGTCTTTTCTGAGTAGTGTATAAAATGGCTCCTTTACATCTCACATCTTTAAATGTTCCTTGTTTATACTAGAATAAAAATATACTGGTTTTCCTTTCTTATAACCTAATACACCCTGCTTTGGAAGTATACACAAGTATTCCTACATTTGTACTCCTACATAAGTAAGTATTCCCACATTCCTGTGGCATTGCTCGGGAAAAAAAAAAGTTTACATTTTAGCTAAGGCCAAAAAATATTGAAACATTTAAGTCTTCTCCTAAATACTAACATGTGGCAAACATTTATTCTGCTACAGAAACTCAAGTATAGTATTTCCTTTGTTCATTGACCAGCAATACAAATCCTGTAATAGCTTTGATACTGGTTTTAAGCCAGAACATACCATCTACAGAAGACAATAGAGCTCAGCATTTTTATTAGCAGGGCAGTACTTAAGCACCAGAACACATCACTGTGCCACTGAAGCTAAGCAGGGCTGAGGAAGGAGAATGGTAGCATGAAAAGCAGGGAGAAGAGAATGCCTTAGAATTAAGTGCCTAAAAATAATCATGTAAAATATCAAAGATTAGTCATGTAGAACCTGATCCTGAATTAGAACCTTCAGGCTGCCAGGGAAAAACATGTATTCTACTGACAGTTTAAAATTAAGCCTCTAGAGAGAAGGTACTTGACACAAAGTCAAGAGAGGAACGGAAAAAAGGATTTGAGAGTGGGGTCTTTTTTTTGGATATCAAGGCAAATTCTCTTCTCAGTTATATTGGTTAAGTCCAGATGAACTCCACTGGAAGCAACAGCAATAAGCTGTAGAATTTACCTCTTTTCTTCTCTTTTCTTTTCTCCTTCCCCCCTGTCTTCTGAGCAGTTTAAATCTTGTGCACCATCTGGTTTTCAAGATGGTTTACAGCTGGGTTTACTTGGGCACAAAGCAGTTGAGTGATTTGCCCCAAGGTTACACAGCTGAGCAAGTACTTGAGAGGAACTCAAAAACTGTCCTTTGTAATTAATTTCCAACTCTTTACAACAACTACCAGACCATACCACCTCCCTCAAGGTATGCACAAAGCACAGTGAGTTGTATTACACAAGAATGTAATTAAAAGTTGGAAAAAGTTACTTAAATTACAAGCTATGTTAGGAACTGACTGAGCAAAGTATTACTGACGTGCTGGTACCACACACGATTATAGTAATACCAAGACTAGCTTATGAGTTATTGAAGATATTTGTAAATGGTTATTTTCTGCAGTATTTCTGTCAGCTGCATTTCTCACACATTTCCAGTGGTTCCCCATGGAAATACAATGTGACTTGGGAAATGGGAAAATCAGGCTCCATTTTTAACATTTCCAGTGACTTGCTTGATGATCTTGGCTAGACCTCTTCATCGAAGTTACCGTGTCTGTAAGTAAGAAGGAGGATATTGATACATCTTTGCCATGCGCTTTAGCATTCACAGGAGAGAATCACGAATGAGAAATAAGGGAATTGCCTGCATTTGCAGTAGGGATGGCTAAATCTTAACATCTGAATTCAGATATTGATTCCAGGTTCCTTAAACTCAGAGTTGTTTGAATCCCACATTTACACTTGAAACATGGGAGCAAAAAGGGAAATTTGGCTCTTGATTTCAAAGAATAGCTCAGACAGAAATATTTGTATCCAGGGTGTGAGGCTACTCACAGGATTTATGTCAGGTGTACAAAGGAGGAGGAAAGAGTAACTTCCTGAGACATCGCAAGAAACTTCATCTGTACCAGAAAACAGTTGTCTAATTGTTTTACAGGGCAAACTGGAAGGCTCCCAGCTTATTCGTACTGCTGAACTTCCCTCTGCCTGCTGGCAAGCTAGGAGACTTTGGTTGAAAATCACACTGGCTCTGCTAGAGTCACAGCTATGTTTGCAGAGCCAGCATATAATCCTGAAGTAGCAGAAGATAATGACATATTTGCTAGTATTTAGTTCATGTATTTTCAGAGTTCTTATGAGCTGTCCCTGTCTCCTTTGGGGCTAGCACAGGAAAGCCATGCAATTAAAAGTTAAAAAAGATCTCCAGTTTCACTCTAAAAACCTCAAAAGCAGAGGCAATGGTGCTAGAAAAGACAATCCAATCTATCACCTCTGGAAACAAAGCAAGACTGTTCCTTTGATAATTTTTCACCCCTGCTCTCACTGCCCTTCCTGTCCCTCTCCATTCATGCCTTTGTGCTTGTTTAATTTAGCAAGCAAAAACTTCTACAATTGTTCTTCCTTAGGCTTAGAAATGTATTTTTTTTCTGTTTAATTTAAAATGTATTTCCAAATATTTTAACTCCAAACATGGTTTATAGCAAAAGAAGAGTGTCTACTTAGCCTTTTGACTTTATTTACCTAAAGAATTTTAAAGCACATCTAAATGAAGTCAGTACAACTCCGTATTTAGACAAACCTTTGAATTCATGCCATTTCTCCCCAAGTGCTCTCACTGGCTTAGCCCAATATTTCCTTCCCTTCTTTTGTGCTTACAATGTTGAGCTCATTTGTGTTGCATGGTCATTGCTTACTTTAACCTGTTTGGTTCTTTTGGAGTTTTGCTGCTCTTTGAAATCTCTTTAGTTTGGTCAAGCAAGTTCTCTTCTCCAAGCAGCAGTGCAAGCAGTAGATGAGCACAGAACAGCTGGTGATTTTCTACTCTTGTCAGATTTTTGCCCATTATTGAAGATTTTGGGATAAACAGGAGCATGGAGAGTGATGCAGCAAACCCAGTTCTAGTCTCCTTTCATCTGTCAATCTCCTTTGGTGACAGTAATTTTATCCATCACAAAGTGGACAAAGTTTATCCTAAGTGATAGTGTTTCATCTCGGGTTCCTACAGATGGAAAAAACACCAAATATGAAGCAGAGAGATGAGTCGATAGGCTCTGTAAACCCTAGGATCCAATTCATTCAGGAGCTGTCATACCAATCTTCTTTTCTTTAGAAGATACATTTTTTACATTTTCCTTTTTATCCAAATGGGTTTCAAGACACAGCCTCTGGATCTCATCACACAGACACTTACTGTCTCCTCTGTAGCAGGTCAAGGGGAAGCTGCACATTTTCTAAATATGATGGGTGAAAGTATGCATGCCTTGTGCTGTTATTATGGATGATTGTGGAGACTGTTCCTAAGGATAATGTTTTTTTTCTTTCTGGGCAATAATGCAGAACGCTAACAATCACTAACTGGTCATTTTGAAAAGATATTAGTATTGTTTGCTGAATGTGGAGACACACTCTGTACCTTCTCTGCTCGTTAGAAACCTCACCAGATAAGCAGGGGTTGGGCTTTTTCTGACGTAGCCTTTGAACTCTCACAAAGAGAGATGAATTATGTCACTTTTTGACTGTAATCCAGGTTTCCAGATGCTTGCAGGAGCCACCACTCTTCACACTGTTCTGCATTGTATTTCACTTTGAAACTCCCAACATTTTCCTATGCCATGATGAAAAAGAAAGAACATTGGAATATCACACTGAAGTGCAACAGCCTATTCTCTTGCCTCCCTATTTTTGATGAAGATCATGCGTATCTGAGCTGATTTTGCATTTGTTGAGGACTAGAACTCATGCTCTATAAGCAAAGGTGTTTAGCATTTCAAATTAACAAGACTTTTCATTATTCAACTACCAGAACAAGGTATATTGTCATACACCCCAGCAATCCTGTGACTGTCAGTAAAAAGCAGTGGGATAAGGGAATGAAAGAGAGGTGTAAAATCTTTACACTACGCTCTTGTGTGCAGTCGATTTTCAGTAAAAGAGACTGACTTTCCCTCAGGCACTGGGAAAGGGAAGAGGCTGGTGGCAGTGCTGAATACAGAGAAAACCAGAATCCAGGCCTTGGAGAGCAATTAGCATTTTCCATCTACATCCTTTCAGAGCAATGGTGAAAACCCCACAGCTTTGCCACATTCCAGCCCACGAGGTTACATTACGCTTATGTCAAAGTCATTTCTTCTCCTAAAGGACTACAGTAGTATTGTATTAGTATCTACCAGTAGTGTAGATAGTGGTACAGCTCCAGCAACGAACAGAAGGTTTGAGTTGCCATTTTTATCCACCCTCTTAACTGCCAAGACCACCTATGAAGTCCAGAGTCCAAGAGCTAGTACCAAATACCAAATATATCTGACTAGTGTTCATCAGTCTGTGCTGGAGAGCAGTAACTGGCTCTCGGGAGAGCCATAATCTGCCAAAAGAGCAGCTTTTAAAACCCAGAATGCATATTTGTGTCAGGACTGTGAAATGATACATTTTATATGCAAGTGCTATTCTGCTAACATTATTTATTAGGCAGCTTTAAAGAAAGCAAGAGGTTTTGTTTCTAAATCCTGAGTGCTAATCATTGAGATTCCTCATTTTATCTATTTTTGTATTTTTAATTTTAGCCATTTGCACTTATGAACCTCACACTGGGGAATGAAATGAAACAAATGGAGCCGAAGATTCATCTCTTTATATGTTTGGCAACGCACATTTTCCCCACACTGCAAATATGTCTCCACACTGGAAGAACCAAGAATCATGAATAGGGCTGAGAGAATACGTTCAGTTTGCAAAGCCCAGACACCCCTCAATCCCTGTGCTGTGGCTACTGGCAAGAGCCACTGGTAAAACAAAAATATACATCTAAAAAGCATCAGTGCTCACCACCTATTTACACATGGTTTGCAAGGAGCTGTAAAACCCAGGCTTCACAGGATGAGGGGAGAAGGCTGCCAAAGGGTTAAATGTTTCCTGCCTTTAATCTAGAATCACGTAATGTGGAATGAATGTTTGAGCTCAAAATGTTTCCTCACTCTGACAGTTTCATGGTGTGAGGTCAAAGTGTGGGAGAGATGGGGAGAAAAGAAGGGGAATATGGAGTGGTAAGCCAGTAAACCCAGAGAAACACACAGACACTCAGAGAAATAAAAAGAGTGGTTTCTCAAGCAGCTCCAACCCGGCTGGAAGGGGCTGTGGTGGAGCCATAGGCACAGTGTGTATGACTTTAAGGACTTCCTGCTCTGGGCTGCCTCTGCTTCTCCCATGTGTGCGTGCTCCCGCTCTGGGCACAGTTCCCACGCTACATTGCAAACTGCGCCTTGAGTTTCTCACAGTATCTCTGCCCAGACACAAACTGCAGCTTCAGTCCTTCCTGCACCCTGCGAATTCAGGAGGTGGGACTCCTTTGGGGGTACTGCTTGCTATATTTATTTTTCCTGCCTGTGTGGATCTTTTCCTATGCTACCAGATCTGTTTCGTACACCAAAGGGCTCTACCCAATGCTGCAAACTTCAGTTTAAAAACTCATCAGATTTCAGAATAATGTGATTTTTTGGACCAACCTGATCTCAGATCACAGACTGGCCTGGTTTGATTTCATTTGCAGGCCTTCCTACAAGGACAAAGCAATCACTCATTCATGACTATCATGATGTCAAAATATATGTCTACAGATCAATGCATCACCTTTGTCTGTTTCCCTTGTACTTTCCACCTCTTCTGCCACGGGCAAAAGTTTCCATTTGGGGAATTTTTACTTACTTAATTTCTTGCCAATTAACATAAACTTCTAATCACTGATACAGGGACTGAGAAAAAAAAGAAAATGTAAACATTTACACAAACACTTAAGTAAATGCATTTTATTACCCCTGCCCCTTAACCCAAACACAACAGTCTCAACATCCCTGTTTTCACCCTGGGTTACACTCAGTCCACCCCAATTCCTTGCTTCTTTTTCTTAAATAAGTCTGAGCAAGGGCATCACGTGCTCCTTTGGTGGGCTGATGTTTTGACATGCGATGGGGTGTTGCATGGGTCTCAGAGCTGCTAGTGACAGGCACATGGCACTCCATGCTCATCTCCTCCACAGGTCACCCCTGCAGCCCCTGGCGTGCACTAACTGAGCGCTTACACATCAATGCACTAAACCCTACAGTTTATGCCAGATAAGGACCCCCCCTCCCCAAATGATGGCAGTAACACAAAGAGATTTGGTAGATCAGCCTACTGCTGAGAATAGTAAATTCTGCATCTTCCCACCAAATGATAACAAACGTCTGAAGGGAATCAGCTGACAAATCCTCTTGCTCAACACCACTTGCCCCTAAGATGCATGAAAAAAACAAACTCCTTTCATGGCAGGAAATCCTCAGGCCAGTTTGTCACCAGGATTCAAAAAGATTTAAATAACAGAGCTACTAACAGTAGATTTTGACTGGTGAATGATACAGCCAGAAAAGCTGGTCAGCAAGCATTTTTGTGGGCTGATAGGTACAAATCCTATTTTAAGGCTACTGGGCAAATGTGGGTTCTAATGCTTTCAGGATAAAGATGCAGGCTCCTCCAAGGAGGAGGACTCTGGAGCTCTTTTTAGGAGTTCTACATGAAAACAATTTCTTATGATTTAGGAAAAGGTCAAGCTCCTGCCCACAGCTCCAAACATTTTATTTCTTAAATGGGCCACATGAAAATTCCTGGGATTAGACCCACCAGTTTTCAGCACGTAGTTTCAGCCTTCAAACTGACCTGAAAGATTCTAATTTAAGTGTTTTTTTTAATGCCTCTGTGTGTATTGTGGAACATCCTTTGTGGGACACTACCAGTTCTTCTAGTTCCCTATCTTCACACTCCCCATCTCTCAGGCACATTTCTCTGCTAGTGCAAGATGTAATGTAACTAAGGGACTAAGCACAGTGCAGGGTGTTGCTCAGGTTGTCCCACTCCTATGCTTCAGTTCTAATAAAATTAAAATGATACTTCCTTCCTTTGTAAAGTGTTTCGAGATCTATTGATTAAAACTCCTGTGTGTAAGCCAGGTGCCATACTGTTTTCAATATTCTATTGCTGCACCCTTGTATGGAGAAGAGCTGATGGTTTGTTATTAATAGAGCAGGAAGTGGGGATTAAACTTTGCTCTTTAGTCACAAACAAAAGCTACAAGAGCTCTGTAGCTTCTGGGTAAACATAAGAATGAACAACTGTTTCTAAGGAAAGTGAATCCCAGAAGTAGAAACCCAGATTGATGTCTCACAGGGAGCTGAATTAAAACAAGGTCAGGCTTGGCAGCCTGCCTCCTCTTCACCTTGTGAATATTCTCCAAGGGACAGATCTGGAACATAACTGTTTTGACACAGGGTTTCCTGTTGCAAATGCTCTGTGCAGGCTCCACATCAAGCAGCTGGGATTTTTTTTTTTTTCATATGTGCCTAAGCCATGTTTTCCAGTGGTGGAAATTGCCATAGCACCATGAGACTCTTGTGGATCAAAAGAAACCCAGCTGTCAGTTTTTATTAGCTGAGGATTCAACCCAGCCTAAAAATCACCCACAGCAAAAAAACATTTCTGAGGCTAGGAAGGTAGTTTCTTATATGCAGACAAAGTAGGGCAGTCATCTTTTCAAAGCCCAGGTTACCTCTGCAATTGCAGAGAAAGCTTTGCAGGGGTAGCCTTTGTGTCTACCGATCGTCTCCATTAAGTCAGACGGAAAAAGTTTTGAGAGTTGTCTAAACAAAAGCTCTGCGTGTTTAGTCGCCCTCTGATTTGCTTTAAACTCCTCATGCATATTTTGCATGCACTTTCCAGGAATAGCCCAGCGAGATTCATCCTGGCACAAGAGCTCTTGGTGACTAGGATTGATGTCTTTAGGATATCAGTTACCCTGTTGTGCAGCATCAGACTACTACGATACATGTGGGAGTCCTGATCCACCTGTGGGCTACCAGACTATCGTAAAACAAACATGACATTACAGCAACAACCAAATAGATTATTTATAGATGCACCAGTACCTTCTAGCATGGTACAGAAGGTTGTGAGCTATCACTGGCCATGCCGGTACATCCAGATAGCACAGCAATTGCCTCCGCAGCCATACCAGACCCGGGCCTGAAAGCAGCAAAGTTCTGTTAGCACAAAGCTGCATTCTAGCTAATAATCCCTGCTTAACTGCAAAAATGTAGCACTATGCTAACACAGCCCTGCTGCTTCCAGTTTTGGAGCTGGTTTGGTCGGCATTAACCGAGGACTCGCTGCCCCACACTCTATTGTGTGATGTAGACATGCCCTTGGAGTTATACAGCTGGGTATTTGTTCTGGAAATGCTAGTATACTCACCCACTCAGCACAGAAACAATGCAATGTGATTTTTTTTTCCAAGTGGTCATAATTAACAAAGCACAGCCCATATAATCATACAGCACTGCTCAACATCATTACAGAAATACACAGAAAAAGAATTACCTCCCCACTGCTTTTGAATAGCACAAAAAAAGTAAATAATCTTACCACAAGAATTCAGTGAGAAAAACAAAGCCTAAATTCATCAGCAGTATCATCTCCCCGCCTTTAAAGTTCAAGCAGTGTTTAATAAATGCTCTATGTCATAAGCAGCCTTTACAATCACTGCACACTTACTGTGCTGTGAATTGGAGATGTGACAGACACGGTGTTCTGTAAACATCTAAGCTCACCAGAGCATGGTCATGTATTATAACACCAGTGGTGGCAGTAGCCATGCCACTGCGGTGCATGCCCAGAAATCCAGGTCTAAGAAGGAGCTTTCACGTAAAAATAAACAGGACTGTCTGGTCCAGTTATTTAGCAGGGCATAAAAGCAATTAAAGAGATACTGAGGAAACCAGTCATGGAAAATTTAGGTCATACTATTTAAATTCAGTTTTATGGTTATGTTCCTTCTTTAGTTTCTTTCCCTCCCTATGCTTTACTGTTGTTTCTAATAATGATGGCAACTACATAAGCATCAAGATCTTTGAAGTGCTTTTCTGACTATCAATGCCCAATTTACCTTTCAATGTTCCAGTAAGTCCAGATGCCCCGATAAAGATATCATCACTACCTGTAAAGTAAGGAGCAGGAAATAAAAGGAACTATAAGGAGCCACTCTGCCTAGGTCCATTATGTGAGTTTTATGAAGTCCCAAAATTTAAAAAACAAAACATAAATTTAGTACCAGCATATTTCAAGCAAATGTAGAGTAAAAAAAGAGCCTCATCAATGTAAGCCTGTTTTTCTATTACTAGTACTTCTGTATGCATGACATTTTTTCATTTCATTTCAGTGGATCAGCTTGCTGAATAATTTTTTACCTTGAAATTCTAGCCTCTGTTAAGGAAGATACTTTAACCTCCATTCTAAGCAGCAGGAAAAAGCGCATGAGCACTATCTAGCACTATAGCCGTGGTTCCCAGATCACTGGTGGTTTACAAGGCCATGATAAAAGACCTGCAGTTAACCTGCAGAACCACAATGTCTTTTGCAAATTTTCAACTGAAAATGCTGGGCAGGTGCATGGCAATCTGCAGTCATTTCTTTATGGTTAACAGCACTCTGTAGTCCCACAAATCTGGGAATTGGTAGTCTAGGCTAGATTTGGTCTTAAAGGAAGGATAACAGCAAGTTATTTTTGCATTCTAGGCCAATTCATATATGATAAATGATTATTCTCAGTTCTTCATTGGTACATAACTTCTTTAACATCCTCTCTACATACACTATGAAGGCAGTTATGTGTCATTGGAAACTCAGTTTTATATTGTACCACTTTGAGTGACACAAGGGCTGTGTGGAGGGGTACACTTTATACCAGCCTTTAGGATCAACATTTTCCACTACCAAAGTCTCAAACTATGTACTTTAGCTGCCCCACTCAGGCATCCAAATAAGCATCTGGGGATTTAATGAAAGAGGATGGCTGTTCACCAGATGTCCATGGACATATAATTGATCTAGGATATATGGACATCACTGTAGAATTTGGCAAAATATCACCTGGGAGATTAGTAGTTAAACCACAGGAAACAAGGCTTGGTATAAGGATTTCACCATAGATAGAAAACTATTTAAAACAGAAATGATAACAGAAAGGATTGAAAAGGACTGGACTGGTATAGGCCAAATACTAGAATTTCTGAAGAATCGGATTTGGAATCAATCTTCTTAAATGTTTTTATGAATGACCCTGGTACAAACCGTCAGAACATGTGAGTAAAACTTTGTGATGATGTAAAGCTGGGAGGCACCGTCAATATACTGGAAGATCAGAGTGCCCAACAGGAAAAATGGCGTTCCTCTGGGGAATTGACTCATAGTAATAGACTGCAAGAGCAAACACCTAGGGACCGAGAACAAGAATTTCTCCCAGAAGCAACACAGGAAGAGAAAGGCCAAAGCATGCTACAGTAGCATGTATGAATATCAATATGTTGCAGCTGTGAAACAGGAAATGTGATCCGAGGATGTCTCAGGCAAAATAATTACAGCAAAGGCTGGGTGTATGAGTGGCATTGTACACGGGCTGCCTGAGACCTTCCCCTGAGTACAGCACACAGCCCTGGTCACCCATATTCATTATAGGACAGGTGCAGGCAGAGGAATTACTGAGGGTAGGAAACCTGTCCTATCAGAGAAGGCTGACGCTGGGATTATATTTTTATATCTCTGACCTCCAAAGATCCTGGAGCAGGCTCCAAATGTGTTGTTATGTCCACACGGTATAGCACATTATGCACGGAAATATTAGCGCAGATGTGATTTGATGTTTGGTGGTAGGGCTACGTACACAGTTCCCGTGCCCCCGCTGGAGCCTCCATCTTCTTGTTCTTGCCCCTCAGGCTGCTTCTCTCTGTCGTGCTGACACAAACATTTCTGCAGTCACCTGGAGACAGAGTCAGAAAATTGATCCACCCAAAGAACAATGCAGCAATAGTAAAAAGGTCATTTTTCAAGAGCAAGACTCTAGACAGTCAAATACATCTGGACTTCTTTGAAATCTGAGATTTGCTCAGTCAGTGGTGACTTGGGAATCGCGGGGAAATTGCATTTTCATTGTGCAGGAAGGCCTTCACAAAGGTGCCCTATTTGGGCTTGCGGCAAGTATACTGAGACAAAGTTACTCGCTACACACGCATTACAGCTGTGAAGAAAAATTTTTTAGCTAAGGAACAACGTTGAGCAGGAATTACTGAAGAAAGTGGCTGTGAATTCCAAGTGGTCTGGAAATTAGAAGCTGGTTTCTATCCATGGGAGCAGGTGAAATTCTGGAAGAGCCTTCCAGTGGGGAACAAACATTTTAACTGGTTTTAAGAAGAGGTTTGCTCCTTAGGGACTGTACGAGACAGCTTTGAAATAGTTGGAAGTGTCCAAGGAGGCACGTACAGAGCCAAAAATTAAGTACCCTCCTCCAATAATCTTTGTCACAGAATACAGTAAAATGTGTGGCACGTTTCTCTACATAAATAAAAAATCTTGACCATTTCTCTCCACGTTGTACCTTTGCAATATGGTGCAAATTTCTCCACTATTGTTTATCAGCAGTTTTCACTCAAATATCTCAAGATAGCTCAACCACACAATGTGCAAGACAAGAGAACAAGACTTGAGAGACTTACTTTCTTCTTGGAAGGAACAAGTCCTAAAGTAAGTGGGAGAAGGGCATATCCTAACTGTTTATGCTGGACTTGTTGCACTGCATTCATCTCCATACCATTCTTCACTTCAATATTAAGGTTTTCCATCCTGGCTGATTGACTCTGAGGGTTTTAAATATACAGAAAAGAGGAGCTGGCCGCTATGGCTAAAAAATGGTTGCAATAACGATGACTGATCCTAAACAGAGGAAAAAAATCAACTCAAATTGATAGATGAGGAATAAACCAGGATTTTCTTCCGCACCACCCTAAAGCTGCAGCATAAAGTTGGGATGATGCAGAGATTTCCTTTAGTGCATGCCTATCCAAGAAGCATGGCCATGGCCTTGGTGCATGTCACAAGTACTGGGGCCCCAGTGAATTCCCACTGTCTGCAAACCTGCGATGACACCTACTGGTAACCAACCAAAGATGTTCCTGCTTACGAACAAAGTGAGCCTGCTTGCTTCCAAGAGTAAAAGAGATTTATTTTTCTGTCCTGGCTTTCCATCATCAAGGTTCTCCACAGTGGTTTGTACATTCTAGTGCAGGAAGCTGGGCCGTGTTTAGCCTGGTTTGTTTGTAAACCACTCATTTACTTCCACACTAACAGTTCTGTCATCCTATAGGATAGGAATTGCCCTTAAACTGCAGTCCTCAGCACCCAGCTCCTAAGTAACTGCCCTCTGAAGGCCTTGGTGACCCTCTTTATCTGCAGTTTTCAGCGATGACACCTAGAAGATCACTTGTGAACTGGTGAAATGAAGCCAGCATCACTTCTAAAATAGTCTCATTGCAAACAGCACGGGAAAGCAACAGTATTTGATAAAAGTCTTGTTTTAGAACCCAATACCAGAAAGTTTCAGAGCCAGTGATAGTGCATTTCTTTCAAAAACCTTTGTTTCAGCACCTTAAAATGAAGACTTTGACAAAATATATCCACCAAATATGTGGAGGACTGATGGTATGCTAAGCACTTCACAAACCAAAGGAAGGTAGGAGACATGACCAAACTGTGAAAAGTCTCAATCCTCAGCTCAGAGTTAGCATTATGCTTTTCTAATTTTGAAGAAATAACATGGAAAGAATGGGAGGAGTGGGGAGGGAGAAACTGCATATATTCTGAAAGCTGGGTGGGGTTTAATATGTATTCTGTCAGTCGGCTGGAACATGGCAGAAAGATTAACACTTGTACAGGGTGCCATAACTCACAGGAAAAATACAAGCAAAGTAATTAGGCTCAGGAATCCCACGTGAGATTTCCTTACTGAATTCCTCAGATTTGTCCCAGATTTTAAATGGTTTCCTTTGTCTTTTTCTAACATATTTCTGTGTGGCACTACAGCCACGTATAAAAAAAAAATCAAAGTTCCCTAAACTATTTCTAGGACTGTAACAGTTGACTGAAATTATTCATTTGCATTAAAGAAAATCTGCAGTAAGAATGTTCTGTATTTGCAAATAGGTAAAGAGTTGGACAGATGGATTAGCTGTTGGCATCCCTGAAGAGTACTCAGCCTAGATTAATCTCATTAATTTTGGATACCTACAGAGTAGACATAAATATTCCAACTTCTCTCTACAACTAAGAGAAATGAGTACTTGAAGGGCGCTCTTCGTCTCATCCTACACATCTGGAAATATCTCTGCCAGGGGGAGACGAATTGTGCCTGAAAGAAGAACCTATTTTTCCCTTATATGGAGGCATCATACATCTCAACCTTATACATTACATATAAAATCCTATAAGGAGAGTCTGGACAACTATCTTGTGTGGCAAATACCTGGCAAATATCTAGTGTGAAGCGATGCAGTCTCTCCCCACATGTTAAGAGAAAGACCTTCTTGCAACAGCATCTGCTGTGCATAGCATACACTTCTACTGCAAAGGCATAATGAGAGGCCTTGTTAATTCCTTTTACGAAGGGATTACCATTTTTTCATTAAATTTTCAACTGAAGTAGGTATTGCATTGTGATATCTTGTGGTCACGTTAGCCCACATATTTTAAGGCTTAGTTTTACCTCTTTGATTAACACAAATGAGACAAATTACACCTGTAACAGCTGATGGTCCAAGACCACCCAAAGCCCCCAGTGTCTCTTACAGTGGCACAAAACTGCTCAGCCAAGGGTGTCCCAATGAGTTGTCACAGTGGCAGCACCAATGCCTGATGAGGAGTACAACTACCGGAGCACATTTTTTTTACATCACATCTGTCTTTTTTTTCTGTCAAATCATCCCATGGTTAAGGGTCTCTTGTTTGAGACATCAGGAGCAAAGTCAGCTGCCGATGTAACTTCCTACAGCAGTTTCTACAAGTATTCCCTTGCATTAATCATAGCGCTTCTGTATGACTACAGTCACTGAGGGGCAATTCCTATCCAGTGTAGAAAGCCATCACAAGCTGCAGAGCATTGTTTGAGCTCTTAATTTGGGCATAAGTAGCATTTTCCTCATCCAAAACTTTCTGTGGTAAAATAACATGTAGAACACACTCTTTTTGTGTGTCTCCAGGAAACAATTTAGCTTCCAAATGGACTAGTTTGTCCATGGTTATAACAGACAAAGAGCTAATATACTATTTACTTAATTTGGCAAATTTCAAAATCTTCCTTTAATTAGAGCTAAATACAGTTTGTTCTTGAAATTCATTTATTTATACTACTCAGTGTCCCCACTGACATAATCAAACGAGAACTCTGCCTTCAAACATGTTTTTCCTCCTGCATTTAGAGCTCATGACATTCCACAACACTTTGAGGCCAAAGTCTGACTTAAAGAGAACCAATTCTTTGGCAGGAGTAACTTCTTGTGAAAATATTTTTGGCCCAGAATGGCAAGGCTTATATAGCTCCCCACAGTTCCCTATCGCTAAAATAGCACAAGCTATTATGGAATGAAAAGGAGTCATGAGGCTAAGCCAGTGTCCTCTGGATCACTGCAAATCTGAGAAGCTGATCCAATTTAAGAGTCTGTCCTAAGAAAAGATGGATTTCTTTTTCCCCAAAAATCACATTATCATTAAAACTTGTTGAGCCACATAAGACAATAGCATCTTGAAGGGTGAAAGAATAAAGCTATCTGTTAATTCACCTGCATGAATTGCCAGAATTCAAATGCTTTTTTTCACAGTAACACCTAGCTTGAAAATGAGCAGTCACCATTAAAAACCACTCAAGATACACAGCATGATTTGATTAGCTGTACAGAAAGCCTGGATTAGCAGCCCTACTGTATTAGCAGCTGATGAGCTATTACAGCTTGAGCTCCTGCATCCCCACTGTGTGCAGCACTTGAGCTTGAATCCCCCTCTCCAATAGCCTAGCTGGTGCAAGCTTAAAGGACCGACTAATTTGGACTACAGCTTAAGGTGGGGACAGGCCATGGGTTAGGATTACAGCCAGCTCAGGTACCTGCACACGCCACTACTGTCACTTCAGGGATCGTTGTATAAACATGAAGGAAAACAGAGTATGACGGGGAGCTAGGAAGAGATAGTGGGGTTAGTCCTAATGTCACTTCAACAAGAGTGGAAGATCTTGAGAAGTTTTTTTCCAGAGAACTACTCCATGTGAATTTAGTGTTCTTAGAGTTTAGGAGACAATTATCCTTCACACAAAACTCATCTTTCTCAGAGTGAAAGACTTGACACAGAAAAAGCTAACATGTCAAAGTCCCCTTTCCTCCACCTTTTAACCTTTTGTAACCATTTATACCTCTAGAACAAAAGGTGAAACAAATGAAATTTCACCAATACAGCATTGTGGTATTTTACAGCTTTTTCATAGAATTCCAGACTGGTTTGGGTTGGCAGGGACCTCAAAGCCCATCCAGTTCCACCCCCCCTGCCCTGGGCAGGGACACCCTCCACTAGCCCAGGTTGCCCAAAGCCCCATCCAACCTGGCCTTGAACACTGCCAGGGAGCCAGGGGCAGCCACAGCTTCTCTGGGCACCCTGGGCCAGGGCCTCAGCACCCTCATAGTGTCGCCTGCGGGAGGCGTGTGGCGACCTGTGGGAGAGGGCTGTGTGCGGCCAGGGTGCCCCCTCCCATCTGTATGCGGATGTCAGTTTTAGCACATAGCGATGTAAGTAGCAACAGACAGTTTTAGAAAACAGAGAATTAAAGCTGCTGGATGCCAATATGCAATTAATCTGGTTTTATTTGCTACTTCAGGTTTTATTAATATAACAGAAAGAGAATCAGGGGACCAGAGCTGAATCAAACACTTCACACCAAGAAGATTCAGAAGTTTTTTTCTAAGTTATTGTTATTTTCTGAGCGTACAATAGAAACCAAATGTCTCCATGAGGATTAGGCCATAAGCCACTCACAAAAAATAAGCATTGCCAAATATAAAGTGTCCCAATTCTTTTTTTTTCTGTCAGCAAACAAAACACCATCATCTTGTTTACACAGAACAGTAACCAGCTTTGCAATTAAGTAAGGCAAAAAATTCAACAACTGATTTGCATTATTTTCCATGAAAATGGAGGATTTATCAAGCCAGCAGAAAGGTACGAACAGCTGATTTCTCTCCAAGGAACAAGGTGCGTCAGGTTAAATTGCATTGCTTGTTGATATCTACAGAGGAACCACAATAAAAAGAACAACACAGTATGAAGGGCCAACCATTTCCATTTTCCTCTGAGAAGCTATTAGTATGAATTAAAAACTGTTAGTCACTGCAATGTGTAGGTGCAGGACATAGAGAATAATCCAGATCACTTTTAGTGAGAGCTTTTCTAAATCCATAAACAAATTTATTAAAAAGTTAGGTCCTTACTCAACACTGGAATGACAGTGCAAATAATAACTGCTCTGCATGTAGTCACCCTGATACCACCCCTGGGCAAGGCACAGTGACTTACTCTCTTTTTAAGCTGCTGCCAGCCAAAGCCAGGGTTGTCTTGATCCCTGTCTCAGAATGCATCAAGCACAGTGTTGGTGTTCATATAATAGAGAATGATGGTTAAAATCCCAGAAAACTACCATAAATACAGGGGGGAACCCATCTGATGTGAGGACAACTGGTTACTCTGTCAAAGGTAGATCAGCCAGTATGGGAAATGACAGCTCAGGGTCAAAGTCTCTTTACTTTTGAACATTTCCAAATGTGATGCACTAGGACTTAGCTTATTATGGAGAGATTTAAACTGCAGGTTAAGATCTAAGCACACTTTTATGTTTGGGTCAAACTATTGGATTAGAAGAGTGTCAACTATTTCTAGCCATCTTTTCACAAAGCCTCAGTTCTGTGGGTATTTGTTCTGTGTATTTTTACATGGAATCAGGACCAATTTAAGATTATGACACATAGCTAGGTTTTGTGGATCTGCATATTAAGGGCATATCGCTATTGTCTGGAGAAATGCTTGTTCACCCAATTTAAGCAATCCAACATTAAGTAAATCAACATGGTGTTAAGAAAATTTCAGTTTCAAAAGATGAGATCATGTAACCTTAACTTTTCTGTCTGTTATTTACAGTGGGTAGGCAGAATTCTTGCAGTTGTGCTTTTTGACAACCTTCATATATTTAGTCAGAAATCTTTGTTTCTGGAATCTTTCTGTGTTGTCATGGAAATTATCACCATGTCCCTAAGACAAGGATAACAATTTTATAACAAATTACAGGAGATAGGGAAGGAGATTATTTTGGCGTAAGACAATACTTACAAGGAAAAAAAATTCACACAACAGTTTTGCACCCTTAAAAGGCATCCAATTAAAGATTACTCTCTAATCTCTGCCCATTCTTTACAACTAGGCAAGTATGAAATCTAGCAATCTGCAGAAGAGATTTTTTTTTTCAGGATTCAATACAGGGCAGCCCATGCAGTCCAGTGAAGATTGGCCGGGCCATCTCAGGCTGCTTCCAACCATTCATCCTAAGCACCGTGCACCAAAATCTAAGAACAGAGCATAGCAGAAGATACGGCTCTCATTCAGATTTCTGACTATTTTAATACCTGAATCTTGCAGACTATTTCTGTCATAGACACCCTGTGCAATCACCATGTCTCTAAACCTTTACAAAATTATTCTTACATGAAAATCATCTGAATGGTACCCAACATAGATCTTTAACAACAGGGGAAACTCTTACTACATAAGGAAAGGGATGTGGAAACTGCTTTTAGCAGAGAAGAGAAAGATGCTTTCCCCTCTATTGCTGTACTATAAATTTTGCGGATGCATCCAAGTTATCTGGCAAGCAAAGAAGAAAGATCTTCTAGAAGGCAGAGACCTGTTGTTCTGGGCTGTATCCTAGGCCACATATGCTTTTCTGCTAGCTCTAAAGAGCCAAATGCAGGAGGATTCTTTAAAGGGGCATTTTCTCAGGGAGGGTGATTCTGCTATAAAGGAACCATGTTCACGTGCAACTTCCAAAGCAGAGGGATTTGGCCAGGCATGAAATTTTTCGTCTTGCCACAGTAAGTTAGATAAATAGATCGTTTGGCCTGAGAATGGCTTTCAGGGGGTCATTCTGAATTGCCAGTTCTAAAGCAGGTTTCTGCTATTCCAAAAAAATCAGGCAAGCTCCAGAAATCAGAGCACAAAGAAAGCTGAAAGCCAGCTTTGCCCTCATCAGGCCTATCAGATATGAGAACCAAAAGGTTGATCGTGATAAGATTAAAGCTTGGATACTAAACAATCTATCTCTTGCTAAAACTTCAACCCTGCTGCCTTTCATGGTTACCTGGACTCACTGACTAGAATACTAAAGAATGCAAAATTTCTGCTGCTTTGCATTTAAGGCATAACTAATTGACCTACAAACAAAAATAGCAGTTCTGCAGCTGTTTAGAAAACAAAAATACCTGAGATGATTCATAAGAACAGAACTGATATTTCTGATATTTTTAAAGTGAAAAACAAATGGGAATAATCAAACTTAGAAAAATATCCAGAATTTTTTTTTGTCTTCTTATTTTTTGCTTGAGACACATTGTTGATTATTTTGGTTTTCAGACTATTTTTTAGAATTAATTTTAATTTTTTTTTATTTTGCAGATAGGACAACACAGTAGTACATGGAATCCAAATAAAGGTATTTCAACCTTTTGCTGGTTGCATATAGCCAGAGCACAGCTCTGTGTTATATGCACTGGAACATGCTGCCCAGGGAAGTGGTGGAGTCACCATCCCTGAAGGCATTTAAAAGACACATAGATGTGGCACTTAGGGACATGGTTTAGTGGTGGACTTGGCAGCATTAAGTTAATGGTTGGACTTGATGATCTTAAGAGGTTTTTTTCCAACCTTAATTATTCCATGATTCTATGTCTGAGCTGCTTTTAGTCCCGTTCTTGGAAAACCTACGAACAGACTCGATGAATGAGATCTTGGATTAAAAAAAAGCTCTTAATAATGCATTGAAAATATTTTTATTGTTGGGGTTTTTTTTCCAATATTGATATTTGAAATTGTAACTACTTCAAGAAATTGGAGTTTCAAAATTTTATTTTCCTTGCTACTTTGTAATTATCAAAAGCACTTCTTTCATTTATAAAAGTAAAGATTTTTCACATTAAAAGAGATTTGTCAAAGTGAGATGGCCCTAAATTAAAATACAAAAAATCCCAGGTGCTTTGAGTTTCTCCTTTCTACACGATTTAATGTGTTCAAGTAGCAATTTCAACCACTTACCCGTAGAGGGCAGATGCTGACAATAATTTGAGGCTACAGCAAGCCTGCGGTTATTTAAAGTGCTAAAGCTGAGAAAAGGAGTAGGATGCATTTTAAGACCATCACTTACGAATGTGTAAGTATGATAAAAGCTCTCCAAACAGCAATCATTGCAGCTGACATAAAAGAAGGAAGCTCACTGCTGAGGGAAAAAACCTCCTACTTGAAAAACAAAACAAATCCCTTATTTTCTTCCTGTCGGACAGTAACTAATTTCAGTCCAATTATTTATTTCAAAAGAGTAAAGAAACTTCCATGTCTGAAAACCACAGAGAAAAGCGGTTCAACACAAAACACCCGAGCCCTGGTAATGGTGCCAGCTCCAAAGAAGCTGCACTGTTGGGGTTAGGGTGGCTTTGAAGATTCGAATGGCTGGTTAAAGGCCTGCACAGAAGGACCAGGCAAAGACAAACAAGCCTCAAAGGCACAACACACACGCCCCCAGACCTGATAGCATCCTTTAGCCACTTCAAAAGAGCTCAGGTCTGTTTGATATTCACTTTTCCTCCTTGAATTTGGAAACATGTAAACAGAGAGCTGGGCCAGCAGCCTTGAGCTGAATGCAGGATCCACGGAGGGAAGTGGGAGGGGTCCGTGGCACAGCTGGCCTGGCCTGGCTGTTGTCAAACGGGAAGGTCTATCTGGTGCTGGCCCCTGTAGATCAAACAAAAGATACAGCCCCTTTGAGAATATATGACTGTGTACATTCAGGAACTTCCTGGCCTGGCACAAGGTTGCTGTACAGGATTTCATGCCAGACCTCCTTTGCTGGGTGTCAGGATTTTCTTGTAATTCCTGAGAATCGTCCAGTTTCTCTGAATGACCCCACTCCTGGAATTTGCTGTGCATGCATACAGTCCTCAGCCTTCGTAATAAAGAGTACACTTTAAACAGCTGAAGAAGAAAAAGCAAAAACTGTAACCCTAAAGGATGCAAATCCAGGAAGAAAGCAAAAATAACTCAGTGTTCATTATTTTTAGGTTAGCAAGAATTTTATGAACCATCTCATAGTTGGGTGCCTGACTCGTGATACTTAAAAGCTTGAAGATGTCAAACCTATAATTATTTACTACTGGAAAATCAAAGAGAAACACCAATTTTCATAAACCTCAAGCTTCAGAAGCCAATCTCTGCTTGCACCAAGAGCCTCTTTTTGAAGTAGGTCATTCTTGAAAGGCTCTTTATGGACATTCCTCTGAGACACCCTGCCCTGACGTCTGCTGGAGATGGCAAACAAGAGTAAATGAGCCACCAGTCGGATGAGTTAGCAGTTCCTTGAGCAGTAAGGTGCCTGCTGACCAAAATATGTGGTCAGCAAAACATGTGAATAATTCCTCAACGGTCAATCCTGTGGTGTCACCACTTTTGTTGTTACTCTGTTAGAAAATAAAAGGGGAAAAAAACCTGACTTTGCCTGAGCTTCTCTGGGTTGATATTTCTCCCCAGAGCCCTTCACCAAGAGAAATTTCTCATTGTGCCACCGACTCTCTCTCCGCAGCCCTCACTCAGACTGCCAGCCTGCCTTTAAAGTACCTTATACAGGTCCCACAGAACTTTTGCAACAGTTCTTGCTCTGCAAAACAAATTCCTGTTGCCCTCCCACCCTTGCTCTGCTCTCCAATCAGATCCCACCTCCTTCCTTCTTGCTTAAAATTGGGGTCACTTTGCCCATTGCCTGATACTGACATTGCAAAGCAGGGCTTGTAAATCCCATCACTGCTACCAAAAAGACTCCAGGGACCAAAAAACTAAGGAAAAAGCATCTGTGGTTAGTGAAGTTTTTTTCTTTCCCTAAATTTTCAGAATTCAGGTGGAATGAGCTTGCAGGTTCATCTCTGCATGCAGTCACTTGTGCAAACAGGGCTCTACTGCAAAGCAAAGGAGAAGGATAGAAACAAGAGATCTAAAGGCTCCCGTCTGTATGCTCTCAGGCTTCTTCCCTTTGCTTTATCAGGGTGCCTTACATTAAAAGGAATCTCGCAGTTTAAAGGTCGTGTCAGTCTGCAGCTGGCTATGAAAGACTCACCATGAAAATACTTCACCAGTGAGTGAGTGACTGGGTGGAGATGGCCTATGCACAGCCCCTCTGCAGCTATTGTTTGGCATTTTGTCTGAATAGGTTTGGAAGCCTCTTCCATGAAGAGCTGATCTTTTCTCCTCCTCTGCTACTTACTTCTCCCACTTTCATGTTTTGTACTTCAGAGCTGTGCTACTTTGCTAGCCAGGGTCAGCACAAGGCCATGACTTGTGACATGAGGTTAATGTAGTTGTTAAGTAACAACATGAGTCTTTTCAATGGCATGAATATTCCACCCCACCCTCTCCCAGACACACACACACGCTTTCTGTCTCAGGGCTGAAGCCTCAGTTGAATACTTGGTTAATGTAAAGGCGATCGTGTGAGTCTCTCAGACAATATGCAGTGCGGTTATACATATTTCAATTACCGCATACCCAGCAAAATAAGCTATTTAATATGTAGCATTGAAAGATTTCAAATCACTTTAAAAAGTTGGGCAAATATTGTGACTGCCTTTTGATAGCTGAAAATGAATGATAAATATTGACTGTACTGTTGACACTACATTGTGAACAAGAACAGAAAAGTGCGGGTTGATCCAAATCTCTAAATTTGCTGAACATCTGCAGTGTTCATTTACTTTAAGGAGGGCTGCATATGCTTAGGAAACAGCTTAGGTGATCTGGATGAGATTTTTGGAGATGGAGATGTGAAAATCTTGGAATTGCATTTTGAGTTTGCGAATTTTTGCAGTCAATGCACTTTGATGTGAGGGTTGTCTTTGGGGGGTTGAGAAGGAAGAGGGAGATGAAAGAAGGTTTTAGAAAGTGTCAAGCCAAGATGCACCAAATTTTTTTTCTGCCCTCTTCTGACAAACCACTAACAAATGCATTACTGGACCAATATCTTAACAGATAGTTCCCATTTCTATTTTCTGTACGTCAGATGAACATACTCCATGTAGTCTGTAACTGTCCAACATAAATGACAGCAGGATACTGGATCAGCTATTAGCATTATAATACGGTACAAGGCCCCTGTTTGATAACCACATGCGAGTGTGAAAGGGGCAATAGTCAGGGCTGGAGAAGAGAAATCCTACCGACTGTCTGCTTTGCTAATGACACAGCTTTGTCTGTGTCTCTGAATTCTGAAAGGAGTCTCAGAATATTTATTTACCTACCTCCCTTAATCTGATTGGAACCTTTTGATCTCAGCTGGATCTGACCACTCAGTTTACAAAGTACAATTAAAGACAGATAAAGCCTCTTGAAACCAAATTATTCAAATTAGAAGACACTAGAAAAGAAGCCCAATGATCTTAAGTCAGAAACCTGCAACTTTAATAACTAAGATTTTGAATCCAAGATCACCGCTGAAAGAAGAAAGGGGCTGAGGCAAGCTATACTTGATGTCTGGCTCTAAATATGAATCAAAGCAGCAAGGCAAAGCAATCCAAGCAATTTCACTCCAAGAAAGAGAATCTAATATCCAAATCTATTAGTTTAACAGACTTCTCTATCTGCAATAATCACACAGCTGCAGACTTGCAAACTCTTACTACTGTGTCAGATTTGTAAACCACCAGGTATTTCACAGCTACATTTCACAGTTTGTCAGAGCTATCAGGAAAAGAAAGCAGATCTCATTTCTCCAGAAAAGTAGATGTCAAAGCATTTTGGAATGGTTATTATTGTTAGAATTGGGAATACAATGCAATTTTGGTCTGCAGTGTATGTTGCAAAGCCATGGCTTAGCTTTCATAGCCAATATTAACCAGTAGAAACAGAAACATTCAGAATTGAATTCCTCTTTGATGCAAATCCCTCTGGAGGGACTCAAGAACTGCTGTCTCATAAGATGACATATCCAAGCAGGGCCATGCTAGTCATCAGAGATCCCCAGGTGTCATGAACAGGAAAGGAAATCAAGCTGTGTTGTTTTTCTCTTCAGTTCAGTTGTTACCCAATTGATGGGTGTGGTGATGAAGCTATGGAATGAGTCCCAAAGGACTGGCACCTCTCAAGCGCTGCCTTGCTTTTGTTTCAGACCTCCAAAGTACCATTTGAGATGAACACAGAAAATAAAAACATTAATTTACTATTTTGTGTACAGCCTAACGTGTTATTTCACAATCTCTTCTGTGTCGCTTGCTTAGTGATAGCTCTATTGTTCTAGATGGGTCTGATGCTTTACGGAAACCAGAGGTACCAGGTTTTGCTTTAGACAATTGTCACTAAAGCAGCTTTAAAAACAACTGTCATGAACTTACAACAGCTGTTCAGTTTTAAAGCAGCCTACAAAACATCTGTGAGAGGCCCCAGAGAAGGCAGTTGGTTCCTATATGCCACAGATGTGTAGACAGCAGGCGAGTTAAACACAGCAGGACAATTAGGGGCCCAAGGGAACGTGGGCTTTTCTTTCCTAAGGATGTAGTGAACTGTTTATGAGAGGCAATGGTCAGAACCAAATATGGGGCAAACTACATTCAGCACAGTCTCTGTCTCCTTCTAGGCGATTTCTAGTCTTGACTTGCAGCTACTGCTTTCTTCCAGCTATACTAACCTTCCATTGTATTCAAGATTCACCAAAGGGCTCAGATCCCAGGGTCTCCTCTGAATTCCAGCTAAGAGTGACTAAATGGGGCCTGGATCCACCAGGCAACTATCACCTCTAGCCCATGACAATTTTTTCTTCCCAATCTTTTCTCCAGAAGAGCAATTCTTTACTATTTACTTTCTTGGTAGAAAGTAAGACAATGTTCATTCCTTCCCCCCCCATCTTATATTTCTGTTGCCAGATTCTTCCTCAAGACTCTCACTGTTGTCTGTGATCCCTACAAACTATCAGCATTGTGTCTAACATGCATAGTATCAAGTGTATCAGTACTTAAAAAAAAATGCTAATATGTTTTGTCCAAGTGTTGATTGTTGGGGAAAATATTTATATCAAGGATGTAAACACCAAGCAGGGAAAGAAATTACTTCACGCTATCATGAAGCAAAATAAAATTTAGGTAGAATAGTAAAACTTACTGAAGTACAAAAGGGCCTCTGAAGGGACATCTATCCCTAACAGTGTTCTGTGCCTGACCACTGATGTTATACTGAATGGCATCTTTCATAATGTAGTAAGACGTCACCAGACTTCTGAACAAATGCAATAAAATATTTTTTAACATAAAAAAAATTGAAAAACAGTTTTTCACTGTGAATACTTCAAATAAAGACAAATATTTTTTTACTGAAATTAATTTCCAGAATTAATATAACTGGGTAACGTACTATGCATTAATACAACCAGACAGAAAAGCAGTAGGCCAGAGCCCAGTACAAAAACGTGCCAGCAGAGGGTACTCACACTTTGAACATCCCAGTGCTGATGTGCACTGTAATGCTGCTGAGGGCTGGAGGAATGGCACTGGAAGACAGTAGCAGACCTTCAAGAATAAGCAAAGTACTGAAGTGAATGAAAGAATGCCCAGAGCTGCTTACCACTCTCCTGTTACTAAAGAGCTTCATTAGGAGCAGCTGTGAGTAATGTAGCAAGAAAAAGAACACAGATCAAACTTTCAAAATGTTGCCAAAGACAATGACTTATAGGTTGTTTCCAAAAAGCTGCTCTTTAAGCCTCAGTCTTCTAGGACAAGCAGAAGGTTATACCTATTACAAAACAACTAGATTGATGAAACTATCGTAAACATATTTGTTATGCTTTTGTAGCTAAAATTTCACAGCTAAGGGAACACAACTCCAAATGTAATATTATTATCAGTGTATACACGCTCATACCAATACGAGATTGGAAAATAATCAACAGAATATAAGCACATTACCTGTGTATGCTTGCATACATTAATAGAGATGAAAAAACTCCCACAAATCTTTTTGCTGAAACAGTGACACCACTATGAGACCTGGGCTTTGAGCAGGGCTTACTCTCCATGAGACCCTAGCTTCCACCATTTTCTTTGTAGTGCTATAGTGTCTAAACTTCTACGTGCCTTAGTTGGTAACACAAATTGTAAACTGAGAGACTGCCAGGAGGCAAATCTGCAACTTAATATCTGCAAACTGTTTTTTGATGATTAGGTAAAAAGAATTAAGAAGGAGCACGTATTATGAGTAAAGGCAGCAAACTTGCTAGTGGTCTTAGCAGCAGAAGGTAACATCCATGGAAGATGAAGACTGTAGTTAGACCAGAAATCAAGAGATGCCATGCAAGCTGCAAAACCAAATGAAAAGCATCTTCAACCACAAGAGACAATTGCTCTCTCTCTGAGATGGAGCTGCCTGTTGAAAATATTGTTTCTGGTAACTCATTTTTTGAGATATATTTCAGTCCTACAGTTGAAGAAATTCATCTTAACTAGCTAAGCCCTGGTATACAGATTAATAATTCAAATGTCGCTCACTCAAGCAGGGATGCAGCATTTATGGGTTTGGCTTTTTTTTATTCTTTTTTAATACACAATGATCATTACTTTGACCATTGAATCTTCTGAAAAATGTAAAAAGGACAGTACTAGAAGTGAGCACTGATGTCTGGTCTTTATGGTTGAATAGATCTCATACCAATTCCCTTCATATCAGAAAACACACTGGGATATATACCAGACAATATTCCCCGAGCAGCTAGTTCTTAAATACATCTTTTCTGAGGAGGACCAATAGTGTAGCTATTGCATTTCTTACGGATTCAGAGCAAGGCTCCAGATTTCAAACAAAAGAGAATGCTGAAGTAGGCTGTGATCAAAAGAGCAGTTTTAATCTGGGTGCAAGGTATGTACTTCAATGAATCTTATATGATAGATCTGTGTTCTGTTTCACCTAATGTCTCTTGAGTTTTTATTAAAATGATTATTACAGGTATTTCTTGAGTACAGGCAGCAAGATTTTTCTTACTGTATGCACTAATGAATCTAATTGAGGAGAGAAGGACTGATACAATCAATTGCCATGGAGAAGCCTCCTTTCAGAGTTAGGTCCGTCATAGGAACACGGTGGTCAAAACACAAATGAAAGCTCTTCCCAAGAAGGTCTATTTAAAATATATGACTGCAGTCACAGATATATTCTATTTCATAAAGTAACTGCTTCATATCAAAGTCAGATTCCTTCATTATTTTGGTAAAAATATTTTTATTCCTTTCAGAATTTTGAAGCTCATACAATTATGGATGACTGAACTGGAGGCAGTCATGCCTTACTCAAAACTCTTTTCTTATGTTCAGACTGCAGAGTCTTAATAACTTGAGCCAAACAAATTATTCATAGTAAAAAACCCCTGATTTAGTAGCTTTTTTGCTAACTTCTGTAGAAGATGCGTGTTTTCTTATGTTAACTCACCACTGGAATGTGTTTAACAAGGTCCTCCTTCCTAAGTCATGCATAGCTTAAATTCAAGGCAGGTTGCTAAAACTGGTCAGAACAGTCTCTCAGGGCTGCTTACACTGCCTGACAAGGTGACCCTATAAAATACCAGTCAATATTCTTGCATAAAGAAATAGAAGAATGTTGTTTTCCGCAAACCATGACTTGAGTGTTCAGGGAGAGAACTGGCTGGAAGAGAATTAATATTGGCATATTCTGTGTCAAAGGGAAGTACCTTATTTTTACTGAGCTTAGCACCGTCTCTTGCATCAGAATTCAGCTTAATGGGGAAGCACGACAGAGGATTTCCATTACTGCAAACGTTCATAATCATGGTCAAGAAACTCACGTACTACATCCATGAAAACTCAGAAAATCTGAGGCATCTGGTCCAGAATTTAAGGTGACAACTCTGCAGAATTACATTTCTGCAGAAAAAAGCCTGAAGTACATGTTACAGAAGCATGTGGGACTTAACAACTGTGTCTGCCAAAACCCAGCTTGGTTACAGTTCCAAGTTGTGACAGAATTATTTTAAAAAATAAAGTATTCCTAGGAAAGGTTTATACTATTTTCACAGCTGTATTATTGTTGTGACACTTTAGATTTCTGTTCTAGAGTTCACCAAAAAAATAAGAAGTGGTCTACAAGTACAAAGATTATGGAAAGCCCTATAGTCAGGGTTGCAGTGTCCTTTCCAAGCTAGCATCTAGGACACAACCACTGAAATTGTGCGTGCTGACCGTAAGTCTCCTTCTCACATTATGTCCAGTGGCACTGCAACACACAGAAGAAAACAGCTAGAGCTGCAGGTCCCCTGAGAGGGTCTGCAGAGTTCCTAACTGTCAGCTAAAAAAATGTAACCTCATGATTTGGATATGGAGTAGCTTGGTCTAGGAATGCGAGAGATAACTCATACCAGATGCCACAATGGCATTTTCAGAAAAGTCCGATTAATGGTATTGTATTTTAAGCACTTATATTACTTATTTCTCTGATCTCTTTCTCAATGCCATGGTAGGATGGATTCTTGTGGATTAGCTTGTTAATAGGTAATCCTGTTTAGTGGGTATCTTTGCTGCAAGGCAGTCTTGGCTTCCCACCCATTCACTTAGGAATGTTTATATTTAGCTATTTTCTGGAAACAGAGCTCCAGCTGCAGCACATAGCAATTACTTTGGATGGATCTTGTTTTTCCTCAGGACATGTCTTTTTCTTGGTGGAGACTGAACAGTCTCACTAGAAATATGTCACTTTGCCTGAACAGAGTTTTAAAGAACAAGTATGTTTAACTAGTACGGGTCCAGATCTGTGCTAGATCTTGATGAGACTTGCAACCATCCCACATTCTTCTTTTCAATCCTTTCAGGTGTATACTGCTGTTATTAAAAAATGATTGTTGTAAATACCAAAGGTATTATAGGGCAATTTTAGTAACTAAAATCTCCAGGGAGAAAAGAAATTCCAAGGTGTCTCTCTCAAGGTATATTTTTGCCTCTCTACCATCCTGATGTTGAGATGCTTCTTCAGTCTCTTGTAGGATGGTGCTATATACTGTTAAACAGATGGACACTGAGTCTTATCTTCCATTCCAGAAGTGAGTGCAAATCAGGCAACAATGCAGTAATCCTTATGGAGTTATTTTCTACGTATATATTTAAGTTGCTTTGGCACCTGCTGTGATGAATGGCTTGTAGCGAGCTGTTGGTACAGAACTGATGAATGTAACCTGCCAGTTTTTATGAGTTTTAGGACCATTTTTGTTCTTTAGCATTCTTTGGATAGCTGTCAAAGTACATTGTCCCACTCATGATGGCTAGTTTGACACTGAGGATTTGATGCAGTAATTTCTTGAATCCAGGTGTAGGTTGCATCTGTGTGGCTGGATGAAGTACAACCAAAAATAGACACTTTGAAAGATACTGCTCTTGAAAAATATTCAAAAGATGTTGTGGTGGCATGCACCAAGGGGATCTCTGATCTAGTTTTCCAAACATAGATGCCTTCCTAGCAAAGAATATCGTATGGCAAAGCAGAATACGAACAGCCTTTGTCCTAGAAGTAACCTTGCTGAAGCAGACAGCACACCTTGTAAAACTGGAAGGGGACTGACCCTACGGTTATCCAAAGAGTCCCCACTAGGAGACAATTCAAAATGAAAGGTGATTAAAATCCCCAAACTCATATCTACTGAGTATTTTACATTTATGGTGGAGAGATAAAGGTGCTCTGTCTATTACCTTGAAATAATTAATGAAGGAGGCCTGAACATACTCCAGAAATACCACACTATGCTGCTTCATATTCCATAACCCAGACATACTCATTACTGCTGCTACTAAACCCTTGTGGCAAGGAGTTTATGTACACTAGGAGTAGTGCTGCAGACTTCCTGTGACTCCTGCTTCTCCAGGAAGACCACAGCAAGCTGCCACAGTCTTTAAGGGGAAGAGTTTCCTGTTAGGGACAGGATAGTACCCATTGACATACGCAGCCTTTTCCTCTGACCCAGCCCTCCAAGAAGCAGTGTTCATAAACACAGACAGCAGAAAGTCAACATTTGTTTTTAAACAGTTAACAGAACAAAAGTGGTTAGAGGTCAACTTCTAAACTCTGAAGAAACACATTATTTAATTAATAATCTATATCAGAGAGGAGCAGTACCTCCCAGGCACAAAACTATACAGATAATATTCCTGAATTGGATCAAGTCTACTTAGTATCTGTTATCAGTTTTAACTAAGAGACTGCAATTACGGGCTATAAAGTGAAAGTATGGGCTATAAAGTAAATTAAATATCATATTTGCTTTATAAAAATAATTGCCAGAAACTTGAAGTTAATAAGGGAGGGGAGTCAAGGCAGTTGGTCTCAGCATCACAAAAGATCAAATCCAATTCTGTAAAATAATTACAGAAAATTCAGTAGGACCTGAAATTGGCCTAATGAAATGTTATTTTATCTATTGCTACAATATCTTTCTTGATAGATGTTATATTTCTGAAGTCTCATTTAAAATGCAACAGCACTGTGGTAAAAAGAAATCCATGTTGGTTACAAAGCAGCTGCAACATTTCAACAATATCATTTAAACAATATGAAATAGCCATCAATATTATTTGCAATGGCAAATCAGGAAAGCTATTTGCTTCATGTACTTTAATTTTTTTCTTATATTACCATATCTGCTCCACTGTAAAAAGCCAGATGGGTTATTCCCCTTCTAAGAAAAGCCAGATGTCCTCTTTATATCTGCCAACACACACTTTTCTATAAGCAGAGAATCAATCTGTTTACTTCTAATGAAAACGTTCTACAGATCCATCAAATAAAGTACTCCAACATTGTTAGTAACTGCCCACTGTTAATAAAACACCACAAGGAAAGATAATATAAAATAGTCCTAAATCATTACTAACACATACACGATTCTTACGCTATATTTTGTAATATTTCTTAATATTCGGTTTGCATTTATAAATTTCAAGCAATGGGACTCCGACTACTTCCTATAAATATATGGTATACAATGCATATGTAGCAATAATTTGCAGGAAACTTAACAAAATACTGCAAAAGGAGCAAAGGTGCTGGAGAAGCTGGCAATATGAATCCAAACAATGTGTTGAGGGCCTTGGATTTACCAGAATCCACTGTGTCTTCATGCACGCGCACTTCCATTGCTCTGCTTTCCACAAAAGGGAGATTCCAGGCCATTTAATCATAAATTCCTGGGATGACTCTCCCTCCTTGTTTGTGTAGGGTTTTTTTTTTTAATTGTGTTTACATTCTTGTGTGTGGGTTGGGAATTTAGGTCTGTTTGTGATGAAACATCAAAGTTGAGTCCCAAATTAATACTGTGCAGTCATATATTCTTTGCACCTTCCCACAAGAGGACAACAGAAACATGCACATTTACCAAGTTTTATGCAACATTAATGGGATTAAACTAGTCTGTAAACCTTTGTATGGTGTAATTTTGCTTCCCCATTCAATTTTCCTAGTGTTATTTTTCCTATTCTTTGCTTATGGTTTTCTCCCCACCACCACCACCACCTCCAGATTTAAAAAAAAATTAAAAAAAAAATCCTTAATACTCTGTTTGTCAGAAAGTGGCATTTCAATTCTGACACATGCATTGCACAGGTATGTGACCCATAATCTTTCTCCACATAGCATCATGGCTGTTACTGTACAAATTACACACCATCACATGCAGGAAATTATCAGCAGTTAGAGCAGATAAAAGCTCAAACTGAGATTGCTGTATGTTTTCATATAAAGTCTTCTGAGTTATCAAAAGCTACACAAGTAATTTAGCAGAACTTCTAGGAAATAAAAAGTCCTCGAGTCCTGCAGAACTTTGGTGTTTCAAAATCAATAGAGAGTGAAGACCAACAGATTGTGGGGTTTGCAAGAGGTGCCAGTGAAGAGACAGCAGACTGAGATTCTCTTCAACACAAGGTTAACCAAAGTTATAATTTGAGTGTTACCCGAGAAACTATTTTTCTCCCAAATATTGCAATGTTTTTCAGGCAAAATATTTACACCACAACTGCATAAGCTGCTATTCAAATTCACAGAACACATTAACTGCTAGCACAGCAATCCAGTGCAGCATTCTATTTACGCTTTGCAGCCTGAATATTCAACTGTGGTTTGGGATCCTTCCTCATCAGGACCAGTTTCGTATTTAGCCACTTTGCTTTTTTAACTGCTTGCTTCTCTACTGGTAGGGAAGAATATCATCCATCCATAACCTCTGAATTATAAACTAGGTTGGAGAACTGACCTATCTGGCTTAAAAAATATATGCATCTATTTAAAATATGCTTCTATATTTTAAATAAAATGTATTTATAGAGATTTTCACCTGGTTTATTTTTTAGATGGATCAGTGTCCTGATCTGGTTCACAGTTCAGCCACACAAAGAGCTGCAGACACAGGGCAGAAACAAGGAGCAGGTAGGAACCAGTAATACAGCAAGGGCTTCATCTCATCAAGCCACAGCCTTATTTACGATGTGGCTGCTTTTGACTGGACTAATTAATTTCAGTTCTTTGCATATGTTTAGCTCTGCAGAAGAGACTTGTATCCTCCGTGAGTCCATTCAGTAACCATGACTCAGTGTGATTCCTTTATTGCAAAGCCAAACCGAAATTCCAGCACACTTATACAATAAACTTTCACCATATCTTAATTATATCTGGGCACACCGTCCACTCAGAAGAACAGGTCATTGCATATGATAAACATCTCCAGCGAGTGCTAACTAGACAGAATTCCTAAAGATTTGCATCCATTTGAAATTTCCCTGGTGCTTGTCTTCCTAATACCCCAAGTTCACCCACACATTTCCTGTCCTCACCAGCTGAGCTGCAGGCTGCATGAAGAAGAGATCGGTTCTGTACTAAGGTTTAAACCTCTCCCCTCAAGACTGCTCCAGCTCTACAGAGCTTAGCTTAAACCTTTGCCGATTTATACACAAGCCAGCGTTTAATGAGTAGAGGCTCTGGTGTGAGGTTGGCTGACGGTGCAGACACAGCCTGATGCCTCTGCACCAGGTTCTAGTGCTCCTGTCTGAGCTGGCAACGCACTTCCAGCCATTATGCAGCTCTGGCCTGCTGCTGACTACTCTTCCTTCCCCAAACAAGAGCTTAATTCAGATTTAAAAAAAACTGGCCAAACAATTTATTGCTAAGATATTTTTTTTGTTCAGAACACTCTGAGGATGTGATGCTATCCATCCTTCTCAGTCATTGCAGCCTTGGTGCTTCAGAGGAAAACATATCAAACAATTAATTTAATCTAACCAAAATTGATGGTTCTGCAAATCTAGATCACAGTTCTCAGCCGACCCCTAAAAAATACCTCATACTTCATATCCTGTGGTAACACAGATCTCGTTGAGCGAAGATGTGTTGCTGACATGCCTCAGTTCCATTTGATTTCCATCAATGATCTAAATTAAAAGAAGAAGGAGTCTTGTTGCATTTTTGGTACATGATGCATCTCCTACGGTCTCACCTTTGCAGCACAAAGATCCTCTCACACCCTAACAAGCATAGTTCACAACCTCTCACTGAAAGACTTTGACAGACAAAAACAGGGAAGAGAAGGATTTAATGAGGTAGCAAAGAACTAAAAAGATTACATAAGAAATTTAACACAGGATGGAGAAATTGAGCCAGGTCATTCCATGTCTGAAATAAAAGACTATTTCTTCTCTCTGTACCAACATTGCTTGAATAATCTTATTTGACTAAGACAAATACCTAGCCCTACTAGAAGAGAAGAGATGCTTTCAGGGCATCAAAAGCACTTACCCCTCTCTCCATTTAGGTCTACTACATGCCTAAATGATCAAATGCAGACAGGTGTGTGCTAGTTCCACCTGCACTACATATTACCTATGTTAACATGCAAACATTTCCTTCCTAATAGATCCTCCTCTAAATCTATAGTTTAAGGTAAGGTTGGTCAGTAGGTTACAGGGATCTGCCTAAATACAAACACTGGAAGCTGGGCCTATTTACCGTTTATAGGAACAGCACAGAAATAAGCACTGTCTTGTCTCCAGTGCCATCCCTTCCCTGGCTTGTCCCAGCCCTGCTGCACCAGGGCTTCCTCCATGGCAGGACAGCGGCTCCACTAATTTCCTAGACTCTTAGGATTTGCCTTGCCAACAAATTAAACACAAGCGCAAGCCGAATACTTCTGAGGTGTCAGTATTTCTGTTCATCGCCCCAAGAGTGGGGCTGAATGTAAATGCAAAGAATAATTTCCCCTCAAATTTTGTGTCTTTTCAGCCAGTTGAGCTACATTTTGCTCCTTGCGCTCAGAACAGCGTCAGGTTTTGATCTTTATTCTCTTTTACAAGGTTTTGTGGTAAGGCAGAGGCCTAAGGACACTGATAGGAGAGGAAATATCCCCGTGAGTGAGCAGAATCACCTCAGCAGGCAAACAGAGATGTCCCTAAATGAGAGGAGAGACCATTCCCCACAGGGCCGAGACACCCGGGATGAGTAGCCGGGATCTTTCCCAGAGGTGAGCCCCCAGCCCTCCGCGGCTGCTTCACCTGCTCACCTCGACCGGACAGCGAGGAAGAGCCCCCCCAGCACCCACCGCTCGCTCGGGGTCGGTCTGGCCCTGAGGGGAGCGGGAGGCCCCGACGCAGGCGGCCGCGAACAAGAACGTACCCCGCGCCACCGCGGCGCCCTCTGGCGGGGCGGGGCAGGGTTGCTGGCGGTGTGGGCGGCCCGGGCTGGCCCGAGGAGGAGGAGGAGGGGAGCGGAGCGCGGCGGCCGTGAGGGGAGGGCAGGGCTGAGCTGTGCTGGCCGGGCGGGCGAGCGAGCGAGCGACACCTGGGCGGCTGCGCTGCCTCCTCCTCTCACGTAGGTTTCGACTTTCTTCCCCGCCCGGAAACTTGGTGGAGGAGCCGCGCATTTGCCGCTGTGGCAGGCCGAGTTGGCGCCGAGTTTCCCTCGCCTCCTTCCTTCCCTTCCCGGGGGTGAGTGTGCTCCCTTCCCGCTCCCGGCGCCTACAGGTGAGGAGTTGGGGAGCGGGGTGTGCGTGAGGGGCGCGGGGTTCCCGCCGCGGCTGAGGCGTTCGCTGCCGGGCTGA